>CM053769.1:298988639-299006255 GCA_028658325.1 Potorous gilbertii | reverse complement strand
GGAGCAGCATTTGAATCTCAGACCCCAAGCACTAGCGGGCAGATCTAGGCCAGGGGGTGGAGAGGACTCTCAGAAATCAAGTAACTGGCTGGGAAAATGCCCAGAAAAGGGAAAAAAACTAAGACCATAGATGGTTATTTCCTTGAGAAGATCATTCCTCCATTTGTCTCTGACGACGAGGAGGTCTGCTTACCATCAGGTAAAGACATGGGAGTTGAAGCCTCTGTATCCCAAATATCTGAAAGAGATATCCCATGGGCTCAGGCCATGGAGGAGCTCAAAAAGGATTTTGAAAATCAAGTCAGACAGGTGGAGGAAAAACTGGGAAAAGAAATGAGTGAGATGCAAGAAAAGCATGAAAAATGGGTCAAAAAAAGACTTTGAGTTCCAAATTCTCTTCCTTCCTCTCTCTCCACCCATCCCCAATTGGAAGGTAAGCAATTCAACATAGGTTATACATGTGTAGTTATGCAAAAGACTTCCATAAAAGTCATGTTGTGAAAGACTAAGTATAATTCACCTCCAACTTATCCTGCTCCCATTTTTTGACCTTGTTCCTTGTCAAAAGTGTTTACTTCTAATTACCTCCTCCTCCCATTTGTCCTCCTTTCTATCATTCCCCCACATCCCACTTATCCCTTTCTCCCCTACTTTTCTGTAATGTAAGATAGATTTTCATACCAAATTGAGTGTATATGTTGTTCCCTCCTTACTGCTCATCATTTCATATAATACAATAGCATTCCATCACAATCATATACTACAACTTGTTCAGTCATTTCCCAATTAATGAGCAACGCCTTAATTTTTCATTCTTTGTCACCATAAAAAAAATAGCTGCTGCAAATATTTTTGTACAAATAGATCTTTTCCCTTTTTCTTTTATTTCTTTGGGATGTAGACCTAGTAGTGGTATTGTTGACTCAAATGATATGCACTGTTTTATAACCCTTTGGGTATAGTTGCAAATTATTTACCAGCATGTTTAGACCAGTTCAAAACTCCAACAGAGTTCATTAGTGTTCTGAATTTTCCATGTTCCCTCTATATCCTCTTTTCCACATTTTCTTTTCTGTCATATTAACCAGTCTGATAGGTGTGAGATAGTACCTCAGAGTTGTCTTAATTTAAATTTCTCTAATCAATAGCTTCAACTTCTTCTTCTGCAAACTGCCTCTTCATATCCTTTTAACCATTTATTAATTGGACAATGATTCCTATTTTTAAAAATAAATTCTGCTGAATTTCCCATAGATTAGAGAAATGAGGCTTTTCTCAGAGAATTTTGCTGTAAAATATTTTCCCCAGCTTCCTCCTGTCCTTTGAATTTTGACTGCATTAGTTTTGTTTGGACAAAACTTCTTTAATTGCATGTAATCAAAGTTATACACTCTGTTTCCCATGATCCTCTCTATCTCTGATTTGGCATGATCCTACAACTTTTAATGAGTTTTAAATAAGTTAGCTTTAAAATAAAAACCAAATAGTAGAGCTTCCCTTTGAAGATAACACTTTGCAGGATCTATGCTGTAGTCTCTGGATTTTAGTTCCAGTGTAGATATTGGCATTTGTGGGCAGGCTCTATGCTTAAAGGCTTTCTTCTATCCCAGCAAAGGGCCCGCTGGATTTATTCTTCCATTTGTGCATATGTGTCTCCTGCTGCTTTGATTCCCCTGATTCTTTTCAGGTTGAGCCAAGACCAATGGTTGGCTGATCTTTTATGACAGTCAAACTGCAAACAGAGACGATGAGAGCAAGGTGAGAGCAAAGATAATGAAGTAATAGAAGCATATTTCTTTTTTTTTTTATAAATTTATTTATTTAACTTTTTACATTCATTTTCACAAGATTTTGGGTTCCAAAATTTTCTCCCCATTTGTCCCCTCCCCCCTCTCCAATACACTGAACATTCTAATTACCCCATCACTAATCTGCCATCTCTTCTTTCATCCCTCCCTTCCATTAGAATCATATTTCAAGGTCTTCAGACCACCAAGGAAGAATGGAATTAATCACCAACCCCTGGATCACTTGAGGCGAATGTTGCAGTGGATTTGGTCCTTCTCTGACCCAATGCATATGTAGTATTTCTCGCTTAGCACCTTCTGAATCTGAGGACTTCTTCTTCCCTAATAATTCACATCTCTATAGCTCTATAGTTTTAAAAAGAGTTTTCTTCACAAAAAGTGAGTAGTACTCTTATCCCCATTTTATGGTTGAGGAAACTGAAGCTCTGAAGGCTTAAATGACTTGCTCATGGCAATATAGTTAGTAAGGGAAGAGTCAGAATTCAAGCTCTAATTTTTTGACTAAGTTTAGTGCTTGGTTTTCTTCTATTCTTCCTTCCTTCCTTCCTTCCTTCCTTCTTTCTTTCTTCCTTCTTTCTTTATGTTACATTGTATTCCTTCATTGAAATGAAGGGTAGATAAAGGGCTGGATTTCAGAGTCAATAAGATTTGGATTCAAATCCTGCCTAAGATCCACTAGCTGTATGATGTTGGGTAAGTTATTAAAATCTAAGGACTTCAATTTCTTTATCTATAAAATGGACTAGACAAGAAGGGAAAAGGAAGGGAAGGGAATAACTATTTATGTAGTACCTAGTATATGCCAGGCACTGTGCTAAGAACTTTTACAAATATTATCTTCTTTGATCCTCACAATAACCCTGAGAGAGAGGTGTTATTATTACAACCAATTTATGTATGGGAGAACTGAGAAAAAGGAGGTTAAATAACTTGCCCAGGGTCATACAACTAGTGTCTGAAGTTGGATTTGAACTTAGTTCTTTCTGACTCCAGCGCTCTATCCATTGCACTACCACCTGCTTTTAAGATGACCTCTAATGTCCCTGCCAGCTCTAAACCTATGATTCTATTATATGATCCTAGGAACCTTTCTCCAGGTCTAATTTGAAAGTTTACCAAAATTAAAATAAATACAAGTCCCAGCTGTCCATGTTAGTGGAAGATAAGTGCAAGATTCTTTAGTTGAATTTTAGAAGACAACTTATGATTTGAGGGAGAAGCTGACACTGGGTTTATATCATCATTTAGATCTCTCTCCTTAGATAGATAAACAAATATTAAGAAATTACTGGGCAACTAGGTGGTGCAATAGATAAAGTGCTAGCTGTAGAACCAGAACTGTCTGACTTCAAATCCAGCCTCAGATACTTAGTAGCTGTGTGACCCTAGACAAGTCACCTAGCCCTGTTTGCTTCAGTTTCTTCATCTGTAAATGAGTTGGAGAAGGAAATGGCAAACCACTCCAGTATCTTTGCCAAGAAAACTCCAGATGGGGTCAAAGAGACTCAAAAATGACTAAAACCACTCAATAACAACAACAAAAAGAAATTACTATGTGCTAGGCACTACATTAAGTGCTGATACAAAATATAAGCAAGTAATATAACTTATGTTCAAATGAAGGAAGATGATGCATTGAATATTAAAAGGTGAGTTCTGAGTCTATTTGAGTGACATGAGATAAATCTCATCCTCTATCTCAATTCATGTTCATCATCTGTACAATGAGGCAGTTGGGCTAGTTGATCATCAATTTAGCTCTATTAAATATCAATGCCATTAAATACCTAATGTAGCAGGGCAAATGCACCCTAGAGAAGAAGAGAAGTTCCATCTCCAACTGATCTGGGGCTATAGTGTGAGTCTTGAATCTTAGATATAATAGTTGATAGCTATTGTAGTATTTGTCACCTTTCTGTCCTGGTACTTGTTGGAATTAACTAAGAAACAGCCAAGTTTGGACAAAATATATGTATGTGTTCAAGAGAGCAGGTATGCTGTAAGCAGATCTATGAATCTATAGGTCCACTTAGTTGTGTGAATAAATTCTTCCAATACCATCTCAGATTGAGGCAAAATTTTTTTCCTTTTATCTCCTATGATATTTCTTAACAACCACTTTTTGGGCAGTTGATGTCTTGTGCTATCCTTTGTGACAATGCCATGTAGAAGAGCACTGGACTTGGAATCAAGAGACATGAGATCTTTAAGAACATTTTGGAACCTTTAAGAATATTTTAAGAATGATTGGGACCTTTAAGAATAGTTTTAGGCAGAGCCAAGATGGTAGAGCAAAAGCAGGTATGTGCTCTACCTCTCCCCTCAAAGCTCTTAAAATACTTGTTAAAAAATGACTAAACAAATTCTAGAGCAGTAAAAGCCACAAAATGACAGTGAAACAAATTTCCAGCCCAAGAGAACCTGGAAGGCTGACAAGAAAGGACTATCGCACCAGGTTCTGAGTAGAGTTCAGTCCATTGTGGGCCATGCCAGCACAAATGGGAGTGGAGCAGGCCCCAGGGCTCTGAATCATGGGCAGTTGCTGTGGTTTCCAGATTTCTTAACTCACAAATGCCAAAGACAGCTACAAAGGTCAGTGAGAAAGTTCTTTCACCTGGGTGAGAAAGGAGCTTGGTTTTGCCCCAGCCCCAGCCTCAGAGTGGTGGCAGCCACTGTGGCTGCAGTATTCTTGTCTCCACCTACACACCCTGGGGGAATTGAGTGGCTGATCTGGGTCTAAGTCCTGAGCAGAGCTGGTGACAGCTGTGGAGAGGGAATCCTACTTGCAGTTCCAGGGCAGAAAAGAGTGCTTGTGGTTGCTCACAGACCAGAGTGCTGGTCAGGAGAAGAGTAAACACTTCTCCTTTGACTATGCCACTTTGCAAAACCTGAAAACTTACAAGCCCCAAGAGAAAGCTCACAGAATAGTTGCACAAAACCTCTGAAGTCTAGGGTAGTATACCCTCCACTTGACAAAGGACTCAAAATTCAGGTAATTGCCTGGGAAATGGTGAAAAGGGAGAAAAAATAAGCCTATAGAAGGTTACTTTCTTGTTGAAAAGGTATTTTCTTCCATCCTTTTCGATGAGGAAGAACAAAACATACAATCAAAGGAAGACGGCAAGGTCAAGACTCCTACATCCAAAACCTCCAAAAAAATGCAATGGTCTTAGACCATGGAAGAGCTCAAAAGGGATTTTGAAAATCAACTAAGAGAGGTGGAGGAAAAAATTGAGAGGAGAAATGAGATAGATGCAAGAAAATCATGGAAAAGGAGTCAACAAAGGAGACTCAAAACATACTGAAGAAAATAACACCTTTAAAAATAGACTAACCCAAACTGCAAAAGAAGTCCAAAGAGTCAATGAGGAGAAGAATGCTTTAAAAAGGAGAATTGGCCAGTTGGAAAAGGAGTTCCAAAAGCTCTCTGAAGAAAATAATTCTTTAAAAATTAGAATAGAGCAGGTGGAAGCTAATGAATTTATGAGAAATTAAGAAATTGTAAAACAAAACCAAAAGAATGAAAAGGTAGAAGATGGTGTGAAATATCTCATTGGAAAAACAAATGGCCAGGAAAATAGATCCATCAGAGATCATTTAAAAAATTATTGGTCTACCTGAAAACCATGATAAAAAAAATGAGCCTAGACATTTTCTTTCAGGAAATTATCAAGGAAAACTGCCCTGATATTCCTGAACTAGAGAGTAAAACAGAAATGGAAAGAATTTCACCAATCATCACCTGAAGGATACCTCAAAAGGAGAGCTCCTAGGAATATTGTAGCCAAATGCCAGAGTTTCCAGGTCAAGGAGAAAATATTTTAAGCAGCCAGAAAGAAACAATTCAAGTGCTGTGAAAATACAAATAGGATAACACAGAATTTAGCAGCTTCTGTACTAAGAGATTGAAGGCTTGGAATATGATATTTCAGAAGTCAAAGGAGATAGAATTAAAACCACAAATCACCTACCCAGCAAAACTGAGTATAATACTTTGGAGGAAAAAATGAAATTTCAATGAAATAGAGGACTTCCAAGCATTTTGTTGAAAAGTCCAGAGCTGAATAGAAAATAATCAAGAGACACATGAAAAGGCAAACAGGAAAGAGAAACTTTAAGGAATTCATTAAACTGTTTATATTCCTACATGGAAAGATGTTATTTGTAACTCATGAGATGATTTTCAGTATTAGGGTGTGTGTGAGTGTGTGTATGTGTGTGTATATATATGTGTGCGTGTATACATATACATGCATACATATATGTGTATACATATACCTATATACATACATGGAGGGCACAGGGTGAGCTAAATATGAAGGGAGAATACCTAAAAAATAAAATTTACTGTTGAGTGGAATGTACTAGGAGTAAGACAAAGGGAGAGGTAGAATGTAGTAAATCATCTCATGTAAAGGAGGCAAGAAAGAGCTTTTACAATGGAGGAGAAGAGGGAGGAGATGAAAGGAAATAAATGAGCCTTACTGTCATGAAATTTGGCTTAAGGAGGGAATAGCACACACTCAATTGGATATGGAAATCAATTTTACCCTGCAGGAAGGCATTGGAGAAGGGGATATAGAGGGAATATAATAGAAGGGATAGCAAATTGTGAAAGGGATAATCTGAAGCAAACAGTACTATGGGAAGACAGGTCAAGGGAGAGAATGGAATAAATGGAGGGCAGAATAGGACAGAGGGAAATATGGTCAGTCTTTCACAACACAACTATTATGGAAGTGTTTTGCATGGCTATACATGTATAGCCTATATTGAATTGCTTGCTTTCTCAATGAGGGTGGGTGGGGAGGTAGGAAGGGAGAGAATATGGAACTCAAAGCTTTAATAATGAATGTCAAAAACTGTTTTAGCATGCAACTGTGAAATAAGATGTATAGGCAATGGAATATAGAAATCTACTTTGCCCTACAGGAAAATAGAGGAGAGGGAGATGAAAGAAGGGGGGTGGTAATAGAAGGGAGTGCAGAATGGAGGAAGGGGTGGATGGAGTGCATGCTGTCCTGGGGTGAGGTAGGGAGATATGGGGAGAAAATTTTGAATTCAAATTTTTGTGGAAGTGAATGTTGAAAACTGAAAAATAAATTATTAAAAAATATTTTTGTAATTATATTTTAATAGAATACATTTCTCTTGTAATCCTATGTGCTTTTTAAAAAAATTTAAAACCATCATTTTAAGAAGGAGTCAGGTTTCACCAGAATGCTAAAGGGGTCTATGACACAAGAAAAGGTGAAGAACTCAACTTTAAGAGTTCTAAGTTGCAGAAGATAGTGTTCTACGTTGGTAGTGGTAATTTCCCCAACCAGGAGTTTCTTGGACAAAGTCCTTATCCAATTTAAATCCTATATTCTTATTTAAATGTTCACCTTTCTTTTATCTAAACCAAAACTATAATATGATCTTCCTGAAGTATTACACTTTTTTCCCCAACATAGAATCTGAATCTGGCCTGAGACCATAATCAAAACTTAATGTATAGTAGACTTGTTTTCTCTCTAAATGACTGTTGGGATTATGCAATGACTTGAGATAAAGAATTTTGAAAGATCCAATTTTCCCCTTCCATTCTAATTCATAGAACAACAGGTTCAGTATCACTCACTTTCTGTAAACCTCAGCATCATTGGGGAAGTGGGCCAAGTTCATTAATATTGATTCCTTTTAACTATCTAATAACGAGGTTATCCCTGACCACCGTTCCTCCCTCATTCCCCAAGCTCAGTCTTACTTGAAACCAATCCATCCTTTCTGTGTCATAGGGGTGCTATAAATTAAGTATGTTTCTGGGATTTAAAAAAAAGAATTCCTCTATTAAAATTTGACTCATAGTCTAAAAATGAACTCATTGAATAGTTGTGTCTGCTTCACATAGGTATCATGAAGGCATACCCAGCTTTGCAGCTCTAGCCTTTCAACAAAATCTCTTCCCTTCCCTTCTTCCTATCCACCAAGAGGGCTGATATTGCCTTTGGCCAATGGAAGCATTGTCTCTGACTGACTTTGACTTTTAATAAATCTAAAGTCTGAGGAACAAGAGTTCTGTATCCTGATGGAGAAAATTAGGGAGGGGGGAACATCTGGAGTGTGGTCTGTAGAAGTTTGGCTCTTGTGCACCGGTGAGAAAGGAAATTACCCTGAGATTCTTAATATGGGGAAAGAGGAGGGGAAAGCCCTAATGCCAAGCCAAACAGAACAAATATGGGCTCTGGGAGGGGAATGCACGTATGGAAGAGAATTGCTTAGCCAGGCATCACAGATGGGGAAATGCTGACATTGGGAAGCTGATCCAAGTTGGGATGGTTTCCAAAGAGAATGCCATTCCTTCTCCAAATTCGTATGCTTCCAAATGTCAGTTCACAGGCTAGAGTGGGCAGAGTGTCCAAGGAAAAGGGCAAATGGAGGACTTATATTCACATCTACTGATGTCGTACTATGAATCCAGTTGATGAAAGGTACTGAAAGGATACTCCCCAGCAATGCTTACAATATGGACTCATGCCTCGAATGTTCTTGACTTAAAGCTTCTTATGGCAGAGAACAGACCTAGTTCAAGTACTATTTTTCTTTTGAATAAGTGGCCGTGATATTACCTACATTTGGGGAAAATAGAATAAAATGATAAGTGTATGAGTGATTCCATAATACTACAAATATCCAAAATTTTAGCTTCAGCCTTCACTACATCTGCTAACCACTATATTTTTGACCCCACTATAATGGCCTAACCAACTTGGGAATATTATTTGTTTTCAAAGGACAGCATGGTGTGAGAGACTGAGTGCTGGACTGGAAGTAATGAAGATCTTGCTTTGGACTCTGACTAACCATTACTAACCTTGCTCCCGTTACTTTACCTATATGAGTCTCCATTTGCACACAAATAAAATGAGAATAATAATCCCTGTGAGATGTGAATGAAATGATTCAATAAGAATTTATTAAATATTTACTGTGTGCCAGGCAATGAAGTAGAAATTGTGAGGAAACACATTGTGAGGAGAAACATTAAAAAAAAAAGGAGGGATGGATCCCGACCTCATGTCGCTTATATTCTACTGGAGGTAGTGTATGTAAAACACTTTGCAAAGGTGAAATGGCTACACACTTCAACTATTATTATTATTCCTCCATTTTAAGCTTGGAGCATAAGCTTGCTAAATGTTTAGTTTTTGCCCAGAAATGATTGACAGATGTAATCCATTCCCTTGGACTGATAGTAAAAAGAATTGACAGGTATAAAATTATATGAACTGCTTTGCACACCACATAATTAACCTCAAGCACCTTTAGTAGCACTCTTGAGTTTTACAACTTCATTTGATTTCAGTGAGTTAGCACCTCTGAGAGTCATATTTTTAGTATAGAAGAGACACCCCTTGAAATGTGTCCATTTCCCTAATTTTATTTTGCCTTTGAATTATAGTTGTCAATCAAAAGTTAAACATTTGATTTCTTCCTTTCAAGTCCACAATACATTTTAGATGACATATTGACTCTTTGCCTTGCAGTGCAGGGACATCCTTGATCTGATATCAGGAATACTCTTTATCCATAATTTATAATACTCCACCCTTTTTATTTTTTAAAAATTTTATTCATTTATTTTTTGAAGGAGGAAAGGCAAGATGATTGGGGTTAAGTGATTTGCCAAAGGTCACATAGCTAGTAAACTAGTATCAAGTGCCTAAGTCTGGATTTGAACTCAGGTCCTCTTGACTGCAGGACCAATGCTCTATTCATTGCACCACCTAGCTGTTCTAGCTGCTCGCTTCCTTTTTTATTTTTTGGCTAGGTACTGACTCAATCATCATTTCCTCCACTTGTCCTTTCTTTCTCTGCCTCTATCTCTTTGTTCACACCATTTCCTAGAACTGAACTTCTTTACTTCCACAATTTTGCCAGTTAAAATTGTACTCATTCTTCCAAATGAAGCGTAATTGGACCTTTGATTGTAAACTCCTTGAGAGCAGGATGTCATATCTATTTAGATATTCCCTGTGTTTTACAGAAAGCTTTGTACAAAAAAAGTGCTTAATAAATATTTATCTAAAACAATTCCTTGAATTCTATACAGTATGAGGATGAGTAATAGGTCTACAAAGTACTATGAGTTCAAGAGTAGATGTGCCCCAATTGATAAATGCTCAAAGTATATGAACAGGTAGTTTTCAGATACAGAAATTAAGGCTATCTACAGTCATATGAAAAAATGCTCTAAATCACTATTAGAGAAATACAAATTAAAACAACTCTGAGATACCATCTCACACCTATCAGATTGACTAATATGACAGAAAAGGAAAATGATAATTGTTGGAGAGGATGGGGAAAACTAGGACATTAATGCATTGTTGGTGGAGTTGTGAACTGATCCAACTATTTTGAAGAGGAATTTGGAACTATGCACAACGGGCAATCAAACTGTTCATATCTTTTGATGCTGTAATACCACTACTAAGTCTGTATTCCAAAGAGATTATTAAAAAGGAAAAAGGACCTACATATACAAAAATCTATATAAAAGTTCTTTTTGTATTGGCAAAGAATTGGAAATTGAAGAAATGCCCATCAATAGGGGAATGGCTGAACAAGTTGTGGTATATGAATGTGGCATACTATTGTGCTATAAGAAATGATGAGCAGGGGGATTTCAGAAAAATCTGGAAAGGGTTACATGAACTGATGCAAAGTGAAGTAAGCTGAACCAGGAGAACATAGTAACACAAGCAACTGCAACATTGTGAAATGATCAGCTATGAGAGACTTTAGCTCTTCTTAGCAATACAATTATCCAAGACAATTCCAAAAGACTCGATATAAAATGCTATCAAAATCCAGAAAAAGAACTATGGAGTCTGAATGCAGATTGAAGTATACTATTTTCATTTTTTTTTAGGTTTTTCTTTCTTATGATTTTCCATTTTTATTTTGATTCCTCATTCACAACCTAATATAGAAATATGTTTATTATGATTGTACATGTATAATCTATATCAAACTGCCTGCTAACTTGGGGAGGGGAGGAAGGGAGAGAGGGAGAAAAATTTGGAACTCAAAATCTTACAAAAATTAATATTGAAAACTCTCTTTGCATGCAATTGGAAAAAATAAAGTACTGTTTAAAAGAGTGGATGTGATTACTTCTCATGGGGAAGGAGGAGTGGTCAGAGAGGACTTCATGAAGGAAGTGGCATTTGAGCTGCTATTTAATATATGGGGAGATATTTTTCAGATGGTGGAGATGAGGAAGAGGAAGAATTTGATTAAAGCAAAATCAGCCACAGAATGCTCTCTGTACCATGCCAGTCATCACTTAGCATCCGTTGATCTGTGCAGCTGTGCAGTGAACTTAATTGGGAGACTGATAAAGTTGATTCATTAGGTTTTATTCAAAACCACATTTGGTGCAACCAATACACAAGCAAAGGGCAAGCCTAGAAGGGGACAGTTGCTTCAGAGATTTTAAATAGTCTCACAGGGCAGGCATTCCTCCTCAGGCCATCACATGCTCCATTAAGACAAATGGTTGACCAGGAAAAAGGTTGCCATGATAAGGGAAAAGCTGTGGTATTTGCTTTCAGGCAAAGATCAAAAGATTGCCTGAGAAGGGCTCAGCAGTCCTGCTTTGTGCATCTGGAGTCCAGACAAAGAAGAGTTCATTTATTTAAATGCCACACCAGCAGTTTTCCGTGAAGCTTCAGAGAATCAAATGGTGATATATTCAGTAGGAAATCAGTCTAAGGCAAGGGTGACTCTTCATTGCTGACCAGCTGCAAATGTTATCAATGTAATGTTTTGGGATTACAGTAAAAAAAAGAATGCTAGAGAATATATGGGACATGGCTGAACCAGATTGTGAAAAGCTAATAAGCCTGTTGTGAAATTACAACCAGGAAATAACTAGTACTTTCCTCACAATTTGGTAAGGTAGTGCATGTATCATCATCATCATCATCCTCATCATCCTCATCTACATTTCACAGATCAGCCAATCAACTGACAGCTATTAAGTACCTACTGTGTGTCATAAATTCTGTAAGATGCTGAAGATGCAGTTATCAAAGTAGGAATGTTCCTGGCCTCCAGGAGCTCACTTTTCAATTGGGTAATGCAGTATAGATAGGAGAGTAATGAGGCAGCTGGTGATACAATGGATAGAACCCTGGACCTGGAGTTGGGAAGATCTCAGTTCAACTTGAACCTCATATATGTACTAACTGTGTGACTCTAGGCAAATCACTTAACCTCTGTTTGCCTCAATTTCCTCATTTAAAAATGGTGTAATAATAATATCTATTTCCTAGGCTGTTGTGAGGCTCAAGTAAGATGACATTTGTAAAAAGTGTCTGGTAGATAGTAAGTGCTATGTAAGTGTTAACTACTAGAGAAAGGACCATAGATTTAAAACTGGAAGGGAATTTAGAGATTATCCAGTCTAGTCCTTTCATTTTTACAACTTAGTACCAGAAATTTTGAGTCAGTTGTCTAATGGCACAGAGGTAGACAATGGTGGAAACAGGATTCGAATTAAGTTCCTTTGACTCCCAAACCACAGCATGATGCTACCTTGCATGTTTTGGTTTAGTGGTCACAGGGATTTTGAATGGAAAAATGGGTAGTAGATCATAGGGTCCTTCTCAGTAGCACTAGGAGCATTGTTTTGGCTTTTTCTCCTAAAGTAAGAGCAAGGAGTATGTATACATAAACTATAGCAGACTTGATAAGGAAATGGAGATTCAGCAAGGTGACATGCTCAGGATAACACAGGTACTAAAGGTCAGAGCCTTGATTTGAACTTACCTCTTCTGCCCAACCCATGGTCTTCCTCTGTGATCTGTCATTTGTCAGAAGAAGGTGGGGTTGGTGGGACTAGAGGAACATAAGCATATTCTGAATTTAGCTCAAGTGGAAGGATTTTAAAATTTTATTTAATGTTCATTTAAAAAATTTTTGAGTTCCCAAGTCTCTCCTTCCTTGAGCCCCTCCCCATCTGCTGAGAAAGCAAACAATATGATATTAATTATACATAAGAAGTCATGCAAAACATATTTCCCTATTAGGCATGTTGCAAAAAAAAAAAGGCAAGAAAAATAAAGTGAAAAAAATGTTTCAATTTGAACTCTGTGTCCATCAATTAATTCTTCCTCTGGAGGTGGATAGCATTTTCCTCACAAGTTCTTTGGAATTGTCTGTTGTGGATCATTGTATTCATTAGAGTAGCTAAATCTTTCTTAGTTGATCAGGGTTACAATATTACCACAACTTGTTCAGCCATCTCTGTCACGACAAAAGGAACTGCTGTAAATAGTTTTGTACATATATGTCCCTTTCCTTTTTCTTTTATCTCTTTGGGATATAGACCAAGTAGTGGTAATGCTGGGTCAGAGTATGCAGCTTTATGGTCCTTTGGGCACAGTTCCAAGCTGTTCTCAAGAAAGGTTAGACCCAGGAGAGATGCTGTAATGGCAGTTTTCTGTGCAGGTAGAAGCTGAAGCACATGGACTTCAATCCTGAGGTGCTGATTTTGAATCTGAGCTTTGCTGACATTCCAAATGCATTAGAACAGAGAGATGAGAGGGGAGGAAGGAGAGAGACAGAGACAGAGAAGAAAGGAGGGAGGGGGAGAAAGAGAGAGGGAGGAGAGAGTTCAATGTTCATTTCATTATAGCATACTAGGGATCTTCAGGTGTAGGGGACCTGTAGCCTTGAGGCCACATGTGACTATCCAGGTCCTTGAATGTGGCCTTTTGACTGAGTCCAAATCTTACCGAACACATCCTTTTATTAAGGGGATTTATTCTGTGAAGTTTGGATTTAGTCAAAGGGCTACACTTGAGGTCCTACAGAGTCCCGTGTGACCTTGAGGCCATAGGTTCCCCACTCTATAGACTTTCCCAAAAAGAGGTGGAGAAGAGAGACTTTATAAAATATGGTAAAGATTTGATTTAGCATTAAGGAGAAGGCCAGGAAGCTGTACTAGGGATTTAGCATGAATGAAGATTCAGAGACAGGCAAAGTCTAGCACCCAGGGGAGAATAATTTTCACTGCTAATGCTTGGAATGTGATCTGAATGTGAAGATGTATTAACAACACAATACCTAGCAAATGGGGGCTGTTCTAACTAAAACGTCAGCACTCAGCATGGATCAACACTTGAATACCCAGGGACTCCAGTACATATGGTATAACTGAATATATTACGCTCCTGCTGGAGAACCCAGCCTGCAAGAGAGCAGGTTATGGTAGAATGGTGGGGGCTCCGGAAGGATCCAGGGACAGATGTTCTTCTAAAGGAACAAAACCCACTCTAGATTTGGTCAACACTTCTCACATGACATGATTAAAGAGTCCCAGTGGCTGAGCCAATCAAGTTTTTGGAATGGCGACTTGGCTCACTAACATTTGCATAAAAGGGAAGGGTCCCTTGTTAGGGGAATGACGTGTCAGGGAGATGAATTTGTCTTTCCTTTGGAGTCTCAAAAGCAGATCTGTTTATGAGATGTCACATCAGGGTCCCAGAGGAGCCATAAGGCTTCCATATGCAATTGTGTCACTTGGAGTACTTAGATGGGGCCTCTCTCCTCAACTTTAACCTCTATTTTTCCTGGGTTTTATATTATTCCCATGACCTAGTTTGCAGGATGAGGGTGAGAATGGAGAGTATAGAGAACTATTTTTAAAATACAAGGAATTTTTTAAATCTATGAGGATTAAAATTGACGATTTCCTCCTAATTTCCAACTTGGATCCTTTGCTCATTCAGTCTTGTTCCTTCCTAACTCTGCATAGGATTGCGCATCCAGAAAATTTTGCCTTATCTCTGATATCTGGTACCCCCCCTTTTAGCCACCTTTGTCCCTTCTTCCCACTTCTCATGACCGGATTCAGATCCCGTGTCTTGATCCTTACCAGACCTTACTCTATGTGAGGCATTAACATCCATTCACCTCCAAAAAAAAGGAAGGAGCAATCCTCAAGGCACTTCTAGATATCACATAAATCTCATGACATCCTAAATAGAACTAATTTTATTTCCCCAAAGTCCATCCCTCTTCCAGATTTCCTTATTTCTGTTCACAGCAGCATTATGTGTTTAAGTCACTCAGGTTCATATCCTCAGAGTCACTCTGGGCCAAAAGCTAGAGACATTGTCCCTCTCTCTGAATTTGGCCACAACAAAGATCATGGCCACAGATAAGGAGCCTTCAGGAGAGGAACCTCTAATCACTTCTTGTGCTGCATAGATTGAGACCCACAGAGCTTTGGTTCAGAAAGGCTAGCTACTCCTCCTCCCCAATATGATATCCCCTGACTACTCACCTAAAGGCTATCCCCTTTGCCTGGAATCCTCTCCCTCCTTACCTCCTGAGATGCTTACCTCCATTAAATATAAATTCAAAAGTCACATCCCCCATGGGGCCTTTCACGACCCCATAGATGTTTTTGTTCTCTCTCACCCCAAATTCCTTTGTATTTTGTATTTATTTTATCTTTGTATGTGCTGTCTTTTCTCAATAAAGTGTAAGATCCTTGAGGACAGGGACAATTCATATTTTTGTTTTTGCATCTCCAGTGCCTACACAAGGAAGGGGCTTAATAAATACTTAATGAATTGAACTGAGTTTTCCCTCTCCTTCAAACCCCACATCTAATTAGCTGTCAAGTTTTGTCTATTCTGCTTTCACATTTCTCACCTTTGCGCTTTTGTCTCTACTTAAACAGCCTCTATCCTGGTTTATACCTTCATCACTTCTATCTTGGATTATTGCAATATCACACACATTCCCCCCCTGCCCCAAAAGCACACAAAGTTCTACTTGCCTAAGCCAATAATATTCCACACTCATCATAAACACACCCATGGACTGTATCTTGTACTACCACATTCGCTGTGGACATTGAGCTTTTCCCATACAGATGCCTACCGGAATTTCCTGGAGACTCTCAACTTTACCAGACAGATGATCTTGATTTTCCAAAAAAAATTGGAGATGAAAGTCCTTGACAATATGAAGAGGATTGGGGGTGGAAATGGGGAGGGAAAAATTGTAGACTTGAGGAAACAGGAAGTTTGTAACAGAACCTTTGGGATTTATGATAGTCAATCAGAGATTAGTAAAAGAATTTCAATGCATCAAGGAGCACTTGGTTGAGATAAGATAATATGAACTTGTATAGGCCCCAGCTCCAAGATTTTTTATCTTCCTCCATCCATTTTTAGTGGATCAGAAGCAATAGAGAAAATAAATGGGTAGTGGTGGTGGTAGGTAACCCAGGAAAGAGAATAGAAGGGTTATTGAATTTGAATTCTTTAAGAACAAAAAGAGTAACCAAGAAATATACACCTAATAGTGACATTTTAAGTGCTATGTAGGGAGAGGCATGATGAGAGGGAGGCAGAGATGATCTGAGGAGGGGACCTACTTGTGTTGCTCATTGCACACGACACAGGAAATCTCTTCTTGACAAAACTGGCCTTTAATCTTTGTCAAGTTTTGGTTCACATACAACCTCCCATAGCGATCTCTTTCCTCTCAACTCTCTCTCTCTCTTTCTCTTTCCTTTCTCTCTCTCTGTCTCCCACTCTTTCTCTCTCTCTCAGATTCAATATCCCTATCTCACTCAGACCGAAAGTACAGAAGGCTCTCATAAACCCACTCCCACTACTAATCAACATAAGAGCTTTGACCTTCTTTTCTGGTCTGGTCCTTCTTTAGGCAGCCTTGTTCTCTCTATCATCAACTCCTAGGAATTCATCATGCTTACGTCAGGTTCAGTGTGGATCTCAGATCAGCTTAACTCACTTCATCTCAGAATTCCTGAGCTGCAGTATTCTCTAGCCTTAGCTTTCCCAGTGGAAGGGGAGTTTTCTGTCAACTATTAACAGCACTTACACTGAATTCCATACAACTGAGTCTTTGACTTGGTATCATATATTACTGTCCAAATTTTTTATGCACATTGTATACCATAATGTAGGAAGAATGTAGTAGAGATATTCAGAATTCACAGAAGACAAAATCCAAGAGAAATTAGCAATAAAACCTGCAAGGTCAGATGTCTATACACAAATGCACAAATCAAAAGGGTAAATTTGAGATTATAATTCAAGGAGGCAAATTGACCTTATAAGTATCACCAAGACTTAATAGGAAGTAAAATATGAAAGGGATATGACTCTAGAAAAGCATATCTCATTCAAAAAGAATAGACTAAATAAAAAGGGGAAAGGACACAATAAGTTTATATGTTAAAAAGACCCATTAATGTGAGGAAATCAGGAGGATGAGATGATTAAAAATCAGTGGAAGGAGAAATAGTACTAATGTTTGTCCTTCATTCTCAGATGACCATAACATGAAGATAGTACACTGTAGATCCCCTGAACATTAGGAGGAAATAGATGAAGCACTGATGAAACAGATCACTAGTTTTGAATGAAAACTTACCATAGCAGTCTTTTTTTTGCTTTTTAATAAATTTATTTAACTTTTTACATTCATTTTCACAAGATTTTGGGTTCCAAAATTTTCTCCCCATTTGTCCCCTCCCCCCTCCCCAATACACTGAACATTCTAATTACCCATATCATCATTCTGCCCTCTCTTCTATCATCCCTCCCTTCCCTTACCCCATCTTCTCTTTTGTCCTGTAGGGCCAGATAACTTTCTATTCCCCATTACCTGTATTTCTTATTTCCTGGTAGCAAGAACAATACCCAACAGTTGGTCCTAAAACTTTGAGTTCCAACTTCTCCCCATCCCTCCTTCCCCACCCATTCCCTTT
>CM053769.1:298929751-298988139 GCA_028658325.1 Potorous gilbertii | reverse complement strand
CATCTCTCTCATTTGTCTTCCCAGTTTTTCTTCCACCTATCTAACTTGATTTTCAAAATCCTTTTTGAGCTCTTCCATGGCCTTAATCCATTGGATATCTATTTCAGATGTTTGGGATACAGAGGCCTTGACTTCTATGTCTTTACCTGATGGTAAGCATTGTTCTTCCTCATCAGAAAGGAAAGGAGGAAACATCTGGTCACCAAGAAAATAACCTTCTATGGTCTTATTATTTTCCCCTTTTCTGGGCATTTTTCCAGCCAGTTACTTGACTTCTGAGATTCCTCTCCACCCCCGCCTAGATCCACCCAGCCACTGCTTCGGGTCTGAGATTCAAATGCTGCTCCTCAGCCTCAGGGCTTTCAGCGGTGGCCCGGCTGCTATTCAATGTGAGCTTAAGTTCTGGTGCTCAAGTGGGGGCAGGGCCACCTCCCAGGCTCAGTTCCCTCAGGGGGTTTATGCGGAGACCTTCAGTAATGGACCCCAGCTCCTGCCTGCTCCAGGAACCCCTGGCCCCTGCTGCCTCTGCCACTGCCTCCTGAAGGGGCTTGAGTTATGGAGACACCCTGCTCCCCTCTCGGGCCACCAAATAGTCTCTCTCACTGACCTGTGCGCCTGTGGGTTGAGGGACTTTCGTGGCCACCAGAGATTCCGTCCCTGAAGTCTGCTCAGATCTGCTCCTCTTGGTGCCGTGTGACCAAGGCAGGGGCTGGGCTCCACTCTGGTCCCATGCATGACGGACCTTTGGTAAGGGTTTTTCAGGTCTTTCTGGAACAGAAATCTCCTCTACTCCATCGTTCTGTGGCTTCCACCACTCCAGAATTTGTTAGCAGTTCTTCTTTACAGCTATTTTATAGGCTGTGGTTTCAGAGCTTGCATATGTGTGTCTTTTTACTCCACCATCTTGACTCCTCCCCTCAAAGTCTTAAAAATGAATGTTAAAAATTGTTTTTACATGCAACTGGGAAATAAGAAATACAGGCAATGGGGTATGGAAATCTATCTTGTCCTATAAGAAAATAGAGGAGATGGGTATAAGGGAAGGGAGGAGTGTGACAGAAGAAAGGGTAGAGTGGGGGAAGGGGTAATCAGAATGCATGATGTCTTGGGGTGGGGGAAGGAGAGAGATGGGGAGAAAATTTGGAACTCAAAATTTTGTGAAAATGAATATTGAAAACTAAAAATAAATATATAAATTTTTTTAAATGCCTATAAAAAAGAAATGACAAGCAGGCTGTTTTCAGAAAAAAACTAGAAAGCCTTATATTAATTAATACAATGTGAAGAGAGATGAAACAGATGAACATTGCACTAAGTAACAGCAATATAGTAAGGATTATCAACTGTGAAAGACTTGGCTATTGTAATCAAGAAAATGATCCAAGACAATTCCAAAGGACCCATGATGAAAAAATGTCATCTATTTCAAGAGAGAACTGATGTACTTTGAGTGCAAATTGGAGCATACTTTAAAAAAAAATTCTTTAGTTTTCTTGTGTATGTGTATGTGTGTTTCACCACATGGCTAATATGGAAATATGTTTTACATGATCTCACATGTTTAATCGATATCATATTGCTTGCCTTCTCAGTGGGTGATGGAAGGCAAGAGGGAGGTAGAGAATTTAGAATTCATTTTTTTCGTTAATACTAAAATGTACATATTTAGAAAAATAAATTTTACAAATTTTTAAAGGTTATAGGGCTACAGGATCATAGATTTAAACCTGAATAAGACCACAGAGATCATCTAGTACAAAACCTCTCGTTTTACTGATGAGGAGACAGAAATCCCATGAGGTTAAGTTATTTATTATGCAACAGAGCAGGAATTTTAATCCATGCTCTATAACTCCAAATCCAGCACTCTTCCTAAGATAAAAAAGATAAATTTTCTCATAAAATCTCAGTGATGTAGACAGTATAGTATATAAGAACGGGAAGTAATAATAGGAAAAGTATCAGATCAGGGTCCAGAGACTTGGGCCTTAAGTTCTACTTTCCCCCTTTCTACCTGATTGAGTTGTAGCATTTAATCTCTCTGGGACTTAGTTTCTTCATTTATAGAGTTTGGGGTTGGGGTTCAATTAGATGACTTCTAGGGTTTCTCCCAGCTCTCAGGATGCAATCCTAGAATTCTGCTGTACACATTAGAAAAGGCAAGGTCAGAGGGGTTAAAATGTCCATGGTCATACAGCTTATAGCTACCTGAGTGCTACTGAGGGACTTGGATCACAGAAGGATGATGGAAAGCTGGAGCAGCTGTGGAAGGGTTCAGAAAGAAATTATGAATTGAGCCTGGAGGAATGGGGAAGATTTCAAAACAAGAGGAGCTACTATTTTCAAAAGGTGGGGGGTATAAAAGCGCAGGTAAATAGGTAGATAACACATTTATTTAAGGGCTGACTAGGAGCATGAGGGATATACGTTCAAGCAAAATATAAGACATTCTCTGCCCTCAAGGAACTTACATTTTATTTTTTTTTCAAGTATAGGCATTTATTGGGGTAACAGAAGAAAACACAACATACCAAGCACAACACACCAAACAGGTTCCTCTGATCCTTAAGAGGGACCTCAGTTTAATGGGGGATGGCAGCCCCCCAAGGGAGAGGAGGCTTAAGGGAGATGGATCCTGATGTGAGACGCCCATCAAGGAAGACCCCAGCTTAAGGGGGACACCCTCTGCTTAAGAAAGACACCCAAGGAGCTTACATTCTAATGGGGGAATAAAACATATAAAAGGGAACAAGAGAGGATGGGGTGGGAAGCAGGAGTACCTGGTGCTGGATTATAGTGGTAAACTTCTTAGAATTGGGAGCACAGCTGGGAGGGAAATGAAGCTTGGTCACACTTGGCCCTTCCCCATAATAGAAGCCTTGAAAGTAACTTTCCAATAAAGGGTGGGGACAGCAGAGCAGAGGGATATTGAAGGCTAAGAAGGCCATGGGAACTGAGAGAATGTCTATTGTAAGAGGGCAACTGAGTCATGGTGGCAAAGTTCAAAGGCCAAGAGAAATTCAATATTTACCTAAATCAGGTAGATTGAGCTAAAACTTCAACCCAAAGGCAGCCAGGAAGACAATGCATCCTTTAAGTGAAAAACTTATATTAGCTAATCTTGAAGCAGAAAATATGGTCTTTATCTGGATAGAAGAAATTTCTAAAAGAAAGCCAAATAACAATAGTACCTTGTCATGCATAACAAGGTGCTAAAGCTCACCAATAATAAACTCTAATTAGAAAGAATTGTGTCTCTAAAAGGGACCTAAGAGATCATCCATCCAGTTTAACCTTCCACTTAGAGAGGAGGAAAATCAGGATTGTAGATGGGAAAGGGTCTTGTCCATGACACAATAATCTGGAATGACAGAATGCCAGAGCCTGAAGAATACTTAGATAATGTCAAGTTGGACTGCAGCATTTTATCTTTGGTTAAACTGAACTCAGGAAAGGGCACAGATACCAAATTTATAATGTGCAATATGGTCATTATAACTCAGTAACAAAAGAAGCAAAAAAATTGTCCAGAACTCTGCAGGCACACAGTAGGTAGTTAATAAATATTTGTTGTAGTATGCTTTACTATGTCATATGAGATAAATACAAGTATCAAATGATAATTCAGGATCATCAGGAGCCCATACAGCAGTGGTTTCCAAAATAGATTATCTGCACCTACGCAAATGTGCATTATCCACTGAGATGCACAAAGAAAATATTTGAAATTCTATACAAATTTTTTAATCTAAAAAAAAAGGCAGTCTAAGAATAAGCATTTATTAAGCACCTTCCAGGCAGTTAGGTGGTACAGTGGATAAAGTATTGGATCTGATGTTAGGAAGACTCATCTTCCTGAGTTCAAATCTGGTCTCAGATACATATTATCTGTGGGCAAGTCACTTAACTCTACTTGTCTCAATTTCCTCATCTGTAAAATGAGCTAGAGAAGGAAATGAACAGTCATTCCAGTATCTCTGCCAAGAAAACCCCAAATGGGGTCACAAAGAGACAAACGTAGCTGAAAATGAACTGAACAGTAAACCCACACACACACACACACACACACCACACACACACACACACATCAGACACCAACACTAAATGTCAGAAGAAATAATCTTCATTAATATTTAATTATTTTATTTATCAATATTTAATTATTAATTTTAATAATATTTAATATATTTATAGTCTTCTTTAATATTTAGTATATGATTGGCTATTACCTTTACTTTGGTCACATGGCAGATGACCATGTGCTATATATGGTATTCAAGATATTGTCTTATCTTAATGCTAAACTTTTTGGTACAATATTAATTAATGGTGGTGATAATGGGTATTTTTCCTTCACCCTTGATCTTTTTGGAAAGGTTTCTTGCTTATTCCCATTATAGATGAGGCTTGCTGATGGTTTCAGATAGATACTAACTTATCATTTTGAGGAAAGCTCCATTTATTCCTATGGTCTCTAGTGTTTTTAATAGGAATGGGTGTTGGTATACAAGATATTGTAAGGGAAGAATGGGGAGTTCCAAAGTTCTGAAGAATTAACAAAAGAGCTCTCATTCATCCATTCACTTTCAGCATATCACAATACATTGCAATATACATGTGCCCAATTCAGTGGAAGTACATATTAAGTTGTCTTGTTTTAACTAAACCAATCTCCATAAAATGGAAAAATGACTTCAAAAGATTCTTGTCAAGAAACTCTCATTTGAAATCAGCACTAAGAATGTAAAACCAAGCCAGTGACAAGATATGGCAGAGATGATATTTTTCCTGCTCTTAGAATGAACTCTTTGTCAGCCATGTGAAGCAAAAGCAATGATGATCTAATCAGATCTGACAATAAGTCAAAGAAATTTAAACTACTAAGGAGATGATTTGAAATGAGGATTTATATCTTCTCTAATTAATTATGAACCTCATCCAGAGGGTATACAGAAATATCACATCTTAAGATCTTAACTAATGAGAGTATTTGGTCATCACAATTAGCAAGATATCTAAAACTTAGCTTTTGTAAAAAAAAAAATGGTTCACCTATAAAAACTCTCACATTTGAACACTTTAAAAACTTGTAAACAGAATTTTCTAACCTGTGTGAAAATCTTCCAAATGAAGTTTCAGTGGTTTTCAAATGCATCTGTTAAAATCATACAGAGCCCAATGCCTTTTTGATTAGTATGCAAGAAGACCTACTTGACATCAGGGATGACAGAAATTCACTCGTCAAATTTCAACAAAAACTTTTGCCTAACTGGAAATTAAATTTCTAAATGGGAATGAAAAATGAGATTCAAAGATAATACATTTCCTTCATTTGGATCTAAGTATCTTTGTGATGCATCTTTTTCAACCATGAAAGCTACCACAATCAAGTTACCAAAAAAGTTGAACTGAAAAGCAAACTTTCAGATCAGAGAATCTCAAAAAGGTTAAACCAAGATTAAAAAAAAAGTGAAGCATCCTCAATCATACTGCTTTCACTAATATATATATATATATTTATTTATTTATTTAGTGAGAACAAAAAGACTTTACATAACTAATAAAAGTAAAACATTTAAAAATATAATTACTTTATCTTTATTTCATCTTTTTATTTCTATTTTTGTTTAGAAAGGAAGCAAGCTCTTACTATATGAAAATATTGTGATAAGTGCTCTCCAAATATTATTAAATTCTTACAACAACTCTGGGAAGTATTACTACTATTACCTTATTTTACAGTAGAGAAACTGAGACAGACATGGGCTAAGTGACTTGTCCAGGGTCACACAGCTCGTAAGTGTGTGAGGCTGGATTTGAACTCAGTTCTTCCTGGTTCCAGGCCCAGTACTCTATTCACCATACCATCTAGCTACCTCTAAGGCAGTTTACATTCTGTAATATATACATGTTACATTAGCACATTAATAACATATACAAACATATATATCTATATATAGGGATACATTTTCAAAAATAGTTATTACTATTGGTGCATGATCAAAAGATGTTTAGGAACCCCTGTCAGTATGAGGGAGAGCCCAAGACATAAAAGCCAAAGGCTTGGGTTTGAAATCAAGTTCAGCCCCAGTGTGGCAGTTCTCTGTGTGGCATTGTTGTTGCTTAGCTGTTTCGGTCATGCCCCAACTCTTCATAACCCCATTTGGGGTATTCTTGGCAAAGATTCTGGAGTGGTTTGACATTTCCTCCTCCAACTCATTTTCCAGATGAAGAACTAAGGCAAACAGGTTAAGTGACTTTCCCAGGGTCACACAGGCTGGAATTGAACTCAGGAGATGAAGCTTCCTGACTTCAGGTCCAGCACTCTATCCACTTCACCAGCTAGCTGCCCTAAGAAATTTTCGAGGCCATTCAAGTCTAAAGTCCTGATTTTTGTTGAGAATTGAAGAGTTGGTTAGTGGTGGATGCCCCTATAAGAACAAGAGCAGACTTTTCCCAAGGAAAGGGGACAGGAGATAAGAGATTGGGTATATATGAGAACTATGGAAATTGGAGATGGGCAAAGACTGACTGAAAGTTTAAAGCATCTTCTCAAGAAACAAACCCACAGAAAGATCTTCACTAGAATGTACCCCAAACAAACCAGAAGAATAAAGACTTCCACAGACCTAACAGAGTGAAAGTAATTACTGTCTGACAGAGTACTTACCCTCATCCTCCTTTTTCTCCCACAATGGTACAGAGAGAGAGGAGTAAAACTTGGCTCATCCAGTTTAAATGAACATAGCAAACACCCGATGTTCAATGAGTGGGAAAATAAAAAATCTCCCAGCTTGTAGACACCTGTAAAACTACTCCTCTCTTGAGTGATTCAGGGCTGTGCCAGTGAGAAGAGTAAAGCGTGAAATAATAGGAAAGAATGCTGGGCTGGAAGATGGGAAGATTGCCTTAGAGAAGTGAGACAGAGCAAATCCATTTTTCTCTCTGTGCCTCTGTTTCCTCATCTGTAAAATGAAGGAGTTGAATTAGTTTGTCTCTAAGGTTATTCCTTTGTTCTAGAACCTATGTTCTAAGCTTCTTTTCAGCTCTGGCATTCTATGTTCTAGGCTAGATCTTTCTCAGCTCTCTCATGCTATGTTGTAAGGTCCTTTTAAGGTCTGACATTCAATGTTCTAAGGTCCCTCTTACCTCTCACATTCTGTTTTAATATCTCTCTAATCTAATCTCTAAATTCTTTATTTTAAGGTCTTTTTCAACTATGAAATTCATTGTTTAATGTTTTCTTCCAGTTATGAAATTCCATGTCTACGTTCTAGGGTCTTTTCTATTCTAACTTTGTCAATTCTAAGATTCTCTTCGGATTTTGTTTATTTTTATATTTCCTCCAGCTCCGCTATTTTTGGTTCTAAAATTTCTTCTAGCTCCAACAACTCTATGTCCTAAGTTCCTCTAAGTTCTGACATCCTGAGTTGTGAAACAGAATGTAGGGTTTGGTTTTCTTATTTTTCTTATTCTATTGGTTTAATCCATTCACATTTAAAGTTACGAGTTAAGTGAATAGTTTTCCTCCATTTGTGTCTCTATTTTTTTCTGAATTAAGAGTTTTCATTCCTTATTAATATATTTTGTCCATATAATTATTTTTGCTTAATTTTCCTAAAGGCAACCCTACTCCTATAGGTTCTTCCTCTGTCCCATCAAATCTCACCTTTCCTTTTGTCATCCTTTTCCTAATTTTAGATAACATAATGAGTCCTTCTTCATTCTTCCTTTTGTGTGGTTATTTTCTTCCCCTCTTTTTCTTTCTGTCAGTTAAGTAGCTGATTAAAATCCTTCTATCTTTTCTCCTCCTCAATTTCTGTTAGCTTTTTTTATGAATTGCACCTTTTTCTTTTTTTCTTCTCTATGATAAAAGGATTTATTAAATAAATGAACAGTGTAAATCAAACTGTATGGAGGAGAAGAAATGTATTAAACTTACTTTCATAACATTTTAAAACTTTTCTGTACAAATAGCATAAATGTTCAATTCAACATTTAGTAGACATCAGCCTAATATGCTCAGTGTATTCCACTCACTAAGAATGAAACGATTTAAATGACATAGGCCAAGCCTTCATAAAACCTGCATCCTACTGAAAGGAATACATGTGTACAGATAACTGTGTACATTTATACATTCCACAAGGTACAGTACATCACATTCCAAAGATAGGTAGAGTGTAAGTGGGGCAAAGAATATATCTCAAACTCTACAGCTGGGACTGTGGCTTGGGCAAAGAAAGGATCTAGGCAAAATATTTTATTGATTATGTATATTCATTAAAGCTGGCCCCCAAGGACCTCTACTTGCTGGTGTGGGTTTAATGCTGCTGAATTTCCTTACAGATGCTCAGACTAAATTGGAAGAAGTTCCCACTAAAATACTGAAGTTTTATTTGCTACATTTTACTTTTGCAAGTTTTAGACTATTTTCATGCATTTCTCCCATCTAGATCAAACTATAAACACTTTGATTACAGGAACTGTCATTTGTCTCCTTGAACGTCTGGCAATTTTTTTATATAGTGCTAGACTCATTTGGTTGTTGTTGTTTAGTCATTTCAGTCATGTCTGATACTTTGTGATCCCACTTGGAGTTTTCTTGGCAAAGATCCTGGAGTAGTTTGTCATTTCCTTCTCCAGGTCATTTTATAGATGAGGAAACTAGTCACATAGCTGGTTAAGTATCCAAGGACATATTTGAATTCCGAGTCTAGCACTCTATACACCGTGCCACCTAGCTCCCCTTTCCTTCTAAAAGGAAAGATAGAGAAAAAAACAAACAGAAAGAAAAAGAGAGGAAAGAAGGGAGGGAGGGAAAAAGGAGAGGGGAGAGAGGGAGGAGGAAGGGAAAGTATAAGGGATGGAAGGAAAAAGGAAAGATGAAAGGGAAGAAGGAAGAAAGGAAATGATGCATAACATATGGACAGTCAAAGTGCAACATTGATATCCATGGAATATTAAAAGAAGAGGAAGTTCTCAGAGGAAGAACTCTAGTGGATTAGGCAGATATTCTATGAAATATTTCAATCAAGCAACAATCATTTATTAAGTATCTACCGTGTTTTAGGCACACAAAATACAAAGACTAAAATTAAATAGTCTCTGCCTTCCAGGGGCTAGCATTATATCAGGGGAAATAACCCCATTGGAACATGGACAAGGTGAGTCGAGGTGAAAGCACGAGTGGGATGTGATCTACTTGTAAAGAAAGTATCCACATCAGTAAGATCAAGGAGCTATTGAAATACTGAAGTTACTCACATTCAAACAGTACTTCAAAGCTTAAGAAGCAATTTCCTCACAATGAGTTGATGTGGGAGTTATTTAGGGGGTGGTGAAAGTATCATTATCATGGTTTTGTAGATAATGAAGCTGAAATTCAAAAATGCTAACTGACTTGCTCACGGTCATACACATTCTAAATGCATGGGCCAGGATTTAAACCCAGGCCTCTTGATTCCGAGTCATAATTATGACTATATACATATGCAGATAGATGTGGATACATACATGTTCTTACATATATATGCAAATATATTAATACATATACATATATATATATATATATATATATATATATATATATATATACATACATAAAAGGGCAGCTAGGTAGCACAGTGGATAGAATATTGGGCCTGGAGTTAGGAAGACTCAAATTCTTGAGTTCAAATCTGGTCTCAGACATTCTATGTGACCCTGGGCAAGTCACTGAACCTTATTTGCCTTAGTTTCCTTATCTGTCAAATGAACTGGAGAAGGAAATGACAAAACACTCCAGTGTCTTTGCCAAGAAAACCTCAAATAAAGTTGGACACAACTGAAAAGACTGAACAACAAAAATACGTCTAAAAACACATGGATTAATTATTTATTCTGTCACTGGTACTAGATGATGATACACAGATTTGGTAAGACCAGATATGAAATTCAGGGTATCATGTAATTATCCTGATCAGCACAGTGCCATAATAACTCAGCCATATATAATATATATATAGGCCATTATGCTTGGTCTATGTGGATTGGATGAAGAGTAACTAAGGCAACATTGCCCAGTTGTAACTAAGTAATTCCTTTACAATGTACAATTGTCCAATGTACAAAAATGCTGACCATATATTTTAGTTTTCCATGCACTATACTTCACTAGGAAAGAATGCAGGCAGAACCCACCAGAGAAGTAAAGTCTGCAGTTTCCCAAGAAAACCAAATCCCTTCCCAGGAGCTGGAGAATGTGTCTCATGTGGTAGGTCTACCTTTCTCCCTATAAATGAAGACAGCAGGCATACGACTCAGAGCATTTAGAATGAATCTCCACAAGTACACCCCATGAATATATAACCTCCTTTTTCTAAGGGAAGGACCCCAATGCCATGGCTCATGATGCTTGCCTGCCTGAAAACTAGTTCAAGAAAGGAGCTAGATTATTCTGACATTCATTGTTTTCTCGACTGCTTTTTCTCAAATGACACAGCTATACTTTCAAAGAAAAAAATTTCAGCACATTCTGAGTGAGAAAAAGGCTCTTCTCTCAACACTAGTCACTTAATGACTCGTGCTCGTTTCCTAGAAAAAGACATTCATGTGTACACACACACACACACACACACACACACACACACACACACACACACTTTCTTGCAAATAGTGGCCAGGGGAAGATGAGCTTCAGATGCTAAAAATAATTATGTAGGGTACTCCAAAGCTGAAATGGCCATGTCATCAGGTCAGCCATCAGGAAAACGTTTTCATATTTGACTTCTATCTTTAATTCATGTGATGTAAAGATCAACATGTATTTTATATCCAGAATGTGGCTTGTAATTTCCTGTGGCTTGAAAATCCAGATGTTTCCAAGTTTAGAATATGCAACTTAAAAATGAATTTCACTGAAAAACCCCTCTTTTAATTTTAGGGGGGAGTTTCTGTTTGAAGATGGATTTCTGTGCTTTGCAATCTGGGCCCCGTAAAGGAGTAGGAACAGCAAATGGCTAAAATATGTAGACAACCACAGAAAGCCAACTGGGTGAGTATGTCTGCCTGGGGACTGAGAATCCGATGGAGAAAACAAGACAGAGAAAAGTTACTAAGGACCAGGATGACAATCAGGAAAATTCCTATCACCAGAAACCTGGGCTGGAGGGGTAGAGTAGCCCTCCAAAGAAGCTGTTGCTAAGAAGCCCCAACTTCCCTACTCACTTAGAAGCCTGCTGGCAAGTAAGTCTGAAATAGTATTGGTAAGGAGCTGACCAAAAGGGATCCAGGAGCCCACTCTTTAGAGTGTGACAATGCCTTCACTTTGTTTTTTCAGCTCCTTTGTAATGAATGGTACAGGACTGTGACTCATGCTGGTAGTATTTTTAGGCTGACTCAGTGAACTGATGGAAGTAGCCTAAGTTATTAGAGGTTGAGTGCTAATTACAAACCAGCCCTTCTCATCCCAGCTGGCTAAAGAAGATACCATAATGCTCGTTGGCTACAGTCTCAAGTAGGTTTTCTTCAGTACTTCTGGGTTTTTTTCCTTTAAGATAAAATCTTTATCTTCTAACCTGCCAGATTTTCTTAAGCGGCTAAACTCTTCACAAAGTTCGCTATTCCCTGCCACCCTTCCCTCTACTTCAGCTCAAACAGAATTTCTTTCTGAAGTATACCTTTACCACTGTAGTCTGCTTCCTAGTAAAAAAAATGATAGCTGGCTCTGAGTCTCAGCTTTACTTATGTGACCTTGAGCAAATAAGACAATCAATGTCCTTCTCTGGGACTCAGTTTCTTCCATATGTAAAATGAGGGGCATGGACCACATCAGTGATGTCAAACTCAGAGAGAAAAGGGGGCCACTAAGCCATCCATTAGCTTCACTGAGGGTGTGTATTGACTTAGAAAATCAAAAATTAACATTACTTGTATTTTATATTTATATCTATTTATTTTTTAAAATATTTCCCAATTACATCTTAATCTTACTGGGAATGTTGTAGCTACATAAGCCTACCAGTCAGATGTTTGACAGCTCTCAGGTAGATGATCTCTAACCTCCCTATTAGTTGTGGCATTCTGCTCTAAGGTCTCTTATAACTGTGATCTATGTTCTAAGGTCCCTTTCAGCTCCGACATTTCATGTCCTGATATCCCTTGTACCTCTGAAATCCTATGTTCTAGATCCTCTTCCACCTCTAGTATTCCATTTTTGATCCTCTTTCACTTCTGATATTCTGTGTTCTGGATCCTCTTCCACCCAATATTCCATGTTCTGGATCTTCTACCGCCTCTGATATACTGTTTTCTGGATCCTTTTCCACTTCTGATATTCTGTGTTCTCAATTCCCTTCCACCTCAGATATTCTGTGTTTTGAGGTCTCTTCCAGCTCTGAAGTTCTTTGAGTGCTTGATCTACGAATCAACTGAAAGTCTCACCTCAAACATTCTCACCAGAATCTACACTGAGACTAAATCTTAATCTTTTATCTCATCTAGAATCCTTGTTGTTGTTTGTCCTTCATTTTAGAAGAGGACCATTGAGATCATGGATGATGTCTTGAATTGCTCATGAATTGAATTTAAGTGAGACAGAGTTGCACCAAGTCATCAGCCTCACTCTTCCAGAGTCATCAAAGTCTAGTTGTAAGACAGAAGTCAAGATGACTGGTGATGGCCTCGGATGCAGTAGATGACCTTGACGTCTTTGATGTCTTACCAAGCTCTAAGTGCTCCACAGTGCTTGCTTCAACCACCTCCACAGTCATTCCATGGGGGGATGCTTTCACATGCTTGGGGTAGATGTCCTGCTAACTCATCAATGGATTTGGAAACTGTCAGTTACCTTCAACTTGATTTAGCCTATCTACTGAGATGGTTTTACCAGGTTCAGCCAGTGTGCATGCTGTAATTTCTTGGAGTCACAGGTGAGGGATGGGCAACCAAAGGTGGATGAGCAGCCCTGAAAAGGGCTTGACAAGCCCTCACACTATAGGTCATCCAGGAACACATCCTTAGCTAGATATCTAAAGATTCCTGAAGTTAGTTCCCTACACTTACCTCTTCACTTTTTCTACCATTACTCCCCAACTCTGCCATTCAATTGCAGCCAAGTAAGTCTCCTTCCTTCTTACCTTCAGGGATATTTGTCTATTGCCACCACCATCTGTAAGACTTCCCTTAATGACAGCCTTCTATGACTCAACTCATTCCACATTCACTCCTCTGTTTCCAATACCATGAACATCTTCAGTTTCTCTATGAATGCATGCATGCCCTGTCTCTCTCATTACACTGCAGACTCCTTAAAGGAAATGTCTCTTCTGTTTCTTGATCTTTCATGTGAAGTTCAATACAAGTCTTCAACTAAACTCCTGCCTTGGACCATTATACTACAGAGAGAGGAATAAGGTAGAAAAGCATTTGTCTAAGAGTTGGGACATCTAGATTCTAATTGTAGCTTTGTAAACAACTGGTTGCATTTTTGCCCTTCTTTTTCCCCCCTCTGTAAAATGTGGGGGGGTTGGTTATATGATAACCGAGGTCCCTTCCAACTCTTCCATACTTTGATTCTGACTCTAAAGACAACAGGATGCTTCCTTGGGCACCTTCTGCTCAAGTGCATACAAGGCCTGGGTGGATGATGGGATACAGAACAGCATAGTGGAAAGCGTAGGAGAAGAGGGCAAGATTATAGAGCAGGACAGGGAGGAGGCAGGTTAAAGACTAGCAGATGGGTTGGGGTGGAGAAGCGGAGAGGAAAATGCCTGTGAAGTAGGCTTGGAGAGGATCCATGGAGGAAGGTTCAACATAACATCTGAAAGCCTGCATTGTGGGGTAAGAAAAGCAAGGAGTCAGGGAACAGAATAAGACAAGTGAATGAAGAGACTGGTCCAGAAGGAGTGCTCATTTAAGTACCATGGCCCTGGCTGTGGGTGAGGGAAGAAGAGACCTGGTTAGGCTAGAATTCCTTCTTAGACTAAGACGCAAAATCTATCAGCTGTATTCCTTCTCAAAGAGCAAGGCCAGTTTAGTAATGGGCCAAAGGCTTTCTTTCCCATTGCCAGCAGCTGGGAGACAGCTGTTTTTATCTGTTCCCTCTCTCCATCCCCGTACATCTTTACTTCAAGTAAATTTTGGTCCAATTGGAATTTTGTTCCAAATGGTAAATATTTTATTCCCATCTGTTCCGTTCCCATACTGATGAAACCAATGACTTTAACATAACAAGGAAAATACCTTCCTTTCTTCAATTCAAATGTTGGAGCCAGGAAGTCTTGTTAACTAGCCAAGGACAGAGAAAGCAATAGCGTTGGATGTAGAATTGGGAAGACAAATTTGAGATGAAATGCTACTAGCTGCAAGATCCTGGGAAAATCACATACTTTCCCTGAATCTGTTCATTCATCTATAAATGGTGACCATAATTCCTAAAGCACCTCCCCCTCCATCATTGTAAGGCTCAAATAAGATAATGAATTTAAAATGCTTTTCAAATTTTAAATATCAATCGTTATCTCTATGATTGTGCATAATACTCCCAACAGAATGCTGGGCTTAGAGAGGATCCCCTTATGTCTCCAAAAAGCAAGCCACAGAGATGAAGTAAGTTAGGACCACATAATTAAAGGGGTGCATCCTTATGTTCTCATGTTACAGATAAGGACACTGAGACCCAAAGGAGAGGAAGGACTTGTCCAAGACCACACAATTTTTTAGTGGAAAGTTCGGGGAGAAAAAGTCATGTGTATTAATTCCCAGTTCAGTAATTTGCCTACTAGATCACAGTTTCACTCCAATTTTGTATTCCATATCTTTAGCTCTATTTCTGCCTCCTTCAGTACAGGTACAAAACTTCTCTGAATTATCTATCATACATTTTCCTCCATGCTTATGTCTTTCCTCTTCTCTTTCCACTGTCTAACTGTTAGATCAATAAAAACTGGCAGTTACAGTTAGCTTTGTAGAGAACTAGTCAATCATTTTTCTTCCTTTCTATTAGCATGACCCCCACCCCTCAAGGCTGAAGGGATGACATCACTCCCCACCTCAAAAACAGCTGATAACTACCTACTTCCTACAAGATGATGTCCATTTCCTTAGTCTGGCATTCAAGTTCCCCCACTCTCTGGCCCCCACCCAATTTTCCAGTCTCACAGTTTTTTCTGTTTCTCCATAAACCCTCATACCTGGCTATGGTCTTCCTTACACCTCTGTGGGATTCTTGCTTTTCATTGACTCATCCTTTGCCTAGAATGCCTTATCTTCTCTTGATCCTTTCTCCCCATCCTTTAAAACCCAACTCAAACTCTACCTTCTATTTAATTCTACAACCTAGAATGTGATTTTCTTCATAAGACCAGAAATTGAAGAGCTAAAATGAACCATAAAATCATCAAATCTGGGTATCCTACAGGGAGATCTATGAACTTAGATTGGGAAGAGAGTGTGCAAACATAAATTTTAATATTTTGATGACTGTCATATAATTGGTTTCTTTTATAATGTTGTATCTGTTATGTATTTAAAAACATTTTTCTGAAAGGGGGTCATAGGCTTAGCCAGATTGTAACCAAGGGGTACATGGCACACAGAAAAGGCAAAGAATGCCTGATCTAATCTAATCTCCTTACTTTAAAGATGGAAGGTGAAGTGATTTGTACAAGGTCTCACAGTGAGTTAGTAGCAGAACAAGGACAAAGAAGCCAGATCTAGAGGCATCTGATGATGCAACAGAGAGAGTGCTGGACCTGGAATCAGGAAGACCTGAGTTCAAATGTGACCTCAGACACTTACTAGCTGTGTGACCTTGGGTAAGTCATTTAACTTCTGCTTGCCTTAGTTTTTTCAACTGCAAAATGGAGATAACAGTAGCACCCATCTCCCAGAGTTGTTGTGAGGAACAGAGTTGTTTGTGAAGCATTCAGCACAGTGCCTAGCACATAGTAGCTGCTATATAAATGCATGTTCCCTTCTCCCTTCTTTCTATAATCAATCTTTCCACTCAGTCATTGGATTTTGAGCTAGAAGGGAATGTAGAGATCATCTAATCCAACCTCCTCATTTTACATATAAAGAAACGGAAACCCCCGAAGATCTTATTGATGATTTGAATCTCACAGTCAAAGAGGTACAGAATTCAAATTCAGATCTTCTGACTCCAAGTCCGGTTATTTTTCCCACTATACTGTGCTGCCTCCCTATACCACACATGTTTCATGGTAGAGGAGACATACTTATTAATGTATGACCTAGAAAGCAAAAGTAGGATCATTGTTCATTTTTTTGTTTTTCATTCCCAATTCCTTAAATTAAAAATTGGTTTAAAAAAACTACACTTCTCTGCTTGTCCTTGTCTCGTAATTATCATCCTATATTTACTAGTTTGGATTTTACGTTCTTATTGATACCTTATTTTTACCCGCATTTACATCACCTACATCATTTACATTATCTACATCACATTTATTCATATTTCCACATAGCTCTTTCATTCCTTCCCTATCCATCCACCCATACCTTATTTTTTTAAAAAAATAACAATCAAAAGTGAAAAGGAAAAATAAAGCAGTTAAGTCAACCAACACATTATCTATTTTTATCTGAGAGCGTATGTGATATATACAACATTCTGCGCCCATAGTTCCATAACCCTGCGACAAAGGTACATTTTCCTAACTCCTCTCTGAGGAATTTACTTCCTTTCTTTCCTTTCTTCCCATTGTCTAACCCTGGTACCGCACAAGAACATGAAACTATAGTTAATATGGTAGAAAAACATTCATTTATGTTTCCCTTTATCTACTATCATTCTTGCCGTATTCCAAAACAGGAGTGACTGTGTCAATCCCACTTAAAAAATCTTCACTAAATTCTCCTTGCTTATAAGAGGACTCTCCAATTCCTTAGTGCAGCATTCAAAATGCAGTACAATCTCATACCACCCAACCTTTCAAGACTCCTATCTTTCTTCTGTCCTATATAGACCCTCATCTTAAGCCAGATTATCTCCCCTACACACATCTTAGACATTGCGATCTCTGCCCCTTTGCCCTCTCCTTGATAATTTACCTAGTTTCTACCCATTCCTTAAGATACAAATCAAATTCCCTCTTTCTTCCCTGACTGTAAACACTTAAGGTATTCTATCTTAAGGAGCATAAGACTTACACGTAAAAGATCCCTTAGAGCCCAACCCCCTAATTTTATAGATGAGGGAAACTAAAGCCCAGAAAGGTTAAGGGACTTTTCAAGATAATATGAGCAGTAAGTCAAGATTCAAAGCAAGATCCTCTAACTCTAATTTTGATGATTTTTCTATTATCTCCTGAACTCTAATAACCTTTCTAATCAATGTTGTTCAGCTGGTATCCCTGTTCAACTTCCAGAACCTAGAATACTTCTTGGACAGTAGGCCCTTAAAAAATGTTTATTCAAATGTTTGGTGATTTTTGTATACTTAAGCTTTTTTCTTCCTTTCCCCAATTAGAATATAAGCTCCCTGAGGGTAGATACTATGTCTTCATTTTTATAACAGAAGGTAGCATAATAACTAGTGAATTTCTGGCTCATTGGTTGATATTATTAGAGTACAACGTTCAAAACACACTGTCAAGCATCTACTTACTCAAGGCATTTACAAACTATAATCATATTTGCGTTTATTCTACTAAGTAGATCTCTTAAAATAAATCAATTGATCAACTATAAATATTCACATATATGTATATATACACATGAACAAACATATATATGTATATATAGATATATATACACATATACATATAATAGAATTCCTAAGTCCAATGTAATTTTTTTGAAGAAGGGAGATGGGAAGGATCCCATTTAAGTCCATTCCTAGCTATCCTTTCAAGATTACAATCACTGTGGTTGAACATTGTAGGCAGTCAAACAAAAGAACAAGGGTCATAGCGAGTAAAATCTTGGAACAAAGTTATGTTAAAGCCATTGTTTTCATCTGTTTGCTAAAAAACAGATGTTAAGTTCAGTGCCATGAATGGTACTTCAGTAGCCTGAAAGGGGTCAATGACAAATTGGATTGTGACCACAAGAGGTTAATCACATCGGTCTGAGTGACGAGTAGCCTTGTGAAATGAAGACTATTTAAAGGAAGTGGGATTGTTTGACCTGGAAAAGAGAAGACTTGAGCGCAAGAGTGGCTGTATCATCTTCAACTTTCTGTAGGGCTGTCCTATGGAAGAAGGGATTAACTTATTATGTATGACATAAAAGGCAAAATTAAGATCACTGAATTAGACATAGGGTCAAATCTATTATTGATAAATGTAGTCTTAATGTGTGGGATCAGAAAAAGTGGACTTCAAGTTTGAACATTAAAATTGTGGTAACATCATCATTTATCCAGAGGTTCAGACGTCTAGTACCCCCAACCATCTGACACAACCACAAACCTAGAGGTTCTAACCATCTGACACAGTCACAAATGTAAGACCTCCTCTCCCCCCACGAAAAAACATTCTGAATGATTGTGGGTTTGGAGGTGGAGGAGAGGAGGAAGGGAAGAGGTTGTTCTTGACCAGAAGAAAGGAAAACTATGATTGGACAACAGTGATTTAACCAAAAAAAATAGCTAAGTTTTATGGGCCCTAAAGCCAAGAATTGCAAGAAAAAAGAAGGTGAAAAATACTAAACAAAAATAATTATACATTTTAAAGTTTAAAAATACTTCCCTCATAAGAACCCTAGAGAAAGTGAAGAAGTGATGGTAATCAATAAAAGTATTGCTGCTCCTTTTCTATAGATAAAGAATTTCAGGTCCAGAAAATTTAAGTGACTTGCCCACAGTTACACATCTAGTAAATCTTATAGTGACAATACAAATCAAGTCATTTTTACTAGAAGAGTAGTGTTCTTTCATTACATTGTTATGGGGAGAAGTTTTCATGACTCTCTAGAAACTCAGAAAAGAGAGAAGCTGGAAGAAAGCAGGAATGTTAGGAGAAACGATAGAGAATAAAATTGTCAATGAGAAAGACAAGAAGCCAGGTATCTTTCTAAATAATAAATTTATAACCGTATGGAAGGGACAGCCATGAAGAGAAAGACCCAAGAATTAACAACTAAAATTGCCCAGTAGACTTAGGGAGTAGGGAACATGAACACAAGTCATCAGCAAGCAACTCCACCATATTTAATACCAAGTACAATCATTTACAGATTAACAGAATCTCAGAGTTGTATAAGGAAACTCAAATGTCATCAAGCCAAACCACATCTGACCAAGAACTCCCTCTCCAACATCTCTGTGTCTAGTAGTCATCACCTGATAGAGAATGCATTACTCATTAAGTGGCCTGTTCTGCCTATAACACCGAGAAAGCAATAAAGAGTTCAGTATACTCTGTTTAGTAAGGCAGGGATCTATATAATTCACTTGTCATGAAATATAATTGTTATTTAAAACAATATTTAGTTATCTGTCAGATATCTTATACTTTCCTTTGTTAGAACTCCTCATGCAACATGATCTAGGTATAACAAATGTTGCTATATGCAAATGACAAGAGACTCGAAACAACAGTCTGATTGACTCGTCAAAATGAAGACTATGTGGTATTCAAATCCATTTCATTCATAGCTCATAGGATTATAGAACATTTGACCTGGCATAAACCTTATAAATCTTCTAGCCTACCCCACCTCACTCCCATTTGAAAGTAAGATACTGAGGCCATCCAGTTAAATGATTTACTTTGTATAACTTAGCAAGTTATCAGAGCCAGGGCTATGATCCGGGACTCCTGACTCCCTCTCTAGTACTCATGCATTATACCACACTGTTTTTTTTTCACTATGAGTGTGATTAAGGTGCAGAGAAAAGGATGTTAGATCTGGAGTCAGCAGACCTGGTCTTGAATCACACATCCTACTTATTACTGATCTTACTCTTTGGGTCTCAATTTCTTCATGCATAAAATGAGGGCGAGCATTCTAGGCATAAGGTATAAGTATGGAATGACCTCACTTATGGAATGATCTGCCCCTAGATCAGTCTTTCTACCACCCCCATGGAGTGAGAAGAAAGCAGGGTACAGTGGAAGAAGCACCATATTTAGAATCAAGCAATCAGTATTTATTAAGTACGTACTAATATGTCAGATACCTGTTAGTCTAGGAATACAAAGACCAAAATGAAAAGTCCTGCCCTCAATGAGCTTAGAGTCAATTGGATGAAAGAATGTGTGTGTGTGTGTGTGTGTGTGTGTGTGTGTGTGTGTGTGTGTAAATATATACATTGAGGGGATGGATGCCCATCAGTTGGGAAATGAATGAATAAGTTATGGTATAAAGAATGTGATGGAATCTATGGTGCTATAAGAAATGATGAAGGTGATAGTTTCAGAAAAACCTGGGAAGACTTTTATGAACTGGCATACAGTGAAGTGAGCAGGACCAGGAGAATGATTTATGCTGTAAGAATATTATAAAGACAACTTTGAAAAACTTAAGAACTCTGATTGACACAATGACCAACCACAATTCCAGAGGCATCACCATGAAATCTGCTCAACTCTAGATGATCGTCTTAGAGTGTAGATAGTATGTGTGTGTGCATACATGTATATGTGCACTCACACATGTGCATGTGTGTGTATTTAACATGGCCAAAGACCAATGATTAAAAAAAATTTTGCTTGACTTTATATATGTTATAACAGTTTTTATTTTTCTTGCTTTCTCAATGAGAGTGAAGAAGGGGAGGTGAGAGAGGGAAAATTCAGATCTGAAAATATAATAAAATTGAATTTTAAAAAATAATGTGTCCAAAGTGAAGTCCAAATAACCTAATTATGCACAAATCAGTGGTATCACTAAGTACATTCTAAAACACTAGACAGAATAGAACCATAAATCTATTTACACAGGTATGGGACAGAGCTATAGTTCCATTTAACAGAAAGGGACATGAAGGCAGTGAGAATTCGAGCAATCAACTTAAGGTCAAACAGGGAAAGTGAGTGTCAGATGTGCAAAGATCAGGCTCAGATATCCTGGGCTAGTTTGCCTCTTGAGAAAGTTCACGCCCGGGAACAGCTGCCTCATAAATGATGTTTTCATGAATTTCCTGGAAAATGGAATTTTCACTTCTATGTGAGCTGCCTTGCAAGACATGGAAACCCAGGAACTAAGTGCAGAGAGCTGGCCTTGTTCAAGGGACCTGGCACCCATAGTTTGTTTTGTTTTTATTTACTCTTTGGTTATTTATTTAACAATCCCCAGATGTAAAAGCTGGCAGCAGGAAGGAAGGGAAGAAGGTTACTAAAACATCCTCAAAACTATATCTTTGATGAGAATTAAACTCACAATTTCTCACCATGTTGAACTTTCCTTCCCTTGTTACCTATTCAACTCCTTGCCCCCCAAAAAAAATCCCACAAGGCCTTATGAGAAAGTTCCTTTTAGATGAAAAAATAATTTTACCTAATAAATATAGCTCATTTTTTAAACAATTTGGAATAATCATAAGTCCATGGGGAGTTGGGAAGATAAAATTCAATTCAACTCTACAGGCATTTGTTAATGACTTAACATGTGTGAGGTGCTCTGCTAGATGCAAGGTCTACAAAAGAAATAACTAAGGACGTAACATTTCCTGGGGATATATACTGTATGTACAAATACATAAGTGGAAAATATACTCAAGTTAAATATAAAGTCATTTCTGGAGGTGGGGGCATGAGAGCACTCACAGTGGTGGGATCATAAGGAGTGGTATCTGAGCTGAGCTTTGAAGGTAGCTGGGTGTGCCAAGAAGCCTAGGTAAGGAGCATTCTAAGCATAGGGCATGAATATGGAATGACCTTTCTATTTTTTAATTGAGCCTGGGTCTCCTTATCTTACCCAGGCTGGAAATGCAGGAACTATTCACATGTCAGACTCTACTCTCATCAGCATGGAAAATTTGACTGGCTTGGTTTCTAGTTAGGTTGCACAGTGGATAGAGAAATGGACCTAGAATCAGGAAAACCTAAGTTCAAATCCAGCCTCAGACACTGCCAAGCTGTGTGATCATGGGCAAGTCACTTAACCTGTGTTTTCCTCAGTTCAACTGTAAAATAAAGATAACAGTGTCTACTTCACAAGGCTGTTGTGAGGATCAGATGAGAAAATATTTGTAAAGCACTTAGCACAGTGTGTGGTATGTAGTAGGCACTGTGTTAATACGTACTCTCTACTCTTTCCCAAATCTGGGCAGGTTTGCCTCTCCTTAGACAATGTGGTGCCCTTCCCTCCCATGGTTTCACCATATTAATGCTGAACTCATTGCAGGCACATCATCAGCTTAGTTCACTGAAGCTCAGGACTCCAGAGCTAAGGTGATCCTCCCTCATAGCAGGGATTAGCAGGCATAACAAAGACATGATGAGGGAAGATGAGCCCCTCAAGTTGGAAGGTTCTGGATTGCTATGGTTTCTGGGGTCCTGAGGAGTCAGACACTAATAAACAACTGAAGAACAACCACACAACCTGACTAGAATGGCTTTTATTGTGAAGGAAATAAAAACATTTAACTTTCTATTTTGTGGTCTGGATATAAAATCTAAGTGTCAGATTCTTTAAGAGTTGCACTTATTAATTATTTTCATGTGTCAAGGCTCCTATTAAATGGGTAGATGGGATGCAAGAATGAAGGGAAGTATTTTCCCCCTTCATTGCTACAATTACAAGCATAAAGAGGGGCCCCAAATTATGTCAAGTCATGAATCAAAATGAGAGTATGGAACTGAACAGAACCTCACAAACTGCATGGCTGCCATTTTGAGGGGTTGACTGCTCTGTTGATAGATTAGCCCTCTACCACCCATATCAAGTGAGAAGAAAGCAGGGTATAGTGAAAGAAGCATCAGATTTAGAATCAATCAATCCATCAGTATCTGTTAAGCACCTCCTAATGTGTCAGATACCTGTTAGGCTGAGAATACAAAGACCAAAATGAAGTCCCTGTCCTCAATGAACTTACAATCAATCAGAGGAAAGAACATGTGTATGCAAATATATACATACAAAATATGTATCAGGAAAACACAAAGTAATTTCCCTTGAATTGGGGAGAGACTAGCAGTTGGAAGGACCACAAGTAACCTAGTTGAGCATAAAATCTATGACCTGGGATCCTCCCTGTCCCACAAGGGACACCTCTCAACTCACACTGACTGAATTCAATCTTGAGAGAATCTCCCCTCTAAGCAAAGGGCTTAGATTCTTGTCTCATTTTTACTTATTGCCCCACCCCAAAGTAGAACTCCGTGGAAAATATCTCATGTCTTACCTCTAGAATCTCTCCAAAAAGGATTAACAGATGTCTGTTATGGAAAAGTTACTCAATGCACAAAGTTGTAGGTATCAGGTATCATACAGCTTTTTTATTTCTTCCTTCACAAAAATAAATGCCTGAAATGCAAAGACTCATTAATACATATTAACAAATGCTTAAAGCATAAAACAGTAATTTATCAGCCCTACTATATGCCCTTGGAAAGTGGGAAAAACTCCTGAGAGAATTGTGGAACTAAAACAGATTTCCCTTTCACCTCAGTCTGTAGTGTGGGAGCAACGAGTCATGCAAAGTCCATATATTATAGCCAGCCAAGCATGCATGGTTCCTCCTTCTGGCAATGGTCATCTCCAAGAAGGACACAGCTGCACGAAGCACCTCCTGCTGAGCTAACAGCACTAAGACCTCTCCATCATACATGACAGTCCATCTCCCAACACAGTGCCTTTTCTCTGACTGTCCCCTGGGCCTGGAATGCTTTCCCTGCTCTCCTCTGCCTTTTGGCTTCCTTAACTTCCTTCAATACGTGGGGCAAATCCCAACTTCTGCAAGAAGCCTCTCCTAGTCACATAACCTCTGTGCAGCTCAGTTATCCCAACTGTAAAATGGCACCTGCCTCCCAGAGTTGTTGTGAGGATCGATGTAGTCAATATTTGTAAAGCACTTATCTCAGTAGCTGGCACATAGTAGGTACTTAATAATGCTTGTTTCCCTCCTTTCTTCTTTCCTCCCAATTCTCCTCCTCCCCACCCAAGTATCTTCCCTTTGAGATTCCCTCCCTGCATATGTCTTGTATGTACATAGCTGTTTATTCTATGAGTTCCTTGAGGGCAGAGGCAATGTTTTTGCCTTTCTTTGTATCTGCAGTGATTAGACAGTACTTACTGGCACATAAAGTACTTAATAAATGCTTATTGATTAAATAACTTAGGACCGACAAAGGGTAGGAAAAACTACCTTGGCTCATCATGAAGTACAAAGCAAAGGAGGTAGGTAGGCTTTTGAGATCCAGTCTCAATCTCACTGAGACAAACAAATACATGTTCTAGTTGTCCTAGTCACTGCTAGGAAAGAGGAAGAAAGAGCTCTCCAGTCCATCCCCATTCCTATAAGAAATCTGAGTGAATCCTGACATGCTAGAAGAGAGGAGAGAAAGAAAAAGGGAGAGGGAGGTCTAACAATCTGGCCTCTCCTTTTCAGTCTACTATGTAGAGAATTATCCCTTGTTTAGGAGCCATCTTCTTTATCATAATCCTCCCCTAACCCATCACAAGGACCAAGGGACCAGCTAGAAATCTCGGGCTGTATGTGCTCTCTAAGAATGGGTTAATGCATGTGTCACTGGAAGTGGACTGAGCTCATCCCAGATCTAATATTCCTGTTACATATGCAATTCCTTAATCTCAGGAGAATCAAGATTGTAGACGATCCAAAAGGCAGGGGTGGCATTATATATTGCCATTGACTACCACTGTACAAGAAATGGCAGAAAAAGTATCATCAGAAAGGCAGTGTGGTTTTGTGGAGGAGGGATATCCCAAAAGTAAGGAAGACCTGGCCAAGGTCAAGCCTTGTCTCAAACATACAGACTGAACCTGGGCAAATCACTTAACCTCTTAGGAAATTTGGGCAACTAAGAGTTGACAATTTACATCGATAGAAGGAGTTTCTTGTCTTAAAATTCTGTTTACCAATGAAACCACAGGTGAGGAGCAGGAGGAGGAGGATGACAGTGACAATGAGAAGGAAGAAAGAGGAAGGGAGAGAGGGAGGGAAGGAAAGAAAGAATGAAGGGAAAAAAAAGAAAAGGAGAAAGAATAGGAGAAGGAAAAGGGAAAAGCAAAGGGAAAGAAGTAGAGAAATTTCCATTGAAGAAATGTAAGATTGGAAAAATAAAGTAGGCTGGTCAGATAGACAGAGAAGTAATCTGCCACTTATTAGTTTGTGTAGCCTTGTTGAAATCACTACCCATCTCAAGGCTCCATCTTCCTTATTTGTGAAACGAGAGGATTGGACAAAGTGGTTTCTGAGTTCCCTTCTAGCCCTAAATTCTATCTAGAAGGTCCCTTGACTCTATAGGAGAAAATATGGAGTCATTTTAATTTAGTTCAACAATGCCTACTACTATAGAGAGAATGAAGCTGGTCTTGGTAAGAAAGATAAAAATGAATAAGACGCAGTTACTGTCTCCAAGAAGAAAGGGGAAAGCTGGAGAGAACTGACCAATTTTGGCAAAATAAAATGGGATCTGATAAGGACACAACAGAGGGAGTAGGAATGAGCATGCTTCTCTGAAAATTCCAAGGGGATAAAGATGGTTTTTGACTAAAGGAATAAGGAAGGCTTCCTGGAGGAAGCAGAATTTCCCCTGGAACTTGAAAAATGATTAAGATTTTAATTCAACTCAATTTTACAAGTATTTTTTTGAGTACTTACTATGTGCCAGGTCCAGGGCTGGGTATTGAGATAGAAAGAAAAAATCGAAACAGTCCCTGACCTTCAGGAGGTAAATAACATGTTCATGTATATAAGTAGATATAAAATACACAGAAAGTAGAAATTTGATGGAGTTGGGGGAGCACTAATAGGTAGGGTGCTCAGGAAAGGCTGCCTGCAGGAAGTACCCCCTAAGCTGTGATTTGCAGGAAGTCAACAATTCTGAAATTGAAGGTGGAGAAGGGCATTCTAGGGTTGAGGCAGGAGAGAAGCCCAGCCTATCCAAAGACGGAGAGGTGGGAAATGGAAACATTTATGTATAGGAAACAAAAAGTTGGCCAGTTTGGTTGGAACAAAATTAATAATGGGGAGCAATGCATGATCAGTCTGTTGAAGCCAGAAAAATATGGGTTGAAAGTCTAAAGTAGGTTGTCCCAGATGTAAGGAATCACGTAAATGGAAACATGGTGAGAGTATATGGGATGTGTTAAAAAGGATGAGCCATAGTGCAATTTGGCATCTGTGTTACCAGGAATCAATTCCAAATTCTAAACAATGTCTGACATGTTATTACCTAATTGATAAATACATTATTTAACAGCACAAATAAACTGCATTTGTTAGTTCTTCTTTAGCTTCTAGAAGCTCTGTAAAATAAATTATTATGTCCATAGCTCATTAATTTTTTTAAAGACTGAATCTCCCTATTTCATCCATGCTGGATGTGCCCCAGGCGCTTATCAAGATGAATTCCCCTGCTGACTAGCATGGGAGCTTTGACTCACTATTTTTCTGACCTGAGCTGGTGGGTCCCTCCTTAGATAGCCTGTTCTCCTCATCCCTGCTCTCTAGCATTTATCATTTTGGTACCAAACTTAGCGTAGACAACCAATCAGCTTAGCCCAGTGCGTCTCAGAATTTAGGAGCCAAAGAAGTCCATTCGCCTCAGTCTCCCCAGCTGCAGGAATTTTAGGCATACATCACCACACCAGTCTTTACATATTAATTTTCACAAACTGTTACTCTAAAAATTCTATAACTGGCAACCCCAAATGGAAACACAGGATTTACACAGGACTGGTTTGATCTTACACATTTCACTCTCATTTTTTACTTACATCCTCCTTTCAGCTTGCCCTTGTAACATCAGAATCTAGCTCAAGTTTAGGTTTCTACAACAAATATCACAAAGCTATCAATTCCCTTACAAATTTTCAGGTTCACACTGCATCTAAAATAGGACAGGTTTTGTTTATCTCCAACAGAAAACACAAATGACTTGCAATCAAACCCATAAATAGACAAAACAATTCACTCTCTCCTGTCAAAGGTCTCTAAGATTTTCTAACTCTTCGGTGCTAAAGGAAAGCAATAGGCATTTTTGGAGAATCCAGCATCCTCCCTCCTTGGGTGAGCCCTATCTCTCCCCAAACCTAAAAGTCACCGAATTATAGAATTATGGAATCTCAGAGCTCGAAGGACCTCAGTAGTCATTTAGCACAACTTATAATAATTTCAGCTACAGAAGTCCCCAAAACTGCTTATCACAGTGGCCGGCACATAGTAAGCATTAAATAAATATTTGTTTCCTTCCTTGCCTCCTCTCTTCTTTCCTCCTTTCCTTCCTTCATTCCCTTCCTCTTTACTCCTTTCTTTTCTTCCTTCACTTCCTTCCCTCCTTCCTTCCCCCTTTTCCTGTCCTTTTATTTCTTCTCTCTCTTTCCTTCTTCCTTCCTTCTCCTCCCTCCTTCCTTTCTTTTATTTCTTCCTTCCCTTTCTTACCTCCTTGTTTCCTTCCCTTCTTTCTTCCTCCCTCCTTCATTCTTTCCTTCTCTCCTTTAATTCCTCCTTTCCTTCCTTCTCTCATTTCCTTTCTTCTTTCCTTCCTTCTCTAATTTCTTCCTTCCTTCTCTTCCTCCTCTCTTTCCCTTCCTTCCCTTCTTTTTTCCCTCCATCCTTCCTTAGTTCTTACCTTCCATCCTTCCCTCTCTTCTTTTTTTACTTATTTTTTCTTTCCCCATTTTCTTCCCAGATATTGTTCTCTTCTACAATAGTGCCTTTTTTTGTCCTCTGACAGGAACCAAGCTATTAATGTCCCTCAGCTCTGAGTCATTCAGTTTTCTCTTCCAGAATCACCATCTTCCCCCCATCCTCTGTATTTTCTACCTTGTCCCTCAATTCCTCTCTTTTTGTTTTCATGAAACACCAATCCCTGGTACTGGTGTCAACTGCCAGCTCTGCCCAAACTGTCTCCTTAGGAAAGTTACTTTATACCTTTATTACTACAGAATACACACTGACCTTTTTAAAAAAAAATAATCCCCATAGTTTATCACACCATGTAAAACACATAAAATTCATGTTAATATTGGCGTGAATTTCCCCTTAACAGTACTCTGGGTTTGTTCCCCTCTCCCCCTCTACTAGGAAAAAACACTCAGCATTGCTGGGAATCAGCCCCTTTCCCTGATCTTCACAATCTCCATCACTCAGTATTAGTAAAGGGGCAAATTCAGGTTTGCTCCATCAGTCTGAGTCTATCTTGGTGCTCCTTCATTATGCTTCTGTCTTCATCAGGGAATTCTGTATTAGGCCCAGGAGACTTGGTCCAGGATTGCTTCTGCTTACTCTAGGACTTTATGATGATGTAAGACTTCTTCTGGTAGGTAAGAGGGGCTGATCCCAGAAGTTCCTCCATCACAATACTATTATTGCCTCTTCACTGCTGCCAATTTACATTTCTACAACTCAGAAATTCCTTGTCATGCCATTATCTGCTTCTGTCCACTGGCATCTCTGGACGCATTTTTCCTTGGAAGGGCCTCACAAACACAGAAGGTTCTCTGTAGGTAACCAGTAACTGTGTAGAACCCTTCCCTTCCTGTATCTTTGCTCTACTTTGCTCCATCTTTGTTTATTGCCTTTTCAAAGGCTACTCCCAAGGGTATAGACCAGTCTACACCTGAATGGACCAGTCATAAATCACCCAATCATCCAATGTTGAAACGACAAGGGAAGTATCCAGAGCCAAATGAGTTCCTACTTTATCAAAGACCTAAGGTTTTCAAGGGATTAGTTCCTTGATAAAAATGCACAAAGGGGAGTTCAGAAGAGCCATGCCAGGCTCCTACTGGACATGCCCTCTGTCCTTGGTAGAACCAGTGATCTTCTCTATGTGGCTCTTCCCTCCACTGATGGAAGACTTCAACTCCTGAAGCTTTCTCATCCTATTCAATTCATGAGCATATCTTTCTGAAAATTCTCCATAAAGTATCCACCCAGTAGGGTAGAGGTCCTTCTAAGGGTCTTTTTATATCAAGGTCATTAATTTGTCTGTCTGTTATTGCTAACTCTCACACACTTCTTTATGAATTCACACAACTCATATACATATATATATATACATATATATATTCATGATGACATCTCCCTTCTTAGAGGCAAGTAAGTGGGATAACAGGCTGCAGTTCGTTAACCTTATGACTCTCCATTTGAGCTAAATTATCTATCATTTGTTGCCTTCTGAGTGTCTAAAATTCTGGGGACTTAAGAGTCAAAAACATCACCAGGAGAATGTGTGTTGAGCCACTCGTGACTAAATTGGAAACCTTATGAAGATAGGGATTAAAACTCTGATGATTTTCTGCCGCCACATACATACAATACATATGAGCATCCACTGGTGAAACATGGTTGTCTGACTAGTTGATGACATGTCCATGAGGTGATGCACAAAGGAAGAGCACACATTTTAGAAAGTTAAAGAATCCTAGGGGTCTTGTTTGACTCAGCTTACCACAAAATGGTGTGTGTTCATCCATTGCTGAAGAAGACCATGCCATCAGAGAAATGATGACATGACTTGCCCTTGACTTTGTTTTGAGTGAGGGAGGGTTGTACAGGTCACCAGCCTCACTTCTCCTCCAGAACCATCTGAATCCAATGACTAGATATTTATGAGGATGACTGGAGATGACCCAGGATTAACCAATTGGGGTTAAGTGACTTGCCCAAGGTCACACAGCTAGTGAGTGTCAAGTGTCTGAGGTGAGATTTGAACTCAGGGCCTCCTGACTAGTGCTCCATCCACTGCACCGCCCAGTTGCCCCAAACACAAAATGGTACTGCTTGATGGGATCTAAGGGATGGTCTAGAAACCCAATCACATTACAGAGGAATCTAAAGCAAAATGACTTTCTCAAGGTCACACAGTAAGAGCCAGACCTTAAGCTTTCAGACTTCAAATCCAAAGTCACTTTCCACTGCATCATTCTCCCTCCCGAACCTCAGTTTTCAGCTCTGACTTCTTGCCCCAAATCCAGCCATCTGTCTCTAACCTCTATGACATCTAACTCAATGAATCCCAAACCAAATTCTTTTTTCTTCTTAATAGTGACCTCTCCTTCCAACTCCCGTGACTCTAGCATCTGCACCATTCTTCTCTCTGTCCCTTAAGACTGGTCTTGAATTCAACCCTTTCTTCTCCCATTCCTTGCCCCATCTCCCAGCCACAGATGATAGACTATCAGAGGCAGAAAAAACCTTAGATCATTGAATTTCACAGACACAAGGGACCTCAGAGAATATATCATAAAGTCTTTTCATTTTGCAGATGCGGAAACTGAAGCAGAGAGAAGTATCTTGTTCAAGGTTATATAGTCAGTAGATAAGTTGTGCAAGTGTTACGGGCATATATCTCACCTGCATTTTCACTGCTAGCACCCTGGGCCAGGACCTTATCCCCTCACACCTGGCCAACTGCATCATGCTATAAAATGAAAACAGAAAGTGTGTCCTATGGAACAGAATACACAGTTGAGTGTATAGTGGGATTCCAAGAAAGAACTTCAAATTGAATAAGCCATATGAAGAGCAGGTATGTAGAACTGGCTGAAAGGAGAAGTAAAGCCTTCTTACTCCTCCTTCCTTTCCACCCACTCTTCTGGTTCAGCCATACTGACTTCTTTGCTGTTTTCCACACATGATGCTCATTTATGGAACCTCTGTATTTGCCATCTTTTATGTCTTAAAGGCTCTCCTTCTGTACCACTGCCTTTTAGAATCACTAGCTGCCTTCAAAATTACTCAGATGCTGCTTTCTTCAGATGGTCCTTCCCCATCCTTCCAGCTTTGTAGACATCTTCCCCAAACCTACTTATGCTTATATATATGATGTCTCCCCCACTGAGTTCCTGGAGAACTGGTTTTGCTTCTATTTTTTTAATATTTCCAGTTTTTAGCATAGTGCCTTATGCAGAATAGGTATTTAATAAATACATTTTGGTTCATGGATTTATTGAGCAGCCAAAGAGATCTCAGGAGCTACAATGAAAGAGATCACTTCTCTCAAGAAAGACTGGCACCTGGATCTTTGCCATTATCCTTTAACTCCTTTAGTTGAGGACATTGTTCCATGGTAGCAGACAAAAACTTCAGGTAGAGGTAACAAAATGTGCCTTATCAGTCATGTTCACCCTAATATGAATGAGTATTTAAGAAAACTTTATGTAACTCAGATCAGTTTACAAAACACTTTTACATAGAGGGTCTCATTTGAACTTCACAACAACCCTTTGAAGTAAACAGGGAAAGGATCTTTATTTTATAGATAAGGAAATGAAGCGCTAGAGAGGCTGGGTGACTTCTTCATAGTCATCTAGATCATTAGGGAAAGATCTAAAATGCCTTGACTCAAGACTCTGGTCTAGTCACATCCCTCTAACAGACGAGAAAGTGGACCTTCATACCTCTCACCAGAATTATGGCTTTATCTTCAAGGAACAGAAAGCATATGGAAACCATTGAAAGAAAGGAAAAAAAACTATATATTCTCTAAAGCTCTTCTCTTTTCTTTTCTCCCTTCTAGTCTCTCCTGGACAAAGATCAGAAATATGAAAACATCTGCAATCCTTTAAACAGAGGTTGAGTGACTGACTGGGCTGAGTTCCCCTACTTTGGACTCCAGTTGAGGCTCGTGGTCCAAGGAAGTGGGGAGCTTGCAGAAATGCTTGTACTAGCCCATTCCCAGGACAATGTTTATCCACGTCCCCATCCCTGACCCCATTGTGTGTGATCTGGGTGGGATCCCAGACCAAGAGGCCCAGCATTGAGCACAAAGCACAAGGGAGATTGCTCAACTCACTCCACACGTCTCTCCGTACATATTTCTAGTTGAAAGTGAGCAGAGGAAGGGGATTTGAGTGGACACTCCCCTCTCCCTCCTTTCCTCACACAGTCAACACGTACAATGTCTCTACTAGGTTAGGGAAGAGGGACAAGAAGCTGTGAAAGACAAAGACCAAAAAAAGGTGAGTTTTAGACTTTCAAATTCAGAATTACTCATTGTCTTGTGCATAGTAGGCAATTATTGTTTCCTGAACTAAACTCATTTGAATTGAATTAAGTTGAATCTCAGAGTTAGATGGGACCTGAGAGGTCATCAGCCTGTACCTGAGCAGGAATCTCTCCGACATTGCCTACAAGTAGACATTCATTGACTACTTAAAGACCTCCCATGATGGTAGGAAGAAAACTCATTTCCTCAAGAGAGGGAAGGGGGAATAGGCATTTATATAGCACCTACTGTGTACCAGGCATTGTGTGAAGCCCTTTACAAATATTATCTCATTTGAGGCTGACCTAAGAAGCATGCCATTACTCCTTTGCCTAGCTTTTTAAGACATTAGCTTGCTTTGATAAAGTTTCCATATCAGCAGTTCCCTACTACGAAATCACAGTTCTCATCCAAAAATAAATCCATTAATCAAACAATAATAATAAGTTATATAAATAAACTTGCTGGTTGGTCTCCTGGCCACAAGGCTCTCCCTACTGTAGGTCATCCTCCACTCAGCTATCAAAGTGATCTTCCTGAAAAGCAGGTCAAACTATGTCACCCCTTTACTCAGTAAACTCCTGTGGCTCCCTATCACCACCAAGATCAAATATAAAATCACCAGTTTGGCCTCTCTAAGCCCCTCATGACATGCCCCCTGCCTTTCCAGTCTTCTTATATCTTACACAACACACACACAACCACACACACACACTACACACATATACCACACACATACACATACCACACACACCACATACACACATACCACACACACCACACATACCACATACACCACACAAACATACACACACCACACACATTACACACACACCACACACATAAACACATGCATGCATATACCACCCACACCACACACCACCCATACACCATATACACCACATACATACCACATACACACACCACACACTCCACATACCCACTGACCCCACACATGCACAAACATACCACACACACCACATACACGCACGCATACACATCACATACATACCACACACTACACACACCCCACACACGCATGCACACACATCACACACACCACACAATACATACACACCACACACACATCACACACCACACACCACACACACACACACACACACACACACACATTCTGCAATCTGACTGCTTTTGTTGTTCCTTGAAAAAAATATTCCATCTCCCAACTGGGTATTTTCTCTGCCTATCCACATACATGGAACACTCTCCCCACCCCAGCTCTGCCTTCCTTGGCTTCCTTGAACTCCCAACTAAAATCCTACTTTCTATAGGAAGTCTTTCCCAATCCTTCCTAATTCTAGTCACTGCCTCCTACTAACGATTTCCGTTTTGTCCTGTACGCAACTTATTTGTTCATAGTTGTTTACGTGCTGTTTCCTTCATTAGATTCTAATGAAAGCAGCAACTATCTTTGACCTTCCTCTGTACCCCCAGTATCTAGCACAGTGCCTGGCACACAGTAGGAGCTTAATAAATGTTTACTGACTGACTGACTAAGCAAAACACTGTTGTCACAACAGCTCTTTGAGGTGAACAAGTCACTGTTTTAGTAGCCCCATTTCTACAAAGGTAGAGAATATGGTTCCCAGAGCTGAAGCGACCTGTCCAGGGCTTACAAGGAAAAAGTATTGGAACTGGGATTTGAACCCAGGTCTCCTTTCTCTGAATCTACTGCTCCAACTTCTAAATTCAGGGCATTTTCCATTATGTCCATTTTTTCTAGTTCTATACTCCCAGGATAGGCCAAATGAATTTGATCCTTCTTGCACAAGATTCTTGCCCTAAACATACAATCTCGCCAAGGCTGAAAGAAATAGAAAAAATAACAGCATCACCCTGCAGTAGAGGACTTACTTCCAGAAAAAAAGTATATGAGATATATGTAAAACGTGTTCAGATGGAAAGCCATTTCTGGGACTCTTGTTGTTGAATTGTTTTTCAGTCATGTTTAACTCTTGGTGACCCCATTTGGGGTTTTCTTGGCAAAGTTACTAGAGTGGTTTGTCATTTTCTCCTCCAGCTCATTTTACAGATAAGGAAACTTAGACAAACAAGGCTAAAAGACTTGAGGGGTCACACAGCTAGTAAATGTCTGAGGCTAGATTTGAACTCAGGTCTTCTGACTCCAGGCCCAGCATTCTCTATACACTGGGTCACTTAGCTGTTTCTTCCATGGGGCAGAGTAACTTCAAAGTAATATTTTATCCCAGAAGCTCTGTATTTTACCAGGTCAAAAAAAAAAAACTCTAGCCGAGAAATATTAGATAAGCAGGTGAAGAGATATTTTTTTTCACGTATCCTTCCCTTCACTCTCCAAAGTCATTTTCCATAAGCATCTGTTGACTCTATCTAAATTGTTTTTTTTAATTTATGGAATAAAACAATCATTTCTGTAGCATAGTACAATTTTTTTTAAAAAGATAATTAAACATGAAACTGAAAATCTACTATGCACAACTTGCTATTTCTTTCAAATACATAGCAAAATTCTTATAAATTTTTCCCCCCTAGAGATGGCTACCAATAGACACAAATAGGTGTCTATATATGTATGTATGCATGTATAGATACTCATGTATATATATATATATATATATATATGCATACATATGTAAAAATTATTCTATACATACCTCTATTTATCAGTTCTTTCTCTGGATATGCAGATCATGTCTTTCTTCATATGCCCTTTACTTTTAATTTGGGCATTTACAACAGACAAAATAATTTAGTCACTCAAAATCATTCTTAAAACAATATTGCTGTTACTGTATACCAAGTTCTCCTGGTTCTGTTCTTTTGTTTTTCATTATTTGGTTCAAGTCTTAAACTTTCTGACCACAAACTCTAAACTTCTACTCAAGTAAACTCTACCTTCCTCGTAAGAGAATTTCATTCCTTCCTCCAAACTATTGACCTGAACCTACATCTCAATAATCCATTTCCTTAAATTAAGGATGTACATCAGGCATATTGCTACTAAGAGAGATGAGAATCTTTTCCTCTCCATCTCTCCTAGGCCAGGGCTTCTTATCTTCCCACTCCTATCCCCAGAAATGTTCTCAATAGGTAAAACAGAAAGTCAGTCACATTCACTGTCACTTAAAGCAATTCTATTATATCTACTCAGCCTCCAGATATTTGATGATGGAGTTGAAAGAGTGCTGAACCTGGAGTAGGCAGAGAGTAGAACAAGACCAGTGGTTCCTATAAGGTACCTGGAGACACCATCAACCTAGAAGCACTGGCATATCTTACTGCATTTGGAGGGGAAAACTGGAAGAACTTGAGGAAATCCCACTGAAAGAGTTGGATTGACTGGGAAAAGTTGGCTGAAGCTGCCAATTCATGAGTACCAGGTCTGCAAAGACTCTGCAAAGTATGTGGCTCATGGAGGATCACTTGCAAGGAACGAGCACTGGACCCAGAGAGGACAGAAATGCTCATAAATGACTTCTTTCCAAAGAACCACATAGTCTTAAGGACTTTTTTAGGAATTCAATGACCTCACAATTTTGAAAAGAACCATAGAACTACTATTAACCCAGTGAATGATCTAACTCATGGATATGGGATTGAGAAGAACCAGAAACAGAAAGTCAAGAAAGGTCACTTGGCCTATACTCTCTGACACCATCTGGAGACTGTTGTAAGGAGAGGATTGTTGTCTGGTCCCTGAAAATACCAGTCTATTATCTTCGTTAAGAAAAACCCAAATGGAGTCATGGAGAGTTGGAGATGGCTGAAGAATGACTAACCCACAAAAATCACAAAATGTAGTTAGTCAGATTCTCCCATTCTGTAAGCATTCTGTTCCCTTGAACACTGACCATACATCAGTTCCTTCTCCCATGAAGACCATCATCCTGAAAGTTCTGAAGATCATCTTTGGAGAAACATGAGAACTCCAGTCTGCTGACAGAAACCAAGCAGTTACCCATTTAAGTAACTGGGAGCAGAGCAGAGAGATAATGCTTTACAGAGCCTGACTTGGGTCCTTAGTATGATCTCAGAGGTAACCTGCTTACTTCCTGTTATCATCCTGCCCAGCTTTACTCCATGTAGCTAAGGTGCTCATCATTTGGGTTTGATGGCTCATGGTGAGTGTAAATAGCAACTGTTTCTGTGCTGGTCAGAAACATTGAGAGTCTTCTCCTCCCAGATTGATTCTTTTGTGAAAACAAACTTTTTTTGCCTCAGTTCTTACCTAGCCTTTAATTATTTAATTATTGAATGTGTGTTGCCTTGGACAAACTGAGACCTGGGAAAGACCCTAGCTTGAAAAGGCCCTGGTCTGCCACTGTATCTGGGGCCATGCCACTCATCTTGACCTATGTCTTGCCACTGAATTCTGGAGGAGAGAGTGCGGCTGATGACTTTGCACAGTCCTGCCTCACTTAGCTCCTGATCACTTGCCAGTCGAGGCATCATCCTCCTGATGTCATTGATCCTCTTCAAGAATGAAGGACAAACCCCCACAACAAAATGTGGACAATAATAGCACCCAACCGGGACAGCTAGGTGGCTCAGTGAATAGAGTACAGGCCCGGGAGTCAGGAGGACCTGAGTTCAAATCTGGCCTCAGACACTTGACACTTACTAGCTGTGTGACCTTGGGCAAGTCATCTAACCACAATTGCCTCACTTTCCCCCCTCTGAAAAAGCAGTAATAGCACCCAACTCCCAGAATTATTGTGAGGATCAAGTGAAGATGATATTTATGAGATACTTTTTAAATCCAAGGCACCATATAAATACTACCATTATTATAATGAGGATGACACTTATCCCTTTTTCCATGGGACCAGATCTCAAGCAAATTACCTATGGGAATTGGGATGAAATCAGTCCAGATGTGTATACAACTCAACAATAAGAGTTCATCGTTGTTGAACATGGGAGTCTTGAACCTTTTTTTAACATTGTTGCCCAAAACTGCAGGCCTCATACACAAAATCTTCCTTGGGATAATGAAAATCTTGCCCATCCCCCTCCCCATACACACATCACAAATAGGTGTCTCTGACCAAATTCTGTTTGGGTACAAGGTGTCATTTGTATCCTTTCTCTTTCAGAGCCAGAGAAATATGTCTACTATTCACATTAGCACATTATACTAGGTCTCCATGCTCAGAAAAACATCCTGTTCTCTCTTCTATTATTTCTTAGTCCTTTCCGTCCCTTGGGACAATGGGCCTGGTCTATTCCAACGATCCAGATTTGCTTCCCAAACCATTAAAAAAAAGAGGAAGATAGAACTAGACTTGCTTCACTTTCCAGGAGGAGAGAGATTTGTAATCTCTGCTCCATATGCATGGAGCATTCTCATAATGACTTTATAGAAATAAGAAAATTGGTACATGTGAAAGTAGGGAAAGTACCTTTTTTTTGTTATAGCACTATCCATGATGTGTTCTTTTATCTTGAGATTTGATCAATCATTGACTGCTTTAAAATGTATACCATCCTCTAGCACAGATTTCTTCCACATCATCTTACCTGTCATATCCATTTCCTTACATAGCACATCGGGAGTTTGTGAGATCCAAATGTAGTCCATATACTATCACAAATTATGAGAATAGATTGTTTTTTAAAAAATGCTAGCAGATCTGTTTCATTTCATATCTATTTGCTGTCTTCCTCCCCATTTCAATATTCTCTTGGGATCATGAGTCTCATGCTAAGTTTTGAAGGATAATTCCCCCTCTGCTACTTTTTATTGTTTATCTTATTATATTGATTTGATTTTCCCTACACTGGTTTTCCTTAATGTTTTACAAATGAGCTTGTACTCTGTACCAGTCTGGCTACTATGTCTCTGCATTGCAAGGAAATTAAATGTTTACTGATTGTAGCAGATTCTATCCTCCACATTGTGTCCTCTGCTTTACCTCAGCAGAACTTTAATAAATAATTGTTTTCAGTTAATGACTTTACTTTTATCCTCTTCCCTTATTCAACATACACAATGGTTCCTCTTGCTAGTACACACCTTCACTGAAGGCTGTCACTCACTTTAAAGAATATTCAAAATACTCCTGCTTCCTGGCTATTCCCAGACTTTCCCAATGACTGACCCTATGTGTCCCTGGGATTCACTGAAATGTTCTGTTCATTCAGCTTTGAAGATGAGTTTTTGTGTAATAGAAGTCAGTGGGAAGCTGGAGAAGATATCAGAACTGGACATTCTGGAGGTGCCATACTTATGAATCATAATCAAAGAGAAATCAGAGCTTCAACTCTCTCCATCCTCTGCTGTGATTTCAAGAAGAGATGGGACGAAGATGCCGAAGAAGCAGTAGCTGATGAAAGAGCCCCGAAATTCTTTTCCTTTTCTTGATGTGTTTCTAAGCAACTGTTTTCCTGGTCTCTTGCTTCTCTCTCTCTCTCCCTCCCTCTCCTCTCTCTTCTCTCTCCCTTTCCTTCCCCTCTCCCTCCTCTCTCTTCTCTCTTCTCTCTCTTCTCTCTCTCTCTCTCTCTCTCTCTCTCTCTCTCTCTCTCTCTCTCTCTCTCTCTCTCATTAGTTTGTTTGTTTTTTGAGGGGCAATATCTTTGCCAAACACTAAGTGGAAACATCTGATAAACCCTGGAAAGGTATCAAAGTTGAGATTCGAACACAGTAATTTAGTTTTCATCTGTAGCCCAGAATTACCATCTGCTCTGTATGTCACACTAGTTCCCTGTACTATTCCACCACATACAACTGTTCCATCCTTATATATTTCTGCAGCACATTTAAGCTGAAGATGACTCAGATTTTCACAGGAGAAGAAGGGAACTTGAGTGGCCTCTGAGCTGAAGAGAATGCTGGACCAGCTTATTCAAACTCTTGAATGCAATAGTGGCTTGTTAATTAAAATCAAATACCCCATTCAAACGTTATCATCACCTGAAGGGTCGTTCTTCATTAAGGCAGAAGAAAGCAACTGGCCATACTGGAAATATTTCTTTGCCCAGCTCCCATTCCCATCAGGCTTCTACTAGAACACCAAGAATCCCTGTCTTTCTGATATCTTTGGGCAGAAAGTAAAGCCAGAGTACAGGCTTTCTGAGACTAGATCTTCCTAGCACAGCGCAGAGGGCTGATGGCAATTTGGCAAACATGAGCCACATCTGGACAACTGAAATCCCAAATAAATTTGATCCCCTACTAGCCTGGAAGTGTTTTCACCATAAGTTATTGGTGTCTGCTTATGTTACTGTCTACTTTCTGAGCCTGTGTTCCTGCTCTATATTTTCCACCTATGAGAAATAGAAGCCCCATTCAGTTAAGGAAGCCTCATGGTTTCAGTTTTTCAAGTCAAAAAAGACTGGTCTACATGCCACAAATTGAAGTTCAGATAAGGTTAATGGTGATTTCAAAACGAGGTGGTCACACCCCAAGAAGGCAAGGTTTCTAGGCCAACAGATGGTACTTAGGGCTCCAGTCTCCATTTCCTTTGAAAGTGAAAGGGCAGAAAGGACACATTCACCACCAGGTCCCCATGTATATGTTCCACTAGTGTGAAAAGTCTATTCCTGAGAAGAGTATGAATAATTATGAATTTGCTCATTCATTCAAAATGCATTGAGCATTGCTCCATGCAAAACCATTACTAGGTACTGGGTAGACACCTGATTTAATTCAAACATTTATTAAACACGTACTATGTGCAGGGTTTTGTGTTTGGTTTTGGAGATGCAATGATGAGAGACAGTAGTGCCTGAATTAAAGTATACTAGGGGGATGGAACACTCATACAGATAAAAATAAAACAAGATAAAATGATTAATGTTTATTGAATCTCAGAGGTGGTAAGGGACCTCAGGGATCATCTAGTCCAACCTCACCAGGAATCTCTTCTGCAGCAAAGAAGGAATCTAGACAAAGTACACTAAGAAAATCTGATGATACATAAATATGCCCCCAGACCTTAAGGAGGTCTCATATTAGTAGAGGATATAGGATATGTCCTATTCTCCTTTACATAGACTACCTTACTGTTATTGAGTCATTTCAGTCATGCCTGACTCTGGGATCTCATTTTGAGTTTTTCTTTTGCCAAAGATACCGGAATGGTTTGCCATTTTCTTCTCTAGATAAGGAACTGAGGCAAGCAGGGTTAAGTGAGTTGACCAGGGTCACACAGCTAGTAAGTGTCTGAGAATGAATTTGAATTCACATCCTCTTGACTCCAGGGCCAGCACTCTATCCACTACACTGCCTAGCTGCTCCTAGACTACCTTAAGAGAGTTACAAGAAAAAGAAAAACAAATGAATGAATGAATGAAAGGTACAAAGTACAGGAATTCCAAGGGGGGGGGAAAATCCCAGAGAGACCTCCCTACCCTCTAATGATGAGGTTAAGGATTACATTAAAACTCTTTCCTAGTCTGTCTCTTCGTTCCAGGCAGACAGAATATGATATGTTGACAGAAGTCAACAAAGGGAGGAGGAGGCTGAGGACACATTAATTTGTCTGCTAGCTGACTTACTCCCAGAAAACACCAGGAGCCTAAAAGGTAAGGCAAGATCATTGAAATTCTAAACTGCAGTGATTCTAAATGAGGGCGAAAAGCAGAGTACAAAGGGCTAGAAATCATTCCATTAATGGATTAATTAATTTAATCATTAAAAGATACATAATAACAATAAGTAGCACTGACATAATGCTTTAAGGTTTACAAAACACTTTTCGTAAATATCTCATTTGATCTTCATAACAACTATGTGAGCTAGGTGCTACTATTATCTCCATGTTACAGATGAGGAAACTGAGTCTAAGGGATGTGAAGTGACTTGTTCTGATTATCCTCTATGTCACCTAGCCTAGAGAAGAGACTATTGGGAGGGTGCAGAGGAAGCGAGAGATTTGAAAGCTTTCTTCACATATTTAAGGAGATTTCATGTAGAGTTCCCTCTCATTAGAGTCTCTTTGGGAGGGTTTTGCTTAGAACCAGAAAATAGAATTATGAGCACTGGATGGAAGAAGGTACATAGGCTCAAGTATAAAAGAATTTCCTAGCAAAATAATTGTCCACAGATAAAATGAATTGATTTAGAAGGAAGTATATTCTCCATCAATGGAAGTCTTCCAAAGGACCCGAGATCAAATCTTGTTTTGGCTAAACTGAGATCTTAAGGTAGTCAGCCATTTAAGCTCTGTAATTTCACTTTTCATATCTGTAAAATGAAGTGATCAGAGTAGATGTTATCAGAGATCTCTTCTAGAAATTTTTTTGTGTTTATGACAGTTATATATTGCACACACATACACACACACACACAAAATGTATACAGCTCAAAAGACCCATAGACACACACTGACTAAAGCTTAAAACATGAAGCAATAACTCTCCTCAGATGTTGATGCTTAAAATTTTATTCATAATGATATTAATAATAGCTAAAAAATATATAGCATTTCATGATTTGCAAAACACAGCATATGGTATTGAATTTAATCTATGAATATTAAAACAAGAGACATTTAGGGCTGCTAACTTCCCATGTCACTTTCACCTTGGCTCTGCCCTGTTAGAATAACTCCCTTAAGCTGCGTACTTTCTGGCAATCTGGAGCTGATAGTTATCCTTTCCAAGAAGGATAGAGTTGAAGAAAACTACCCAGAAGGTCTCAATCTCTTTAACTCATGAAGTTGCTTCAAAGTCCTGAAACATGCATCTCAGAATCACTGTTTAGACTCCTATTCTCAGGGAGAGAAATACAAAACAGAAGCTGGGGACTCCAAGTCTAGGTTCAGACTCTCACACAGGCAACACATGTGTCTACTGTCCCATATGAGCAGCTACCATAATTATTGGGGTAAACAACCTCCCTCTTCTCTCATTGGAAGCCCAACAAAAGTAGCGTCACAAAATCCCCTCACATGCAGCAGATGGAAACAAAGAATCCCTCCAGTTTTAAGTATGCGTTCCCATGATTCCCAAGGTCTGTTACTGCTATGGAATTATAGAATTTCATTTTAGTAGTGGAAGGTAGGAAGAAAAAAATGGTTAATTATCATCTCTGAGTTGCACTGGTGTCAGGAAAACGGGTAGCATGCGGCATTGGGCAAAAGGTGATGGAATACGCCAAAACAAGAAAAGGAAGGTGTACTAAGCACAAATGTCACCTAATTTCTAGTCTGGGCCCTTCTGTCCTAATGAACAGCCCCAGTACTTAAAAACACCAGCCTTCTGACTGAAGAAATCTCTAAGAGGTCTTTCCTACGTGAAAGAGTGAAGACTCCTGAGAAAGAGGGAGTCTGTCAATAAATTGTATTAACTACCTACTATGTGCCAGGCAATGTGTGAAAACTGGGGATACAAAAGAATCAAAAGGCAGTCTCTGCCCTCAGGGAGCTCACAGTATAATGGGAGAGACAACAAGAAAGCAAATAATTCTGGCATTCCCATGGGGCATAACATGCTCTCACTTTGGTCATATGTGACCACAAAAAAACCATTGACCCTGTCACTAGGCATCACATATTCTGCTACTGGGTTAAGAACCAAAGAAGACGTTATGGGGACCCATAAGAGAGTTCACAAATGGAGGGAGAATCAGAGAAAAAGCCTGTTGAGTCAAGGACCTGCCGAGAACACTCAGGCCATTCCCTTGAGTCAGAAGATGAGGTTGTTGTAGAAACAAGGAAGCTAATAAAATTCAGGATGAGCTCCACTGACATTTCCAGAACCACTAGGGAAAACTTTTATTGTGGGATGTCTGAAACTAGAACTTCGCCCTTGTTTGTTATTTTCGCCCCCGTCTGCTCCCCTGAAGTGACAAGCAGCAAAAACTGGAGGCTCATTTTTAGGGTCAGTTTCAGGTTTCTCACCTAAAACCACCAGAATACACATCCACAATTTCTTGAAGGCTCCATGTTGCTCAGGGAATCTAATCCAAACCCCTCAAAGGCACTTCACCTTTCTGTCTATCACTTCTATTTTTCCTTCTCCAGCTAATCCCTCCACCTCCCCAACTCTGGGCTTTTGTTCATAACTTCTTTCAGCTTGAAAGGTCCATCTTTTTGACCTTTTCTACCCGTCGATATCTTAACCACCTTTCAAGGCTAGATCAAAAGTTGTCTCTTATAAGACTTCCCCAATCTCCTCTAGCTAGAAGTGATTTCTTCTTCTAAGTCTCTAGAGTCATTTGTTTCTACCTGTCCTAAATATACACCTGTCTCTGTCTCTCTCTCTGTCTCTCTGTCTCTCTGTGTTTCTGTCTCTGTCTTTCGCTGTCTCTCTCTGTGTGTCTCTCTGTTTCTGTCTCTCTGTCTTTCTCTCTCAAAACATATATATTTCTGTGTGTATGTATATATATATATATACATACATATGAATATATTATATATAAACTTGTACTGAGATTTTTGGTACATTCGACATAAATACATATACATATATTCATGTATATGAATTTATACAGTGTCCTAAAAGTCTCAGTACAAGTTTAAACTTATTAGAGCTTAACTAAGACTTTTGGGACTCCCTAAAGTTTTAGTGCAAGTTTAAAGCTTTAATTGGGACATTTCATATGTGTATTTATATACATCTTCTATTTTACAGACATTTATTTAATTTTCACTTGTACCAAACACTGCACTCAGTGCTGATGGAAGACACAATATTTAGATAAAACAGGGCCTTTGCTTTCATGGAACTTACAATCTGGTATAATAATAAAACACATGATTCAAGCCATTATATACATTTGTGAAGTCCACGGAGGGGAAAAAAAGGTCATTACTGACTAGGCTGAGAATAGTGGAAGCCACATCTCCCTTACTAGATCATGTTTTCCCTACAACAACCTCCCCACAAAGCATCCCCGTCAGAGACCCACCCATACAAACCACCACAGGACCCCAGCACAGGAACCACCACAGGGCTCCTTTCTACTAAGGCCAAACTCACAACCCTTTGCCCCCAGACACCAAGAAGATATTCCTTTCCCAATAGGGCAACCTAAAATCCCCTGGGATATGACCTTATGGCCATATCACCATGGCCTTTCAGTTATACCACTCCTGGTCCCTCCAGTTACAGTGTGAGTTCCTCAAGAGCAGGAAATAACTCAATTTTCTATTCATATCCCCAGCATTTTGCATAGTACATGGCACATTGTAAGCACTTAAAAAGTGCTTTTGCATTTGTATATCCCCTGGAAGTCTCTGGTATGTTTCCATGAGATCAAGTGAAATATAGTGGTTAATTTTATTTCCTTTTTTTTAAAAGAGAGTCTCCTTTTAAAGAGAGACAACTGGAAAATCTCTTTCATGCACTACATTCCTATCTCTATGTTACAGAGTAGTAATGTGCACAGCCCTACAAAGTGAGGGGGTGGAGAGAATGTTCATTCCTGAGCGATTCGGTTGGGCCATTTTTGCAGTAATATGTTCAGGCTCAGAAGGCTTGGAAGCTCATAAAGAAACCTCAGTCTTTGCCAATGAAGTTCTGTCTTTTACAAACTTGGGATGGCTTTAAAAGCCTTCCATTTCTATGACTAAAATCTAACTAGTGTCTAGACCCCTACTCTCCAAGCCCTGATTCCCTCTAGGAATGATCTTGGATGCTGTTCAATATCAGGCAAGGTTCTTGCTTCATTTTCTACAGTACCAGCCTGGGAAACCACATAGTCCTACCCCCATGATTCTGACCTTGGAGGGCATTGCCATAGTGAGACCAGAGGAGCCATAAACACCAACTGTCGCTAGAAGGTGACAGCAGACCTAGCCCAGATGCAGAACAGCTGGTTTAAATAGTTCAGAACATTTGGGCCTGACTTGGGCTGCCAGAAGCTGCCATAGCACAGTGGGATAGAGAGAGCCCAGGCCTGAGAGAGGACAAGAGGCCTCTCCAAGATTAAGTCCTAATTCTGCAACCAAGTTCTTACAAGTCATTTTCTCCTGGGCTTCAATTCCTTAGACCTCTAAGGTTCTTTCCAGTTCTAATATTCCCTTCTTTGTTTTAATATCTCACACTTTCTGTTCCCTTCAATATGTGCTTATAGCATTTGCATTCTGCAGATGAAGTGGATACACTGGGCTAAAATACATAGGTGGACAGACAAATAAAACACTGGTAAAAAAAAGTGCTTCCTTGGGGTTACATCTCCATTACTAAAAGACTGGACTATATTTATTGTCATTTAGTCAGCTTTGTGACCCATTTGGAGTTTTCTAGGGAAAGATGCTGGATTGTTTTGCCATTTCCCTCTCCAGCTCATTTTACAGGTAAGGAAAGTGAGGCAAAAAATGACCTGTCCAGGATATTGTCTAAGGCTGGATTATGAACTCAGGTCTCCTGACTCCAGGCCTCATGCTCTATCCACTTTGCCATCTAGCTGCCCTCAGGATTATATTTGCGATAGGGCTTTTACATATGTACCACTGGAAGAGCCCCTCCTCCCCTCACCTTCCCATTCCCTCCCAAGCTTTGTATTCTTCTAGTGCACTTATCATGGACTATTTTCTGTCATAGTTATCTGTGTGCATCTTTTATGCCCTTTAACACACTAAGTTCTATCAGTATGGGGACTATGGGTCTTACTTAAACTTAAACGTTCCCCTTTCCCCTGTACCTTGCACAGTGCTGCGCACACTTAATATTTGTTGACTTGAGACTTAGGCTGTCTAGGCTCTCCCATTCTGATACAATGTTCGATGTCTCCCTACTTCTCTATTCCTCATAAAGCACCTCTTTTCAGGGTGTTTTCTTAAAACAGGAAAGGCCTTCTTTAGCTTATTCCCTCTCCCTTCACTCTTTTTGTTTTTTGCTCCCATCTTCCCTTGAAAGGCAAAGTCCTAGGATAATTTTCCCTTGTCATGTGGGGTGAAGGCAGGGAGGAGGGATCTGGGAGTAGGTGAAGAATCCAAAGGCTCAAGTTAGAGTAAACAGAGTCAGGAAGAATATTTTTTTAAAAAAATTCAAAACCAGATCCCCAAAGGATGATCTATGACATAAATATACTCCTAGAGACAATTTCTGTAGATCATATTAAGACTTGAGTTCCAGTTCACTTCGTTGGATTTAGCCTCAAATGACTGGGGTTTAAAACTTGGCTCTGTTACTTAGTGCCTGTATGACCTTAGGCAAATCATTTAACCTTTATGGACCTCCAGTTTCTCATGTGTAAAGTCCCTCCTAGCTGTAAATCTATGATCTTATATGCTCAGCCCAGTGCTGGAGAAAGAAGTGGTACATTAGTCATGGTAGAGCTTATAGTGTCACTGAAATAACACACACCAAGAGACTGTATGTGACCAGACAGAGGTTTCTGTCAGGTGATATGGACCTTAGGAGTTCAGAGAAGAGAGAGAGCAAAGAGAGTTAGGGGAGTCAAGAAGGCCTTCTTGGAGAAGAGACAGATTGGGCTGAGTCTTAAAGAATGGCAGGATCTGGACACTAATACAGGACATACCTGTAACATTAGCTAGGTATAACTGAGCCTACTCACATTCCTCTGGCCTGCAGAACTCAGAATTTCTGCATTGCCTCCCTTTGATCTTAGCTACCACCTTGAAGAGGGCTCATGCAGAAAGAGATTCTATAGCCAGCATCCTCTTGAACAAATCCCTTTGCTAATTGATTTTTTGGTCACAAGAAGAACAATAAATATTCCTACTTTTCTTATCTTCTAATAGTTTTTTTATATTCATGTACTCTACCATCCAGCCATAATAGCCTACTGGCTAGTCTTTGGAAATCACAAAACATTTCCTATCCCTATGAAGGCTGTATTTATGGGAATGAGTAAATTAGGTTTTTAGGAGAATGTTTTGTGTTAACTGTCTTTACCATGTTATCCGAGAACAGTAGTCATTATCCTCTGGGGACCCAATCTGCCAATTCAAGCAGAAGTTGGGTAATGCTGCTGTTTCCTGCTCCTCCTCCTCCTCCTCTTCTTCTTCTTCTCTTCTTTTTTCCTTCCTTCTTTCCTTCCTCCTTTCTTCATTCATTCAGTTATTCATTTTCATTACTTTTCTTTCCCAAAAAGCTGGGACAATTTACTTTTTGTCCCGAGTGGTTTTCATTTTTAATTTCTGAAAGTATAGCTCTAGAAAGACAGGCTTTTCAAAATTCATTGTCTTTTAAATGGAGCTACTTGACTCGATCTTAAAACCCAAATCACTCTGGCTTTCACTCAGTGGCCAATAACAGTACTCTCCCGAGTCTGGATGGTTCATCGTTTAGCTTTTGATGGCTTGGAATGAGCGTAAATGGCAGTTGTTTTCTGTTCTGGCCAGAAACTCGAAGGGTCTTCCCTTCTTAGATTGAAGACTTTCTAAAGGCAAATTGACCATTTTTTGTCTCAACTCCTACCCAGTCATTAGTCATTGAATGGAAGTGGCCTCAGACAACCTGAGAGCTGGAAAAGACTTTCATTTAGAAAGACCAAGGTCACCCACTGCATCATGGGTTCTTGCCAATGGTCTTGATCTTTATCTTGCCAACAAATTTCCATGACTCTGGAAGAGAAAGTGAGATTGATGACTTTGTGCAGCTCTGCCCCTCATGTCCAACCATGCTCAAGTTAAGACATCACCCCTATGATGTCTTTGGTCCTTTTCAAGAGAACCAAGGATAAACATCTATCTCTATGCTATTGTGCTATCGGAATTTTGTGCTAAAACTGGTCCATCACCTCTGCCTCTTAGCATCCCCGGATTCTTTCAAGACTAAACTTAAATACCACCTTCTGCAAGAAGTCTTACTGGGATTTTCTCATCTCCTTCTCCGGGATCACTTTTCATTTTCAAGGTAGATGGCATTGTTGATAAAGTACAGAGCTTGGAATCTAAAAAGCCTGAGCTCTAATTGGACCTTAGACACTTACTAGCTATATGACCCTGGGCAGGTCACTTAATTTTCTGTGCCCTAGTTTTATCAACTGTAAAATGGGGATAGTAAATAGCACTTACCTCACATGGTCGTTGTGAGCATCAAATGAGTTCATATTTGAAAAGTGGTCCATACAGTGCCTGGCACATAGTAGGCACTTAATAAATGCTTGTTCCTTTCTCCTGTCTATTCTATGTATGTATGTATGCATGACCTTGTATGAACCTAATTATTTACATGTTGTCTCCTTCATTTGAATATAATTTCCTTGAGGGCAGGACTATAATTGTCTTTCTTTGTATCCCAAGTGATTAGCACAAAACATACCTGCCCCAGCTTGGAGATATTTCCACCAATAAGCAGGTTGTATATCAAGTAGTTCCAAAGAAAGATTCAGGAGGACCATTTTCAAACTAGAGACATAAGAGCTCATACATATATGCCACCCATAATGGCTTGACATACACATTGCACACAGTCAACTACATTATTAAATGAGTTGTTTATAAAAGTTTTTATAAACTTTGAAAAATTATTAAAATAGTAGGTAGTATATAGATAGGTTCAAGGCAAACTATTGACTTACTGGGGACAACTAGGTGGCACAATAAGATAGGGTGTTGGGCCTGGAGTCAGAAAGACTTCTCTTCCTGAGTTTAAATCTGAACTCAGGCACTTACTGGCTTTGTGACCTTGAGAAAGTCACCCAACTGTTTGCCTCAGTTTTCTCATTTGTAAAATTAACTGGAGAAAAAAATGGCAAACCACTCCAGTATCTTTGTCAAAACCCCCAAACAGAGGTTTTGTTTCCCTAACAGTCAGTCTGATTTAGAAGAGTAACAGTCTATGTAAAGTTCTCTTTTCTATGGCTCCATCAGTACAACTGAAGTCCCTACCATTAGAGTTACTTCTTCTGCATGTGCTTGTCTCCAGAACGCCTAAGGTAAACTACAAATGTGCTATACTGGAGGGGTGTCACTAACAAAAAGTCATAGATTATCCCAAATTTCCTACATGCTTCTTAGAGAATACAGTGCCCTAAAGGGAAGGGATAGAAGATGCCTTCACTTTTATTGGCAGCAACATGATAGATTTCTTAGATTAGGAAGCACTCTTGACTGGGGAAAGGAAATGGGAGGAAAGGGAAAGAGGGAGGGAGTCAGAAGAACAGAGTCCAACTCAACCACGAGCTCACTGTGAGACCTGGGGCAAATCCCTTCCTTTTTCTGGTCCTCAGTTTTCTCTTCTATAAAATGGGGATGGTAATAGCTAAATAGCTACTAAATGAGATAATATGTGTAAGTGCTTTGCAAACCTTAAATACTGTGTAAAAGTGATCTATTGTAGCAAATTCTCTTCTCTACTTTTTACAAATTATTATGCTCTGAAGGGATGAGACACTCAAATTGTGTTGGGAGACAGGATGAAAAATAGAAAGGGTACTTCATCAGGGGGTCAGAAGATCTGATTTTAAATTCTGTATCTTCTATAATTGACTGTTTGACCCAAGGTAAGTCATTTCCCTTTTCTGGACCTTGGTTTCTTCAGCTATAAATCAGAGGAAATAATAAGCAAAGCTGGGAGCATTTAGATTAGACAGGAATGATCCTTCGTCCTTCCCAGGACTGTCAAAATTCAAATAATAGTCCAAGTGAAACTACTTTGAAAAGATAGAAATTCAGCATTTAAATAAATGTAATGGATTATTAATACTTGGCTTAGACTGGTCATGGATACGATGACGAGGTTTACCAAATAAAGCTTCCATTGCATGTGCCAAGTGGTATCTCAGACTTTGGGGGAGGGGTCTATGAGGGAAGAGAGAGAAAAGGGTGGGGAAAATCCTTCCAAAGAGGCAGAAAGGATAAACAATTTCCCTTACACAGGACTGTGGCTGGCCCGTGTTACGAGAAACACATGCTTGCTGACACAACACTTAGCTATACTGTAGCATGGTCCATTTGGAGGGCGGGGGCTGTGTGGAGCTAGGGAATGAGACATTCTTTCAGCAGAGGAGGAAAAAAAAGGAAAGAAAATAACAGGAAAGAATGTTTTAACTCCATGAACCACTGTGGGATTTGCTCTCTTTGACCAAGCAAGCTTCTCCTACCGTGGGTTTCTCATTTCCAGCTCCCCTTCTAACACTGCTGAATGGCAAAGGGGGTCCCCTATCACTCTTGTCCCAGTTGAAGCTTTCCCCCTCTCTCTTTCAAGAAGACAAGCCAAGCTTTCTTGGATGAGACCACTGTTCTGGTATTAAAACAGTCAAACAACTCTGTGGGATGCTAAGGAGGCCAAGGGAGTTGGTCTCCTTCTGCTTTTTTTTTATTCTCTCCAGCACTGCCCCCCCGCCTCCTCCTCATTAGTTCAGTAACTTACAGTTGGAGTTGTCACGGGGGGCAGCCTGCCAGCTTAATGCAGGGGTGAGCTCCAGTTACATCATCTGGCCCAGGAGGCCCGACTAAGTGAAAACAGATTGCTCTCCTTCATGTCTAGGGGACCAACTACCTCTTGCAAGCACCATGGCTGCTCTGATGAGCTCACTCTGAATGTGCAGGCACATTGGCTGGGGCTGCAGGGAGGCCCCAGGAGTCTCTCTCCCCTCATCTTTCCCCTTCAATATCCTTTCTGCCCTTGGTGCCCACTGGATAATACTCTCCTGAGCCCCAAGGAACTTTGAAACTTCTCAGAGCTAAGTCTTTACTGTATTATTTCTTTTTTAAAAAATACCTATACCACACAGGGACACACATGGATGTAACATATCAGTCGATCCATAAAAAACATTTCCTAAGCATTATGATGCCCCAAGCACTTTGTTAGATACTGGAAGTTCTCAAACAAACACAAAATGCCTTCACGGCTTAAGCAACAGGAGAGTATTGGCTTTGGAGCCAGGAAGACTCATTCAAATTGGGGCTTGGGCTATGACTAGTTACATGCCTCCAGGAGAGTCTTTTAACTGCTCTAAGCCTCACTTTTCTCAGCTGTAAAATACAGTTAGTAATATCAGTTGTATGACCTTCACAGATTTGCTGTGACATTCCAATGTGGCCTGTAGATGGAGATGTGAATAGAGTTGGAGACTCGGCTTCAGGAAGACCTGAGTTCAGATCCTACCTGTGACTTTGTGCAAGTCACTTAACTTTCTTGGTTTTGATTTCCTCAATTATAAAATGAAAATAAAAGTAACATAATCTACTATGAGGATCAAAGACGATGACGTGTGTAAAGTGCTTTGGAAACCTTAGAGAGCTATAGAAGTCCTAGATGCTCCATCTATAATGTATTTGCCAAGTACCCACTCCCAGTTCATTCTCCCAACCCTCACCAGCACTAGGGGTCAGGTCCCAAGAGGGGAAATTGGCTACCCCTTCCCCTCAGAGCTCTAGAGGTGACCCTGAGACACTGGGGATTTTATCACTAATCACTCTCAAGCTCCCTAATTGTCTGCTTCCCACTGTTGATTAATCAGTTGGTATCTCTCCAAAATCAGTTAAATAGTTAATATAAATTATTTACATGAGTGTATTTATTGAGATACTTATACATATACTTACATAAGAATATTTATTGGGATCATTAGGTGGTGCAGTGGATGGAATGCCAGAGCCTAAAATCAAGAAGATTAATCTTCATGAGTTCAAATCTGGTCTCAGACATTTACTAGCCATGGGATCCTGGACAAGTCATTTAATGCTGCTTGCCTCAGTTTCTTCATCTGTAAAATGAGCTAGAAAAAAATGACAAACCACTCCAGTATCTTTGCAAAACAAACAAAAAAACTAACAAATGGGGTCACAGATAGTTGGACATGACTAAAAAACAACTGAACAACATGTTCACTGAGAATCTATAGAAGCCCAGGAGTACAAAAACATCCTCCCAAAGCAAGGAGTGCACTCTCTCACCTGAATGTACTTGATCCCAAGAGAGATCAGGTTCAAATTTAAACCAATTAGTACAAAACATCTCCCTTTCCACTTGGAATAGTGGAAGAGGAAATGTCTTGGTCTTTAGTCCTTTTTTTCCTTTGTTTGTCAAGTTCTTTGCTGGGTATGGTGTAAATAGTAGACAAATTGCTTCTTTGCTCAATTATGTTGATGTCATTGACCTTATTTTGTGAAGGGTCCCCCAAAGCTCCACTTTTTGAAGCTTACAAGGCTGTAATCTATCTAGATACTCATTCACCTAAAATCTGGATAAAAATAAATACAAAACAAACTCCATTCATTCAAGAACATGGGGTGGCTGTGTAGGAGATGAAGTTTGATGCCTGCTGCCAACTGAGAGACCTACATGAGTTTTTGTTCCTCACTTGAAACTACCAGCGAAGAAAGATCATCCTCTCAAACCTTATGAATGCCCACTCAGTTCTGGATGAGTGGAATGGTTTTTTTTCTCACCTTACAGTACATTGCATTGACAAGAAACAGTAGGAAGATACCTGCATCCACTCTGGAGTGAGGAAAAGGGCAATAACTCATGCCTAGAAAAACTCATAGAGTCTCCATATGGATGGAAACCAGGTTGGGCATACTGTACATGCTCTAGGGTGTCAATTTCTCTAAATATATTCTTGTCATTAGGTTTTGACTGCAGGATATCGGTCAATCTTATATACACACTTAGTTTTCTTTTTATAGTTTTATTCTAGGTACATCTTGTCTGGACAAAACCAAGGTATTTTTAAGCATTGCTTTCATTAGTTCACTTAGTCATCCTGATTCATGTTCTAAGCTATTAGTCTCTGTTCCTTCTTGTTGCATGCTAAGAATAGTACACTAATTGAGTCCAAATGGCATTTTGATACTGTGTAAAAAAAGTTTTCATGAAATGAAGTAGCTAGTTAATGGGCTTTTCAGTAGCATCATATAACATGATGTCATCCATGTAGATTCAATCACGTTACACAATGCTTTGATGTGTCTCTCTGGCTCAAAAGACACGTTCAGTTCTCTTCAGTAGTGATTGATGGTCATGGATTGACTGCTAGGAAAAAAAATGACAAAATGTCTTCTTGAAATATGCCATATTTTATATGTAATTCTTGACATTCTTATGTTGGTCACATGCTTTAAATAAAGAACGTTTTTGCATGTGGACATCGAAGACTCTGGAATTCCCACTATACTTGGATTTTTAAGCTACATTTTCAGTACGTGGCTTAACCTTGAGTGTGGAAGTAAGTGATCACTTTGTGATGATCAACAAAGGAGGCAGAAGTGTTATAGTTCTTTCAGGTAACTTATACAATGATCATTATACTAGTCGCGGATTGCTCCCATATACCACAGAGAGGTTTAGATCATCAGTTAATATGTTGGTTACTTGAAATATTTGGCAAATTTTTACGTGTGACACAAGATATGAGTGCTTTGTATAAAATATATTAACAATTAATATAAATTAGAGGGATTATTGGGGGCTTCATATCTTAGCAATAAATAAGTGAGTCTCTCTGATTAGATGGGACCAGATGCACATCAGAGAGCAAACTAGTAGTATATATATCACCTTAAAGCTTTTGAGCCATTAAGGTATGGGAGGCAGAACCAACATGGCAGAGTAAAGGCAGGGATTTCTCGAGACCTTTGAAATGCATCTCCTAACAACATTAAAATAATGCCTCAAAATGAATTCTTAAGTGACAAAACCAACAAAAGGATGGGGTGAAACAATTTTCTATCCCAAGACAACTTAGAAGGTTGGAAGGAAATGTCTGTTTCACTGGGGTAAGAGTGGAGCATAGACTAGCACAGGCCAAGTCAGTACAAGTCCAGGTCCAGTAAGCCTGCAGCAGTCCTTGGGGAATGTTGAATTGGTGGAGGACTCCAGAGCTCTCAGCTCTTAGAATATAAGGGTGGGGGGTTAATACAACTGGTGAGAAGATTACAAGGGACACTTTCTTGTCACAAGGAGCAAGACTTTGATGCATTTCCTATACTTGGTTCCAAGTCATAGCCAGGGCAAGAAAGACCATTAGCAGGAGCAAGGACTCTGTACACGATTCCAGCACAAAAGCAAGTGCTTGTGGTCACATGCAGACCAGAACAAAGACCAGAAGAGTAGTGGTGACACCTCTCCTGAGATTAGACCACTTTGGAAGAACTAAAAACCTACATAACCATCTCTGAAAACAGTAGCACAAGAAAGCCTGAATCTTGGGACAACAATTCCCTCTTTACCCCAGGAGCAGAGCCGTACTTTCACCAAATCAGCTAGAAAAGTGAGTAAACAACAACAACAAAAAAGAAAGTGACCATAGAAAGTTACTGACAAGGAAGAACAAAACACAAGAAACTCAGAAAAAAACAATATCAAAACATCTATATCCAAAGACTCAAAGAAAAATGTAAATTGGTCTCAAGCCCCAAGAAAAAGAATTCCTGGAAGAGCTCAGGAAAGATTTTAAAACTTAACTAAGAAAGGTAGAGGGGAAAATGGAAAAAGAAATGACAGTGATGCAAGAAAATCAGGGAGGTAGGGAGAGAAACAGCTTGGTAAAAGAGGTCCACCAAAAATATTGAAGAAAATAATACCTTTTAAAAAAAAGTCAAATGGTTAAAGAGGCACAAAAATGGACTAAAGGGAAGAACTCCTTAAAAGCAGAATTGGCAAGAGGGGAAAAGATATACAAAAATTCACTGAATGAAAGAACCCCTTAAAAATAGAAGTGGCTAACTTGAAAAAGAGGTTTAAAGGCTCATTGAAAAATTAATTTCTTAAGAATTAGAATTGGTGAAATGAAAGCTAATAACTCCATGAGACATCAAGAAACAATAAATCAAAATTAAAAATCTTAGGGGAGGGAATGGAAGAAAATGTAAAATATCTCACTGAAAAAACAACTGACCTGGAAAATAGATTAATATAAGATAATTTAAGAATTATTGGACTACCTGAAAGCCATGTTCAAAAAACAAAGAGCCCAGACATCATCTTTCAAGAAATCATTAAGAAAAACTACCCTGATATGCTAGAGCCAAAGGGTAATAAAGAAAGTGAAAAATGTACTGGTCACTCCCTGAAAGAGATCCCAAAATAAAAACTCCCAGGAATATTTCAAATTCCAGAGCTCCCAGAAAAAAGGGAAAATACTTCAAGCAATCAGAAAGAAACAATTCAAATATGGAGCCAGGCAGGATAGCACAAGATTTAGCTTATACTATACTAAAGGAGTGAAGGGCTTGAAATGTTTTATTCCAGAAGGCAAGAAATTAGGATTACAACCAAGGATTATTTATCCAGCAAAACTGAGTATAATACTTTAAGGGAGGGGGAAATGGATGTTTAATGAAATAGAAGACTTTCAAGTATTCCTGATTAAAAGATCAGGGCAAAATAGAAAATTTGACTTTCAAATATAAGACTCAAGAAAGTATTAAAAGGGGAAGTGGAGCCAACATGGCAGAATAAAATCAGGAACATGCTAGATCTGTCCCCCCAAAACCCTCAAAAACCTGTTAAAATGACTCTAAACAAATTCTAGAATAAGCAGAAGCCACAAAATGACAGACTGAAGCAATTTTTCAGTCCAGGACAATCTGGAAGGTCAACAAGAAGGGTCTATCACACCATTGTGGGAGCAAAGTACTGTTTGGCATGGGCCACCCTAGTGTAGATAGAGCTGGAACAGGTCTTAGGCTGTGGTGATTTCCAGAATTCTCAACACATGAACACCGAAGACAGCTTCAAGGGGTCAATAGGAAGGGTCTTTCACCTGACTGAGAGGAGAGCATGGTCCAGCCCCAGTCACAGCCCAGCCCTGGTCCCAGGGTAGTGGCAGCCATTACCAAAATGGAGACTGCTTCTGGAGCCCTCCATTTAACAAAGAATTCGAAGGTCAAGTGGTTGACTGGGAAGATGAGAAAATAGGGGAGAAAGAAACAGGCTAAAGATTTTTACTTTCTTGATGAAAAGGTATTTTCTTTTTTGGTGGGGAGGGAGAGACAAATTTATTCTAGTTACAAGAACCCAAATAAGATTATGTTAATATGTTTCTTTCTTGCTTGCTAGTTTACCACAAAAAATTATAGAATCCAGAATTAGAAGAGTTCCCAAAGCCCAATTTGTAATCTGAACATAACATTTTTTCTTTTTTTAATTAATTTATTTTTAGTTTTCAACATTCATTTCCACAAGATTTTGAGCCCCAAATTTTCTCCCATCTCTCCTCTTCCCCCACCCCAAGACATCATACATTCTGATTACCTCTTCCCCCAATCTGCCCTCCCTTCTATCACACCCCTCCCTTCCCATATCCCTATCTCCTCTATTTTCTTATAGGGCAAGATAGATTTCTATACAAAATTACCTGTATTTCTTATTTCCCAGTTACATATAAAAACAATTTTTAACATTAGTTTTTAAAACTTTGAGTTCCAACTTCTCTCCCTTCCTCCCTCCTCACCTATCCCCACTGAGAAGGCAAGCAACTCAATTTAGGTTATACATGCGGAGTTATGCAAAAGACTTCCATATCCTATTCTCTCTTTTGACCTTGTCCCTTCCCAAAAGTATTTACTTCTAATTATCCCCTTCTCCCATTTGCCCCCCCTTCTATCATCTCCCCCACATTTCACTTATCTCCTTCTCCCCTACTTTCCTGTAATGTAAGATAAATTTTCATACCAAATTGAGTGTGCATGTTATTGCCTCCTTAAGTCAAATATGATGAGAGTAAGCTTCACTTTTCCCTCTCACTTACCCCTCCTTTTCCTGTCAATTGAAAAAGCTTTTTCTTACCTCTCTTATGAAAGAGAATTTGCCCCATTCCATTTCTCCCTTTCTCCTCCAAAAATATTCCTTTCTCACCCCTTAATTTTATTTTTTTGGATATCATTCCTTCCTATTCAACTCACCCTGTGCCCTCTGTATGTATATAATCCCTCCAACTACCCAAATACTGAGAAAAGTCTCAAGAGTTACAAATATTATCTTTCCGTGTAGGAATGTAAACAGTTCAACTTTGGTAAGTCCCTTTTGACTTCTCTTTCCTCTTTACCTTTTCAAGCTTCTCTTGATTGTTGTGTTTAAAAGTCAAATTTTCTATTCAGCTCTGGTCTTTTCATCAAGAATGCTTGAAAGTCTTCTATTTCATGGAATGATCATTTTTTCCCTTGAAGTATCATACTCAATTTTGCCGGGTAGATGATTCTTGGTTTTAATCCTAGTTCCTTTGACTTCTGGAATATCATATTCCATGTCCTTTGATCCCTTAATATAGAAGCTGCCAAATCTTCTGTTATCCTGATTGTATTTCCACAATACTCAAATTGTTTCTTTCTGACTGCTTGCTATATTTTCTCCTTGATCTGGGAACTCTGGAATTTGGCTACAATATTTCTAGGAGTTTTACTTTTCATATCTCTTTCAGAAGATGCTTTCAGCATTTATTTTACCCTCTGGTTCTAGAATATCAAGGCAGTTTTCCTTGATAATTTCATGAAAGATGATATCTAGGCTCTTTTCTTGATCATGCATTTCAGTGAGTTCCATAATTTTTAAATTGTCTCTCCTGGATCTATTTTCCAGGTGAGTTGTTTTTCCAATGAGATATTTTACATTGTCTGCTATTTTTTCATTTCTTTCATTTTGCTTTATAATATCTTGATTTTTCATAAAGTCACTAGCTTCATCTGCTCCATTCTAATCTTTAAGGAATGATTTTCTTCAGTGAACTTTCGGATCTCCTTTTCCATTTGTCCAATTCTTCTTTTCAGGGCATTCTTCTCCTCATTGGCTTTTTTCTCTTTTGCCATTTGAGTTAGTGTATTTTTTAAAATGTTATTTCTTCAGCATTTGTTGGATCTCCATTAGCAAGCAGTTAACTCATTTTTCATGATTTTCTTTCATCACTCTCATTTCTCTTCCTAATTTTTCTCTCCTTCTCTTACTTGATTTTCAAAATCCTTTTCGAGCTCTTCCATGGCCTGAGACCAATTCATATTTTTCCTTGGAGACTTTGGATGGAGGAGCTTTGTCTTAGTATTCTTCTATTTGCATGTTTCTGTCTTCTTTGTTACCAAAGTAAGATTCTGTAGTCTGATGCTTTTTCCATTTTTTTATCATTTCCCCAGTCATTTACTTGACTTCTGAGCTCTTTGTTAAGGCTATTCTCTGCGTCCAGTGGGATTGGGGGGTGTACTGTCAGCTGCTGATCCCCCCAAAATCTGTGGGCCTAGAGCTCCAGAAACAGTGGCTGCAGCTGTCCCTGCTGTGGCTGTGGCTGCCATGGGTTCCTCCACTCCCTCCCCCCTCAGTCACCCTGGGGCTAGAGCTGGACCACTTCACTCTCCAGCATGGATTCCACAGATTTTGCCACTGATCTTCCAATATATCCTCAGCATTTTGGGGTCATAAAGTTTGGAAACCACTACAAGTGATAGATTCATCCTTACCAAGGCCTACTCAGGTCCTGTCTGTGCCAGCACAGCCCAGACTGGACTGGACTGTGCTCTG
>CM053769.1:298883841-298923151 GCA_028658325.1 Potorous gilbertii | reverse complement strand
TCATATGCAGTGTTCAGCATCCATAAGCCTCCCACAGCCCCTTCCGTGAAGAAACAGGAGGATGTGTCTTCTCACATCTTTTCTTGCAGACTATGCTTGGTCATTATCGTTTTTCAGCATCTGGTTTTGTTGTTGGTGGTGGATTTTCCTCCTCATTTACATTGCTGTGGTTGTTGTATATATTGTTTCCCTGGTTTTGTTGGTGTATACTGTTACTGCTTTTGTTAGATTCATTTTGCTAAGTTCATATGCCTTCCCATACTTTTCTATATTTATCATTTGTTACAGCACAATAGTGATGTGACACTTAACTTTTGTGTTGCTTCTTGAAATGCAACTTGGAGTCCCTAGAGGCAGCGATAATTTTTCCTTCAGGTTCTAAGTTGTTGACAAGCTGTTAAGATCCACCTATGACTCTAGGAACTATTGTATCATTAACTCAGCAACTCCCAGTTTGTCTATAGTTATGGGGCCAATTGAGTCATATCATGTAATATAAAATTTGGAAGGTACCTCAGAGAATGTCCTTATGTTGAGCCTCTGTTTATTTCTCAGCAACTTCACCAATGTGTCCCATTTCTGCTTTCAGGAAGTACAAGTCTAATCCCTCTTCTTCAGAACAGCCTTTTAAATAGTAAAAGTCATGAATTATGGTCCCGCTTTACCCAGTCAAACAGGCCTAGATCAACTGGTCCTCTCATGCATGGCTTAAAGGCTTTTTACAATTCTGGTTACTGTTCTGTGGAGAGCCTCTAATTTATCGCTATCCTTTCTAAAACAATGCTCTTAGAACTGAATGCATTACTCTAGATGTAGTCTAATCAAGGTTCAGTACAATGGGATTATCATTTCCTTTGAAACACTATGCTTTCCTTAAATTAGTCAAAGATTATAGTTGATGTTTTGATTGCAATGAAACAGTATCAACACATTGAACTCACAATCCACTGAAACTCCTAGATGAATTTTTGTCTAGCCAAGTCTCTCCCACTGTATACTTCTGATGCTGATTTTGGTGCCTAAGTAAAGGACCTTACACTTATTTCTATTAAATTTCATCTACTTAGATTCAGCCCTTCATTCTAGCTTCTTAGGAACTTTTAAGTTTCTGATACTGTCATCAAATGTGTTAGCTCTCCCTCCCTACTTTATGTCATTTATAATTTGATAAGTGTTCCTTTTATGCTTCCATATAACTCATTGATAAAATTGTTTAACAACATAGAACTAAGTTCATTTTCCTGGGTCAATTTATTAGGACTTCCTTTATTAGTAAAAAAATATTGAACGGCACAGCTGAAGACAGGTTCATGGGTTACTGCACTAGAGAACTCGCTTTAAGTTGACATCAGCCCATAAATAGCTCTTTTGGGTGGATAGTCTTTTGGCTCATTCAGATTCTACTTATTATCTAGCTCTGATCTTTTGATATTCTTTACAAGAATAGTCTGAGATATTTGGTCAAATGCTTATCTGAAATCCAGGAAGATGACATCTGTTGCATTTCTTTTATCTACCATGTGAGCAAAGTTATTCAGGCATGATGTGCTCTGTTGACAGTCAGCCTGGCTCTCAGTGACCACTGTTATGTCCTCAAATCATTTAGAATAATATATTTTCAGTCTTACCAAGAATCAGAATGAAGATCTGTGGCTTAGACTGTGTTGATTTTACTCTCTTCCATTCTTAGAATTTGATATCCTTGAGAGAAGGAACTGTCTTTACTTTTCTGTTTGTATCCCCAAAGCTTAGCATAGTGCTTTGCACTTAGTGTTAAATGAATGTTTCCTTCATTCATTCATTCTTTCCAGTATAATGAAATCAAGACATTTGACTTTCTCCATCCCTGTAGCATTTCCTCCCTTCTCCATGATCTTCCAAAAGCTCTGGCAGGGAACTCAGAAAATATTAGCTACTAATTCTTTGAGGACTCTGGGTTATTGTTCACCTGAATCTGGTACTTGAACCCATTGTAAGTACAGTGGGGCTTGCCTGAGCCTCTTCCTGGGATATTTGCCCATCTGGAGCAGGCTGTCAGAAACTGGGGATTTGGATCCAAGCCTTAGGCCAGTGATTTTTGAAGACACATGCAAGACTAGTTTAAATCCTGAAGTGGAACAGATATCTGGGTTAGACTGGTGGAGGAAGAAAATAGAAAGAAAGTGCTGACTTCTCAGTGGATGTTTTAGCCATTGGTTATAATAACAGACAAAGTCAGAAAAGAGACAGGCCTATTTTAATAAGTCTTAGGTAAAATGTTATATTTGGCTGGTAAGGCTAAATGATGTGGGGAGGGAAAAAAAACAAGCTCACAAAACTACGTTAAAGAAAGACAGAGACTAGAGAACAAAAACAAATCCAGCATCAAGCTGTAATCTGCCAAACATGACTTTCTCCTCTAAGCTTGGGTCATTGACAAGCTCATAGTACATTGTGTATATTGTTGGATTTCTGATCCATTTCCCATCTTGTTATTACAGTCAAACTATTGCCATCTCCTGTTATGGAGACAAATAAGACAGCTACAAAGTTCCCCTGTTGCATTTTTCTGCCTGAAGATAGATGATATTTTGCAGAGTGAAGATCAGGGCAGGGAGGAAAATACACAATACAACACAGGACTCACCCTGCCTGAGAGGGCTTAAATAAGAGTTTCCGAGCAGAGAGAGTAACCCCGCTATGTCTGCAGAGTGCCAACAACTGCCTGTCATCTGCCAGAGGACAAGAGAAGTTTGAGTTCTGGTCTCCAAGACAGATTGAGCGGTCATCTATGCCAGGAGTCTGCACCCAGCTGTCCTCAATGTCTTTCAGATTTTTGTGCTGGATTGTGTTTGAGGTAGCCCCAGATATCTCCATAGCAATGAATTTCATTAAAAAAAAAATCACTTAACCTTTCATGAAAAAAATCCATTCAATGTCTGGAAAGGATCTCGTAACCAATTTCTGCTCTGGAAGGTGTCAGTCATGGAGTATGTCTGCCTAGCACAAAGACCACACCCTTTTTGGAAGGAAGAAAGGTACTAGGGTAGTAGTGCCAAAGAGGTAGCTTGCTATCGTGCCTACAGGGATGAACTTGGAGTTGGAAAGCCCTGGATTCAAATCTTGCCTCTGATTCTTCATAGCCATGCTAGGCAAATTACAGCCACTCTCAGTTTTCTCTTTTATAAAAGGGACATAACTGTTGTGCATATTTCATGGAGTTGTTGCAAAGTTCAAATGAGTTTATGTACATTAAATGTTTTGCAGGCCTTAAAGGGGTATATAAATGTCAGTCAGTATTATTACTAAGTTCATTAGGCACTAAGTCTTTCCTCGGGAAATGTAGCTTAACTAGGCATAGACTGATAATGCCAGCATGACCATATAAAAATGGAAGAAATTCACTGTCTGTTTATGTGATGAATTCATTTTCTTTCTTAAACCTGGTCCTCCTCTTAACGTCTTTTATTTCTGTTAATGATACCACAGAGACATAGTCTCATGGACAGGAAGCTGAGCTTGGAATCATAATAACTTGGGTTCACGTCCTACCTCTGACATACACTGTTTGAGTAACCCTGGGTCTCTCAATGTCCCAGGTAACTCTCTAAGACTCTAAGTTGCAGAACAGGGGCTGACCTGTATTGGTTAAAAAAAAAGAAAAGAAAAGAAAAAGAGCTCCTTCACTGGATTTTATCTTTAGTGATGAAATAGTAGAACTTGTCCAAATGGTCCCTCCATATTTTCTGAACTTTGGAAAGATGGTTGAGGAAGTGTAGTGTCATGGGAATGTGCCAAATTTAGATTCAAGAAGACTTTGATTCCAATTCAGCCTTAGACACTTATTAGCAGTCTAACCATAAGTAAGGCATTTAAATTCTCTTAGCCTCAGTTTTCTCCTCTGTAAAATGGGGATGATAACATCTCATCAGGATGTTGCAAAGATCAAATGAGGTAATATACGTAAAGCACTTTGAAGACCTTAAAGTACCCTATAAAGACTAGCTATTTTTATTAATTATTATTCATTCTCCCCTGGAGACTAGGATTAACTGTTTTTATTTCCACAAGACCTCTTACATACTACCTATGCCTTCAAGTCATTGATAAAAATATTTTTCTGAAACTACACTAGTTTAGACTCATCTCTTTTTTTAGACCATCATAATGAACTTTTTACTAGTTTTCCTCTAGTTTCCTCTAGTTTATATTTTCTCCAATCCATTCTCTTTTCTCCAGATTGAGTAATCTCTATAAAGTATTTCTCTGATCATTTCACTCCTGTATTAAAAAGCCTTCAGTTTCTCCCCATTGTCTACCAAATAAATTATAAACTCCCGACTGAGCATTAAGGCCTTTCACAATTTGGCTCTAAACTACTTGTCGTCTTATTTTTTGTATTCTCTATTTTAGCCAAATGGAAACACTCTCTATTTCTAAGTTCTTATCCTCTCCCAGCTCTGGGCCGTTACCCACATAGTAAATATTTTAGAATTGGAAATCAGTTAGCCTGTTAGTCACCAAGTATTTATTATGTCCTTTCTATGTGCCAGGCATTGTGCTAAGATCTGGACATAGAAACAAAAACAAAAATACTGTCTCTGCCACCAAGGAGCCCCCATTTGAATGTTGGAGACAACACATAAATAGCTATTTATGTACAAGGTAAGTACAGAGTAAATGGAAGATAATCCCAGGGTGAGAGGAGTTGGCATTTGGTAGGATCAAAAAAGAGTCCTGGAGTAAATGAGATTTGAATTGTATTTTGAAGAAAGCCAAGGAAACAAAAAGACAGCACTAAGGGGACAGAACATTCCAAGTATGGGGATAGCTTCTTTTGATATGGAGATGGAAGGAGAGTGTTATGAACTGTGAGAACTGGGTGAGCCACACTGATTGCATTTTGTGACTAAATTCTGGATCTAGTTCAGTTCCTTTTCTATTCAATTATGAGTCTAGACCAATTTATGGCTTGTAAGAAAACTTTATTCAATTATGGGAATTGTGAGAAAATTTATTGTATTGTTTGAACTTAACCTCCTTTGGCTGGGAAACTGGATCACTTCTTTCTATCTTTTACTTGGAGACCCTTAACTAAGGACCAAGTTAGAATGACCAGAAACTCAGTCAAAGCTGAAGATTGATGCAAATTATTTTCTTACAATGATGTATTTCAAACAACTCATATGTCTTATCTGAAAACTGGCCCCACGTTAGTCAATCAGTTACTGTTTCCATGTTCCTTTGATTGAATACAGAAACAGGGGGAGTGGGACACCTCTTTTTCTGATTTGAGGGAATTATATCTGTTCACTCTCCCTCTCCCAATTTGGAAAACCTTTAATCTTTCCTCCAATTAAAATTCAGATTACCTAATTTTGTACCTTAATTTGTATCTATTAAGTGTTTTCTCTTAATGCATAAAATCTCTCCATGTATTTGAGGTCAAGTGCCAAGCTGAGGAGGCCAGATCCCAATTCTTTTTGACTACTGGATCTGTTATTCTAAGTGTTGGTTATTCCTTTTTGCTTTATGTCATCTGAAAATTTGATAAACTTGCCATTTATGGCTTCATCCAAGTGCTGATAAAAATTCCGAACAGCACAAGGGCAAGGATAGCTCTTCGGTGAACTTCATTAGACACCACCATCCAGGGCGATTAGTCTTTGGATCTCATTATTCAACAATTCTGGATCTAACTATTGTTGTTTATCCCACATATCTTCATTCTGTCCAAAAGAAACTTTAGCATAAGAAACTTTGTTCAATTCTTTGCTTAAATCTTACCATTCTATGTTTATGGCCTTCCTCTGATTTACTTCTTGTTTTAGGAGAGGTTGAGATCTGGTGTAATAAAAGGAGAAGGGGGGTGAGAAGAAGCATTTATAAAGCACAAACTATGTGCCTGGAACTGTATTAAGGACTTCACAAGTATTCTTTCATTTGATGAGATGTCAGGTTCATTGAAGAGTAGATTCGGTGTCCCTTCTATACTTCTTAGAGGCCTCTCCCTATCAGTAGATTGTTTACTATGCTTTGGATCATAAACTAGAGAAAGTTCCTTATTGGTTCAGGCTAGTTGCAGCTGTGTTTGTTGTTGAACTGTGCCATAACCAAACTCAATTTCTAGCCAATTAACCCCTGACTCTTATACGGCCAGGGTAGCCAGAGTCACTAATCGTGACAAAGAACAGTGAGTTTCCAGGGATTCGGCACTATCGGTCAGAAACATTATTTCCTAGTGAGTAGAACCCATGACATAATTACTCCTCCTTGACCTGTGAGAGGCCTGACAGTCCTATGAGACCCTTGAGCATTAGGATGTAGGTATCAGATATATATCCTATATACTAGGAGCATTGGTCGTTGGTTCATATTGTCAGATCTGGGTATTTACTAAGGGATCAAATGTGTTTTGTTTGAGAGTAGTCATAGAAGACCAGTTCATATTTTGAGTCTTCTTTGGAGATTACCAATGTAGTGTTCCTGGGCCCACTTGGTACTCCATCCCCAAGTTCTATTCCCTGACTGCTCCTCATCCAAGTTTGCTTCCTGATGTCCCCTAAGCCTTACTCTGAGTACTTGCGTCTTTCTGTTGTCCCAACACTCAGACTCAGGGGCTGGGGAGCATGACTAATTTAGAAATCTGTCCCTCAGATACTCACGTAAATTCTTCTCTTCCCAGGTCATATCGGTCAGCAATGTGTATGTCTACTTATCCCTAAGTGTCCACCTCTTGTGTTATCACCCCTTGTGGATCTTAGTTTGGAACAAGATTGACTCTGCCTACACCCCAGGGAGGTAAAGCTGACCCCAAGATTCAGCAGGACCTTGATGATACTCCCATAGAGAACTGCTCCCATATTGGGCATTGCCAGATATAAATGCACTCATGTGATGATGTTGGCTAATCAGAAATGAAAAAGAATTGGGTTGAATTGCATTGTATAGTATCTATTAAGATTTTCTCTTCCAGGGAGGAAAATCAAATGGACAAGGTTAGAAATGAGCAAGTTCTCAATAAACAGAGAAGAACCTACAATATACCGTTTTATTCTGGGAAAACTGAAAATTTAAAAGAAATACTTATCTCTACAAATATACTGGAGAAGAAGATGGCAAGCCACTCCAGTATCTTTGCCAAGAAAACCCCAAATGGAATCTTGAAGAGTCAGACAGGACTGAAACCACTGTACAACAATAAAAGCAACAAATACAAATTGCTAAAATGAACAGAAAATCAAATAGACTTCATGCATAATTAATTTTCAGAAAAGGAAGTTAAGTGGGTTATTAGGAACTATGGGGGAAAAATCCCATTCTAGGTTTGTAGAATGTTATAAAAATTTAAAAGAATAATTAATACCTCTACCTCATAAACTATTCTTATGCACTGACAATGAAATCAAATTACCCCAAATTCCTTTTGTGAGATAAATATAGTTTCCTAAACCAAGGAAGGATAAAGCAAATAAAAACTACAGGCTAATATTCAATAAAATACTGGCAAAAACACTGATGAAATTTATCTAAAATTCATTCATTGTGATCAAGGTGGATTTATCGTGGGGATTCAAGAATATTTCAATATTAAAAAAAGTAATTAAAAGGACTCCAAACTGTATGATTTTATTAATAGATGCAGAAAATGCCTTTGACATTAAGAGATACTAAAACCCTACACATCATAGTCATAGCAGGAATTTTTTAAAATAAAAAGTATCTATTTAAATCTAAATACTAGCAAAATATATTAGTTACCTCTCCAGCCTGATAAGGAGACCTAGTCTCGAAATAGCAATAAAAAAGAATACAGTATTCCAAAAGGCAAAAGATAGAGGCAAACAGCCAAGAATACCTTACTATAAAAAACTGAGTATAATCTTACAGGAAAAAAAATGGAAATCTCATGGAATAGAGGGCTTTGAAGCATTCCTAATGAAAATATCAGAGCTTAGTAGGAACTTTAAAATACAAACATAAGAGTTAAGAGAAAACTAGAAAGATAAGTTTATTCGAGCAATTATAAGGTACTATATGATGATATAGTGATGACAGAATCCTAATAAAGTTGTCCTGAACCCTTACTTAAGGGCCCCTTTGAACAGCAGGCATGTCCTGACTGATCACACAATCTAACTTTAACCTAATCTGAGCCCCCAGACTCAACATGACTCCTGCCCCTCACTATCCAGTGCCACCAGATCGAATTCATATATTTGAGCGGGTGTGTTCTTGTACTCCACCCCAATGACATCATCCATTTAACCCAAGACAGGACCACAATACCTAACTATCCATCTTGACCAGACAGGACCACAATAACTAGCCAATCAGAAAGTAACATGAGCAGGATATTTGACCACTGAAACATAGAAGGGACTCCTCCCTTATTACCAAACCCCTTGCCTAACACCTCCTGCCTTTTTAATATCCATAATTTTTTAAATTTGCAACTTTACCCTATATAATCCTTCTTGCTTTCTCTAAAGTTACTGGTTCTTCTTGGAAAGTAGCCTGCTTCTGAAGGGCATCAATCTTCAATAAATGCCTGTATTTGGATTAGAAGTGGTCTGACTCTGAATTCTTTGAGATAGTGCCACCATGAAATACCATGAAACCACAACCCTTTTTGGCATCCCTGGGTGAGCAGAGTCCCAGCTCCCATCCTATGGAACTAAACTGCCATAATTTAGAGGATGAAGAAACAAAAGTATTTTCAGAATGTTAATGCTTTCAAAATGTATTGAAGAAGTTAAATAAGAAAGAAAAAACAGAGGACCTATGAGTAGATTGGTTCTGTTTTGAGAATTTTAAAAGGACAAAGAGAAGGGAGAGTAAAATGAATACACGAGTGTTGAAATTTTGGAGGAAGAAGAGGATAGAATGTGGTATTTCTCATAATTGGAATGCATGAAGTAATGTGAACATGGAATAAGGAGTAACATGAAAGCAACTGACAGAAATATATGAGACCAAACATTATTTCTAAATGGAGAAGTAGGTGACAGGTAGGAAAACTGTTCTCAAAAGGAAAAATTGCAAACTATTATCAACCATATAAAAACTTCAAATTATTAATAATACAAATATAAATTAAAACAATGTTTTATTTTACACCCAACAAATTGGTAAAGATGACAAAATATGGGAATAATTAGAATTGGAGGGGTCATAAAAATATGGGCACACTCTTGTTCATACTTTATTCTCAAAGGCAATCAATGACATCAGGATGGTGATGCTTTGACTTGAAGTGAATTGGATTCAAGTGAGGCAGAGATGGGCATTAGAAATTGATTAAATAATTCTGGAAAGCGATTTGGAATTTTGGAAAGAAAGTGACTAAAATGTTCATGCCCCTTGACTTAGAGATTCATCTGTTAGCTATAAAGGTGAAGGAAATCAACAATATAAAGAAAGGCCCTATATACACTAAAATATAATAGCAGCACTTTTTTTTGGAGCAGCAAAGAATAGGAAATAAATTAGATACTTATCAATTGAAGAATGGCTAATGAAGTTGTAGTGTGTGAATATAATGAAATATTAATGTTCTGTAAGAAGAAGATGAATATGGTGAATATAGAAAAACATAGAAAGATTGATATGAACTGCTGCAAAAAAAAACTAAATAGAACAAGAAAAAGAATATATTAAACCACAACTATGTGAACTATAACAACAAAAGAAACAAAATTGAATGCTGTGAAATGATAATGACCACACCTGGTTCTAAAGAAGAATTATGAGATGACATATCCTCTTCTACTTCTTTGCAGAAGTGGGGAATCACGAGTAGAAAACATGGCACATCAGACTTTTTTGATGTGTGAGATTTGATGAAATGATCTTTCTCTTTTAAAATTCTTTATAGTAGAGATATCTCTCTAGAATGGGAATGAGGGAGGCATACCTTAGATAGAAGTGATTTAAAAGCAAAATATCATTAAAATTTAAATTAAAGTCAGTGAGAAAAATGCTACAGACTTGTGGATGGGAGTAGGGTGAGAATCTAAAGCAGATGGGTCAGCTCTCATCCACTGCTGTTGGCACCTATGTGGTTAATGGGTTAAGTGTGATTTCTTTTCTTTATGAAGCAACACTGCATTTTAGTAATTACTGTTTCCCTTGATATAGTAGGTACACAAAACATTCCTTTGGTAATGTATTCTATCATTTTACTAGGAATAAAAATCAAGATCTTTGCTTCCAATGTGCAAGCTACATCCTCATCGCCTCCTCCTCTCCCTTTTAAAAATCAAAACATTACTTGCTCTTCTATCTCTTGCAGTATCTCTCCAATCCTCTATTTTTCCCCCTCAGAGATCACTGACTGGCTCAGAAATCACACCTGCCAATTCCATCTATAGCCTGGGATGTGGTATGCTTGGGTTTTGTGCCTTGAATTCATTGAGGGAAGCTAGATAGTATCTGTTTCCTCTTTTATCTTGTGGATTTGCTTTCCCTAGCAAATTTTAAATTTAATCTTCTCAATCAAAAAGCTTTTGTTAGAAGATAAAAACAGGCAACATAAGATTTGAATTATTTTGTGTTTTCTTTCTTTTACATTCACCTACCCTATGGGACAGTCCTATCTTTTATTTGATGTTCCTCTTGATCCATACATAGCTAAAACAAAATGAGCAAACAACCCCTGCTTTTTGTTTTCCTGAACACTCATACCAACTTGTTGCTCAGAACCCTTTGAAATTTATTCTCCGTGAGTCTTGAGCTCATTTCAGACTCTGTCCATCTTCTCCTTTTCTGTAATGAGCTTAGTTAGTTGTCGTTTGGTCTCAAGATTCCTGTAGTGTCTGATTTAACAACCACTTCCTCCTTGTGGGTCAGAATCAAGTTCAGAAGAATGATTCTTCTTATCCTTCACCTTTTGAAGAATGAGATTATCATTAAAGCAAGTAAAAAGGGTATCGTCTATTTCCAGAATCTCTGAATTGTTAAATTCCCCCAGCACTACAACATTGTTATCTCCTTCTGTTAGAATCTAAACTTTTTGAAGGCAAGCGCCATCTCACTTTTTTATTTGCCTTCTTAGCACTTAGCACCAAGCCTGGAATGTAGTGCACCCTTGATAAATGCTTTTTCAGGCATCTGTATGGGCATGCTGGCAACCATGCATTCATTCATTCCATACCCAGTTTGTGATATGTTTCCCAAGTTCTTTTTCCAATTTTTTTCCTTCTGTCCAAGTGTCTGCATAATAGGATACTCATGTATATCTCCCAAAATTAGTATTGTCTAAGAGCTTCAAATGTATTAGGCATGACTCCCTCCTTTGCATTTATCCCTCTTTTCCTTATATCATAGTCACATGTATATTTCTGCCCCATTCTCATCCCCCACACTATTAGACTGTAGGTTCCTTGAGAACAGGGACTAAGTTTCATTGATATCTTGGTAGCATAGACTCATGGGAATCATAGAACTAGAGCTGTAAGAGTATAGAGAAGTAATCCACCCCATCAACAGCAATCTCATAATCCTGCAAGATTGCGTTGGTCTTGGTGCTCAGACCTCATCAGTGTCTTCTGTGACTTTCTGGATCCTCTGATTTAGCCTCTTAAAGCCCTCTGAGGAGGGAGTCCAGAACAGCTACATCTTCATTTCCCACCAACTGCGGGTGGTATTTCTTTTAACTTCATCATGTCCCTGATATAGGTTGTTTCATCTCCCCATCCTTCCAGCTTCCTTTTGTATGTTGTTTTCTTTCATTAGATTGTAAACTCATTGAGTGTAAGCATTACCTTTTTCTTTCATATTTGTATCCCCATCACTTAGCTTAGTACTTGGCACATAGTAGGTATTTCATAAATGCTTATTGACTGATGTATCTGCATTGTCTAGCAAAAGACCTTGCACATAGGAGGAGCTTAATCAATGTCAGTTAGATGAATGATGCCAATCTCATTGGATTAATATTACGGAAATAACTTACATTTTAAGATTCTAATAAGAATTTCTTTATTGATTGCATGACCTACTACACTATAGAGTAAAATTTATGAGGGAGTTCATGGCTATAAGTCTCCCTAATACTGCCTTTTCATTTGCAATAGTTTAATGGCATGAAATCAGGGCATAGCATTTTTGCAGATTTCATGGAATTTCTTGATTTGGAGGACTTTTCTTCCAAACCTCTTCTCTTTTGGAAGAGACCCTTATCCCACTTTGCTGGGAGAAGGAAATTATAGAATAATAGTGTAATATTTGTGCCTCACCTTTTGAAGATGGATGATGGACTGACTACTACCTCCTCGGGCCCCGCCTGTTGGAATGTCAACTTTATTGGCTTGGTTCAGTCATACCTTTTCTCCTCCCACTGGGTGGTTATATGGTTCCTACTCACTAGTCACTGGGTGAAGAGTTTTTTCTTCTTTTTCCTAAGCACACATGGCAAGAGGGGAGGAGTGAATGAGGAAACTATGACCTTATTGCCCAGTCTTTTACCAGACAACCAATGGACAAATGGAACTTGGACTCATTTTATCATGAAGATGGGGGAAGAAAACAAAAGCAAACCAAGCAATCCTGGATCCAGTTTAGTTCTACCTTTTGGAAAGTTTAGTTTTAAAATGAATAAATCAAAACTATTAGATTCTCTCTAATTTCAGCTCATCCTCTAATCAGGAGAAGTACTGGTACTTTAAGAGGACTTGAAACTACCTCTGTCTCCATATACCAGTGCCAAACACTGTTTCTTTCAGTTACTGTCCCCCTTGGCAAATGAGAAACATGCTGCTCAAAAATGTTGTATAGCATCATAGATCGAGAACTAGAAGAGACCTTATAGACCATTTAGTCTAATCTGTTATTATAAATGGATTGTCCCTCATTTTTGAAGAGGACCGAAATGACATCATCACAATAAAGTGAAGTTTCAAGGTGTCCCACTGTGGCTGATCAGACCAATACGAACTCAGAATGTTCTACCACAGGTTGAGCACAGACAGTTGTATGAATTTTTGAGGTGGATACTCCAAATTTGTTCATTCTATGTTTTTTTGTGCTGTCTCAATTCTGCTTTGCTCATAGAGCACAGCACCCTTTCTGATGTGGGCATCTTGCTGAATGGTCCTGTGCCAGTGTCTCCCATGTTGCACAGTCAAATCCAAAGTTCTTGAGAGAGACCTTGAGAGTGTCCTTATATTGTTTCTTCTGGTCACCATGTGATCGCCTGCCCTATGAGAGTTTTTCATAAAAGTCTTTTTGGCAAGCACACATTTTGTATTTGAACAATGTGACCAGCCCATCAGAGTTGTGCTCTCTGAAGTGTAGTTTGAATGCTTGGCAGTTCAGCTCGAGTAAGGACTTCAGTGTCTGATTGTTTATTATTATTTATTACAAATAAAGAAACTGGGGTCAAAGAGATTAAATTACTTGCTCAATGTCACATAGTGTCAGAGGTAGAATTTGAACTCAAGTGCACTGACTCCAGAGCCACTACTCTTTTCTACTGCTTCCTTCTACTTTGATGCTATTTAACAGCAACTAAACAACAACAACAATAACACATACACACGCACACACACACACACACACACACACACACACACACACACACAAACTCTAGGTTTAAACTTTATCCAAACATGGAAAAAGAGGAGGAAAAGGGTGAGGGAAAGTACCACTTGATTGGCTGCCTCAATTCTCAGCCAAGAGAACATTCACTAAGTGACTGATACTTCCTCCATTCTCATCATAGCTGCCACATTTGCCTTGGTGACTGAAGGTGGCACTTGCCTAGTGGTGCCATGCTTCAATCATCACTCATCTCCTCTGTATTGAGCATCTCTCTTTAAGAACTCCTTTTTCCTCACCATTGTCTACCTCTTTGGCATTGTCACCTCTATAGCATTTAGTTCCCAAATCCCCTCTATCTCTGAAAACTACTCCTACCATAGTCTATCAGTGTTTATTCCCAGTTGGAAGAAGACAATACTATCTGTCTCCTTGAAACAATATCTCCCAGAAACTCTTTTAGCCAGCTCCAAACACTTCTCCCTTTCTACAGAAGTCTATCTCAAAGCTTGGTACCAGAACTTTATTTTCAAGTTTTTTTCTCACTGGGAAGATAACCCCAGCCCACCACGCTGGGAGATGAAAACCTACAGAACTATAGAATCATACAATGTCAGAGCTGGAAGAAAATCTAAGATCTAGCTTTCTTATTTCATACATAAAGGAAACTGAAGTCCCCAAAGTGGAAATGATAATGACAAAGTCAGGACTAGAATCCTGCTGTCTAAATCTAGGGAGCATTCCACTGAACCTTTTGAAAAGCAATTTGTAAAAGTTTATAAATGTAAAAATTTGTAAAGCAATCTTTTTTGGTGGTACCTTGGCTTCTATCTTTCTTTATCTCTGGTTTCTTATCAGCTAACCTCTTTATCCATTGCTAAATATTTTCTTAACTTGTTTCCAAAATTGAAACATGATGGGCTTAATTAGGATCTTCAAAGTCTCTTCTCCCTTAGATTCCTTATATGGCTCTATTGTCATTCTCCTGTTAAGCTACTTCAATCAATTCAGGTTAGGGTCGTATAAGAACTTCCCTTCCCCTCCCTTCCTCCAACACAAACTCTCCAAGCAAAGTCTTGTAATTTCTTCTATCAAGTCTGTTTAAGATGTAATGGTGAATTGTCAGTGTACTTGAGGCTAGAGGGAGGGGAGTGTGTAGAAATGCGTTTATTAGAAGCCCACGGAACTGGATATATATGCATGTGGTTCTGTGCCTAGCATAACCTCTAGTCTCTCAAAGAAACTAGAATCTTCTAATTTAAAGAATTTTCATGAGAATGTGGGTACTTCCCCCTCCCCCATTAGAGGAGTAGAGAGCATGAAGAAGCAGAAAGAGTGAATGACTTGCCTAAAGTCACATAGCACAGGGTCAAGTAAAGCCAATGTCCCAGGTTGCTATAGTCACTGTTTTTAAAGTTTGTGGCCCATTTTCTCCACCTTCCTTAGAGGAAAAGTTATCCAGCTCCCTCTCAGCAAGTGGGGGACCAAGCTATTCAGACTGGAAGACTAAACATGAGTTTCATGGAAAAAGAAACTGCTGCACATTTTCCAGAGACGTTTTAAACATTGTTTTGGCAACAGCTTGGCCTCAGTGGCCTCTCTTCGTCCAATCTGACATAAAATAAACATGACCCAAATGGCTCAGACCTTGGTCTGGGAGAGGCTTTGGTTGTGCAGATCCAAGCTACATTTCCTCCCAGGGTTCTAAAAGGCTGATGCATGAGAGGTTCCTTGACCTAATTCCACCTTCCCAACAGGGTAAACCTTCTTAGAAACTAAATGTAAGAATAGGAAGAAACCTTATAGATTGGCTTAATTTTTATATCATAGTCATTTCCAGCTGTCTATATTCCTTTCCCCACCTATCCCCCACCCTCCCACCCCCATCAAGGGAGCTGTCCCTTGTAACAAAGAAAAACAGTTAAACAAAACCGAGTTCAGGGAAGGTGGAAGGTTTCCAGGGATCAATGAGAAATACAGTTTGAGGTAAGCATAGAATTTATTGAGGGGAATAATATGAGCTCCTTGAGGACAGGAGCTGTCTTGTGTCCTTAGTGCTTAAAATGATATCTGACACATGGTAAATGCTTAAATGATCTGTCATTGATTTGTTGAGAGTCAGGACTCAGTGTGCGGCCAGGCTTAGAGGCTCAGTCTGTGATGATACAATAAAACAAGATTAACTGGTTCACAAGTGAATTGAACCTATGACCTTGGGCTTCTTGATAAGGGGGTCTAAGACACACCATCAGGTTTTGTGGGGGCCACTCTTTCCAAACCAGAACCCCTGATCCTTGCTGGAATTCTGTATTCATCTTGATTTTAGTCAGTTAACTGATGATTCTCCATTTTCAAAGAAGATCCCTTGCTCCTCTTTATTCAGAGTGAGCTTGAGCAGGGTGGGGATGCTCTCTTGGGAAGAAAGAGCTAGATGTTCTTTGGTTTGGCTGCTGGTCTTTCTAAAGATTTAATTACATCATAAAAAGTTTTGTCAGTGCCTGTTCTCATAGCAACTGGTATTTATAATGAAGAAAAAGTATGATCACAATACACAACTATAATAAATTTTATGATTCTGCAGGTCTGTTTCTCTATGTAGAAGGTAATGAAGGATGGAGAAACTGCTTCTTTTTCACAACATTTTGATTTTTACCTAGTCCAGTACAGCCCAGCCCCCTCCCATCCATCCTATCCCATCCCATCCCATCCCATCCCATCCCATCCCATCTAATTCATCTCATCCAATGCAACAAATACTGGTTAAATACCTACTATGAACGAGGTGCCAGGCAAATCATTAAGGCTGTAAACCTAAAACCAAAAGTAAGTCCTCAAAAAGCTTATATACAAAAACAACTTACATTGTATTAAGCCTAGTTGTCTTAGAATCATCCTGAGGGCCATGTAACATAGTTTCAGTGCTCTTTTAGCTAGAAACACCTTACACCAGAGTCATTCCAGGATTATGGGATCAATCATTGAATTTAGAACTGGAAGAACCTTTGGAGATCATTTAGTCCTACCACTTTATTTATGAGGTGAAGAAACTGAGACTGAGAAATGGAGTGACTCTTCCCAGATCAAACCAGTAGAGAAGGAGCAGAACCTGCTTCCACAACTTCTGATTCCAAATCTAATGTTTCTTCAGTGCCTTATGGCATACTCTCAGTGGTTTTAATGGGAGCCATTCTTAAACTTAGCAGCTCAGATCTAGAAGGGACTTTAGAAATCAAATTCAACACCCTCGCTTTTTTCATTTACTTAATAAACATTTATTATCTGCCTACTATGCAATGCACCATGCTATGATAGCACATAAAAGTTGGAAGATAGAGATAAAAGTTGGAAAATGACATATCCCCTGCTTTCCAAGAACTCACAGTCTAACAGAAATAATATCTCACATTTCTCTACTGTTTTAATTTTACAGAGAGTGCTTTCTTCAGTGCAACCCTGAGAGTTTCCCCTTTTATAGTTGAGGAAACAGAGACACTTAGAAGGGACATGACCTTTTCAAAAAAAGACCATAAGTAGGGTATGGATTTTGACCTAAGGGACCAAAATTTACAGGGTGCTCATAGCAGTTGTATTTCTTCATTAGGGAGAAAGAAATGAATTTAGCACTGGTAAGCAAGAATAATTAGTTAAAATAGAAAGCTATCACATGGGATATTTCTTCCCTGAAGGAGCTTACACTCTATTTTAAGCTCTTCAAGTCCCATATTACATTCTTCAAGTCCTACCTCCTCTAAAAAATGTTTCCTTATAACTGGCCCAGGCTGACATCTCTTTCTTCTCCAAACTACTTTATATGGAACTTTCAGACTGTGTCACCCAAGTTAGCATCCAGGCATATGCTATCCCATCCTTTTCTCTGTTTCATGCATATGCCTTACAGTTAGATTATGTACTCCTTGAGGAAAAGGCCCAGATCCTCTTTAGCATTGCCAGAAGTGACTAGTACAGGGCTGAGCACACATTAGGTGCTCAGCATAGGTGACAAGCATGGGAGTTAAAATGTGAAGTCATAGGACCACAATCTATAGTGGAGCTATTTGTCATTTATTTTCTGCATAGTGTGTGACATCAAACCAGTTGCTCCAATGTGGTGAAGGCTAAGGTCTCCAGGAAACCATTCCAAACACGGAGTCACCAATTCGAGGCTCACACCACAAACAGCTGTGTTGCTAAAACAGAGACTGAATTGGGCTACCGTACGGTTGGGGCTGTTAGATGCCAAATCTGAGTGCTGTAAGATTCCAAGGGGGAAAAGTAAAGTGCTACTTGTGACAACTGATTAATAGTAAATCCTCAAGGGAAATTAAGCAAGAGGAATTGAATCCAATAAATGCTTCCTTGCCCTGCAAACTTCCTACCTTGTGAACAATTGATGATCCCAGAAAATATGCAGTTATTTTGCAAATATCTCTGCTTTCTCCAAGCTACCTACCACATAGCTACCAGAATAATTGTTCCTAAAGTACAGGTCTAGCTACGTTACTTTATTTTTTTTACAAACCTTCAGTGGCTCCCTATTTCCTCTAGGACAAAATACCTATTTCATAGCTTGGTATTTAAAGGCTACATCCTACCTTTCCAGCCTTATTTCACATTACTACCCTTTAAGCTCTCTCCATTTCAGCCAAACTGGACTACTAGTTGTTTCCCTCACTTGATATGTTATCTCTTGCCTCCATACATTTGCCTGGAACATATTCCCTTTTTATCTCTTTCATGACCCAGCGTCAGCTCAACTGTTACCTCTGCTATGAATCCTGATCATACCAGTGATTAGTTCTCTCTTCCTCTACAAATCTCCTTGCATTTGTATGTCTGTGTCCATGTAGTATTCTCCCAGTAGAATATAAGTCCCTTGAGGGCAGGTAATATTTAATTTTTACTTTTGTATCCTGAGTACCTAACGTAGTGATTTGCCCATGGCACCTGACACATGCTTGTTGATCAAATTGAATGAAGGGTGTGTGTGTGTGTGCACAAGTGTATGTATATGTATATATACATACATGTATGTAGACACATATATACACATGTGTATATCTCTCTATTAATATATTTTATGTAATAATATAATAATTTTATGTAATAATAACATTTGTATGACAGTAAGATTTCCAATATTATTGATACATTGTTGATGTCTCTTTGCAAAGTCTGCCTCTGATGTCTATCAAGGCTTGGTGGTGATCTTGAGTTCCTGAAGACTATGCTAGGAGTTCAAGTCCTGGTAGTTCTTCTTAAGCTTAATTTATTTTTGGTGAACAGGTATGTATTATCTTTCCTTTGTATCTCCCCTGTTTCAGTGAAAAAAGGAAAGACAAACCCTTGTAACAAGTATGCATAATCAAGAAAAACAAGTTCACATATTAGCATGGTCCAAAAGTGTATGTCTCATTTTGCAGATCTAATCCATCCTCACTCTGTCAGGATGTGGGTAACATTCTCCACCATCAGTTTTCTGGAATGGTTTGTTCATTGTGTTCATCAGAACTGAGTAAAGTGTTGAAAAAACTACGGAGATGTGTATGTTATTAATACTGATATAATGATACTCCTAGACAGTAAGCTCCTTGAGTGTAAGACCACGACTTGTTCATCCTTGTATCTATTCCTGGCCCTAGGTAAATGTATTTCACATAGTATTTCATGAGTGATTGTTGATGAAATGTGTGTTGGATAGCAATTCTTAATTGGACTTTCTGATTCATGTCAACCTTGAGGCTCATGGTTGGTGATGAATATGAAGAGTCTAACTCATTTGGAAAGAGTTACATATGATTACATCTGAACTAGTACCCAGTGCCCTCAGTTGAAAAGATATTGGAGAACAGCAGAACAATTTCTGTTATGTGAATGTAATAGAATATTATTTCTTGGTAAAGTCAAAAATAATAAGGATTCAGAGAAACAGGAAGACTTGCATCAAGTGTGTGCAGAGTGAAGAAAGGCAGAGACAAAAGAACCATATGTACAATGCAAATAAAACTACAATGATGTAACTAAGGTCAGTGTGAAGAAGCAACAAATATCTGATCAGAAACAACATAATCAGTAGCAAACTAAAAGGGCAGAATAGTCTTCTTTTATGTTGTCAATACAGAAACTACTTTTAGGAAATGTACTTTGTAGTGGAGTTTGTTTGGATGCTTATTAAGAAGTGTCAAAACAAAATGTATAAACAATCTTGTTTTTTTAAGACAAGAAAGGTATTGGGTGCAGAGCTGGACAATTAAACATGTTCCTTTTCCATTTCTTGGCTTCATAGCTGTATAGATTGTAAGTCACAGAAGTTCCTTCTCTGGTCCTGGTTGGACTGAGCTGAGTGGCTCTCTGCATTTGTGCTGACATGCTTTAAAAAAAAAAGGAGAGCTCTTCCCCCACAACCCATAAAATACCTGGAAAGAATGACTCTCAATAAATTCTAGAGCAACAGAAACCACAGAATGATGGCATGAAGGAGATTTCCAGCCCAGAGTGATGTGGAAGGCTGAGGGGAAAGGTCTTTCCCACCAGATGCAGAGGGGAGCAGAGCCCAGCGTTGGCCATGTGACATCAGGAGGAGCAGGACTGGAGCAGACCTCGGGGGCATAATCCCCAGCAGTAGCAGCAGTTCGCAGATCCCTCAATACACAGGCACTAAAGATAACTTCAAAGGTTAGTGAGAGGGCTTTTTCAACTGGGCAAGAAGACAGCAGGGTCCTCCCCAGCCCCAGCCAGTGGTGGAGGCAGCAGCAGCCAGCTGAGTCCATTGTTGAAACCCTCAGCTTAAAGCCCCTGGGAGAATTGAGCAACTGATCTGAATTTCAGCCCTGAGCATCTCCTTGGGGCATGGCGGAGCTGGAGGTGGTTCTGTTTCTGGGCAGAAAAGTTTTTGATTGCTCCCAGACCGTGCACATGCCAGGAGAGGAGTAAACTCCTCTCCCTTGATTGTGCCACCTTGCAGGAACTGAGAGTTTACAGGTCCCCAGAGTATACCCTCCTCTTTACAAAGCATTGAAAAGTCAAATAACTTGCTGTGAAAATGCCTAAAAAAATCAGAAAAAATAAGACTACAGAAGGTAATTTTCTTGGGGAACAAATATTTTCTTCCATCCTTTCTGATGAGGAACAGCAATGCTTACCATCAGAGGCCTCCAAAATAAATATACAGTGGTCTCAGGCCATGGAAGAGCTCAAAAAGGATTTTGAAAATCAAGTAAGAGAGGTGGAGGAAAAATTGGGAAGAAAAATGAAAGTGATGTAAGGAAATCATGAAAATCAAGTCAACAGCTTGCTAAAGGAGACCCCAAAAATGCTGAAGAAAATAACACCTTCAAAAATAGGCTAACTTGGGGGTGCAGCTAAGATGGTGCGTATACTCTAGCGTTTCCCCCATAGTCCACAAAATACCTGTAAAAAATGACTCTCAATAAATTCTAGAGCAGCAAAAGCCACAGAACAACAGAGTGAAAGAGGTTTCCAGACAAAGGTAACCTGGAAGGCCAACAGGAAAGGTCTATCTCACGGGATGCTGAGCAGAGTGGAGTCCAGCCCTGGCTGTGTGGTACTGGAAGGAACAGAACCTGAGCAGACCTCTGTGGCAGAATTCCCAGCAGGGAGGGTCCCAGATCCCTCAACCCACAAGTGACAAAGAAAGCTCCAAAGGTCAGTGTGGGAGGGCTTTTCCAGCTGGGAGAGAGGGGAATGGGGTTCCCCCAGCACTGGTCCCAGGTGGCAGCAGAAGTGGTGAGTGGCTATGTGGAAGCAGCCTGAGTCCATTGTCCAGGCAGCTCAGCTTAAAGACCCAAGGGGAATATAGCAGCTGATCTAAACCTCAGCCCTCAGTGGTGGCCCCACCCCCACCCAAAGTCCTTGGGGGAGTTGAGCAACTGATCTTAATCTTAGCCTTGAGCACAGTACTGGGGAGAGGAGGACTACTAGGACCCTCCTCTTGACAAAGGGTTCAGAGGTCAAGTAACTGGCTGGGAAAATGCCCCCAAAAGAGAAAAAAATAAGACCATAGAACATTACTTTCTTGGTGAACAAGTGTCTCCTTCCATCCTTTCAGATGAGGAAGAGCAAGGCATACTGTTGGAGGAAGTCAAAGCCTTTGCCTCCAGTATCTACAAAATGAATATGAAATGGGCTCAGGCCACAGAAGAGCTTGAAAAGCATGTCAGCAGCCTGCTAAAGGAGAACTAAAAAAATTCTGAGGAAAATAACACCTTTAAAAATAAGCTAACTTAACTGGAAAAAGAGGTCCAAAAAACCAATGAGGAGAAGGAAGTTTTAAAAAGCAGAATTAGCCAAATGGAAAAGAAAGTTCAAAAGCTCACTGAAGAAAATAGTACTTTAAAAGAGAGAATTGAATTCTGGGAAGCTAATGACTATGAGATAAACCAAACAAGTTAGAAAACAAAACCAAAAGTTTGAAAAAATAGAAGATAATGTGAAACATCTTATTGGAAAAACAAGTGGCTTGGAAAATAGATCCAGGAGAGACAAAATTATAATTAAATTAAATAAATAATAATATAATTATAATTAAAAATTATCTGACTACCTGAAAGCCATGATCAAAAGAAGTGTCTAGACATTACCTTCCATGAAATTATCAAGGAAAACTGCCCTGATATTCTAGAACCAGAGGGTAAAATAAATATTGAAAGAATCCACCAATCACCTCCTGAAAGAGACCCAAAAAGAGAAACTCCTAGGAATATTGTGGCCAAATTGCAGAGTTTCCAGGTCAAGGAGGAAATATTACAAGCAGCTAGAAAGAAACAATTTGAATATTGTAGAAATACAATCAGGAAAACACAAAATCTGGCACCTTCTACATTAAGGAATTGAAGGGTTTGGAATAGGATATTCCAAAAGTCAAAGAAACTGGAATTAAACCAAGAATCACCTACCCAGCAAAACTGAGTATAATACTTCAAGGGAATAAATGGTCATTTAATGACATAGAGGACTTTCAAGTATTCATGATGAAAAGACCAGAAATGAAGAGAAAATCTGACTTTCAAACACAAGAATCAAGAGAAGCATGAAAAGATTAACAGGAAAGAGAAATCATAAAAGACTTTCTAAAGCTGAACTGTTTACATTCCTACATGGAAAGATAATATTTGTAACTCTTGAGACTTTTCTCAGTATTTGGATAAGTAGAGCGATTATGCATGCACACCCACATATGTATAGACAGAGAGTACCAGTTGAGTTGAATCAGAAGAGATGATATCCATAATAAACCAATAAAATAAAAATTAAGGGGTAAGGGAGGAAAATACTGAGAGGAGAAAGGGAGAAATGGAATGGGGAAGGCTATAACTCATAAAAGAGATAAGAAAAATCTTGTTCAATGGAGGAGAAAATGGAGAAAGTGAGAGGGGAAAAGTGAAGCTTACTCTGTTCACATATGGCTTAAGGAGGGAAAAACATGCTCAATAAATTTGGCACAAAAATCTATCTTACACTACAGGAAAGTAAGGGAGGAAGGCACAAGCAGGGTGAGGGGGATGATAGAAGGGAGGGCAAAAGGGAAAAGGGAATAACTAGAAGTAAACACTTTTGGTAAGGGACAAAGACAAATAAGAAAAGAAAAAAGAGGGGAATAGGGTAGGATAGAGGGCAATATAGTTAGTATTACACATGATTATTATGGAAATCTTTTGCAAAACGACACATATATAGCCTGTAATGGATTGCTTATCTTCTCAGTGGGGATGAGTAAGGAAGGAGGGAGAGAAGTTGGAATTCAAAGTATTAGAAACGAATGTTGAGAATTATTATTGCATATAACTGGGAAATAAGAAACACATGTAATGGGTTATAGAAATTTATCTTGCCCTACAAGAAAAGAGAGAAGATGGGGATAAGGGAAGGGTGGGGTGTGATAGAAGGGAGGGTACATTGAGGGAAGGGGTAATCAGAGTGCAAAATATTAGGGTGTGGGGAGAGGGGAGAGATAGGGAGAAAAATTGGAACCCAAAATTTTGTGGAAATGAATGTTGAAAACTAACAATAAATAAATAAATGAATAAAATTTTAAAAAGTACTTTGTTTCAAATAAGAGGAAAAGCACATTGAGAAGTTCCTAAAAAGCAACGTGTCTACTTTGAAGCTTCTTGGATATGAGTCATTTTCTTACCTCATGTTCAAAGACTCCAAACTTTTAAAAATTATTTTTATAATTTTTATTCTTAATTTGACAATAGCTGCAAGCAATAAGAACCAATATTTCCATATACAGAGAACAGAAAAAAAGAATTATGAATGAAACCATATATCTCTATTAAATACAGCTTTCATTTTTAAACATATAATAAATTCCACATATTAGTTTCAAAGTAAAAAAAAATGGGCTAACTCAATTGGTAAGAGGTCCAAAAAGCCAATGAGGAGAAGAATGCTTTAAAAAGCAGAGTTGGTCAAATGGAAAAGGAGTTTCAAAAGATTACTGACGACAGCAGTTCTTTAAAAATTAGGATGGAGCAGATGGAAGCTAATGACTTTATGAGAAACCAAGAAATTACAAATCAAAATGAAAAGAATGAAAAAATAGAAGACAATGTGAAATATTTCATTGGAAGAACAACTGACCTGGAAAATAGATCCAGGAGAGACAATTTAAAAATTATCTGAGTACCTGAAAGCTACGATCAAAAAAAGAGCCTAGACATCATCTTTCATGAAATTTTCAAGGAAAACTGCCCTGATATTCTAGAACAAGAGGTTAAAATAAATATTGAAAGAACCCAACAATCACCTCCTGAAAGAGACCCAAAAAGAGAAACTCGTAGCAATATTGTAACCAAATTTCAGAGTTCTAAGGTCAAGGAGAAAATATTGCAAGCAGCTAGAAAGAAACAATTTAAGTATTGTGAGAATACAGTCAGGATAACACAGCATCTACATTAAGGAATTGAAGGACTTGGAATATGATATTCCAGAAGTCAAAGGAACTGAGATTAAAACCAAGCATCACCTACTCAGCAAAACTGAATATAATACTTCAAGGGAATAAATGGTCATTCAATTATATAGAGGACTGTCAAGCATTCTTGATGAAAAGACCAGAGCTGAATACAAGAATCAAGAGAAGCATGAAAAGGTAAACAGGAAAGAAAAATCATAAAGGACTTTCTAAACCTGACCTGTTTACATTCCTACATGGAAAGACAACATTTGTAACTCTTGAGACTTTTCTCAATTTTTGAGTAGTTGGAAGGATTACACACACACACACACACACACACACACACACACACAGCACAGGTTGAATTGAGTAAGAAGGGATGACATCTAAAAAAATAAAATTAAGGGGTGAGAGAGGGATATATTAGGAGAAAGGGAGAGATGGAATGGAGTAAATTATTTCTCATAAAAAAGGCAACAAAAAGCTTTTTCAATGAAGGAGAAAAGGGAGGAGGTGAGAGGAAAGAAGTGAAGCTCACTCTCTTCACATTTGATTTAAGGGGGAATAACATCCTCACTCAATTTGGTATGAAAATCTATCTTACATTACAGGAAAGTAGGAGAGAAGGGGACAAGTGGGATGAAGGGGATGATAGAAGGGAGGGCAAATGGGAGAAGAGAGTAATTAGAAGTAAACACTTTTGGGGAAGGAGAAGATCAAGTGAGAGAATAGAATAAATGGGAGGCAGGATAGGATGGAGGGAAATATAGTTAGTCTTACACAACATGACTCTTATGGAAGTCTTTTGCAAAGCCTATATAGCCTATATAGCCTATATTGAATTGGTTGCCTTCTTAGTGGGGATGGGTAGGGAGGAAGGGAGAGAAGTTGGAATTCAAAGTATTAGAAATGAATGTTGAGAATTGTTTTTGTATATAACTGGGAAATAGGAAATACAGGTAATGGGGTAAAGAAATCTATCTTGCTCTACAAGAAAAGAGAGAAGATGGGGGTAAGGGAAGTGTGGGGTGTGCTAGAAGGGAGGGCATATTGAGTGAAGGGGTAATCAAAATGCAAGGAATTATGGGATGGGGGAGGGGAGAGATGGGGAGAAAATTTGGTGCTCAAAATTTTGTGGAAATGAATGTTGAAAACTAAAAATAAATAAATAAACATTAAAAAATAAAAATAAAATAAAATAAAAATGCTCCCCTAAAAAAAAGAGGAAAGAACTTTACAGGTCAGTTTGGAAATGTCCTACTGTCCCCCCAGGGATTTTGTTTTTTTCCCTGTGAATAAAGGAATTTATAGTGGGTTGGAAGAGATTTATGATTTTAGGACTTTGAACTAGAAGAGAACTTAAAGATCATTTGGTCCACTCTTCTAATTTTACAGATAGGGAAACTAATGCCCAGAGAAGGGAAGTCCTTTCCTCCTCCTCCTCCTCTACTTCCTCCTTCTCCTTCTCCTCCTCCTCTTCCTTCTTCTTCTTCTTCTCTCTCTCTGTCTCTGTCTCTCTGTCTCTGTCTCTCTGTCTCTCTCTCTGTCTCTCTCTCTCTCTCTCACTCCTCACCCACCCTGCACCTTTCGTAGCATCAAGGCATCAAAGACTTCTAGATTTTCCATTTGTTCTTCTCTATTTACAGATACTTTCATATTCTAACTGTATTGATCCATTTGTGAACTAGTGGCATAACTATCTATTGAAACATTACTCTCTTGGAAATATTCCCTATTTCATCACTTCATCTTTCCTTCCTTCCTTCCTTCTTTCCTTCCTTCCTCCCTTCTTTCCTTCCTTCCTCCCTCCCCCTTCCCACCCTCTTTCCTACCTTCTTTCTTTTTCTCTTTCTTTCCTTCTCTTTGTCAATCTTCTTTTAGTTTTCTTTTGGCATGACTATTAGTATTCTTCCTTTCCCTATACTCCACTTAAAAAGACAAATAAAACCCATTTTTATAACAAAAAATCATAGCTGAACAAAACACAATAGTCATGTCCAAAAATATATGTCTCATTCCTCTCTTTGATTCCATCACAGCTCTGTCAGGAGGTGAATAGCGTGTTTCATCACAGATCCTCTGGAGATGTGATTGGTCATTCATTTGATTAGAGTTCTTATGTCTTTTAAAATAATTTTTTATTATAGTGTCATTATACAAATTGTTATTCTAGTTCTGTTCACTTCACTCTGCCTCAGTTCATACTTCCCAGGATTCTTTGAAATCATCTTTTCCATATTTTTTTCTACATGGTACAATAACATTCAATTGGATCCATACACTACATTTGCTCCAACATTTCCCAATTACTTTCAGTTCTTTTATTCTTTTCTTTCCTTTAATACCCCTCCACGTTAGGATCAGAGCATTTGTTTTCCTTGTGACTATTCCTTGCTTGGTATTATCCTTCTTTCAACAAATATCCCCTTCTCCCTATCCTCAGCTGTTTCCTTGTTTGATGTATTTCTGCACAAAACTCTTTCTCTCTCTCTCTCTCTCTCTCTCTCTCTCTCTCTCTCTCTCCCCCCCCTCCCTCTCTCTGCCCCCCTCTTCTCTAAGTGTGTTTGTTGAGTGTTCAACCTTCCTTTGGATCAGATTAGAGTGAAGTTCATCTGGTTCTTGATCCGTCAACTTCTTCTTTCATATTTTTCTACTGTTCTTCTGATGTCCTCCAACTATGAGAAATAGTAAATTTCACATGTTTCTTGCTCCTTTCTAGAATTAATTGACCTCTACGTCCTCTGTTTTCTTAATTAACTCCCTTAATCTTTGAAGACACTGAAGTACTGAAAGGACACTTGTTTCTACTATCCCTAACAGAATGTAAGTCCTTCATTTTCTTATAGAGCTTTTCAACTGCTCAAAAAATTATTTCTAGGTTGTTCTTTAATCTTGTGTTTGCACTTCAAAGTTTCTACTCAGCTCTGGCCTTTACATCAGGAATATTTTAAAGCCCTCTATTCCATTAAAGTTCTATCTCCCACCAGAAAAAATTATGCTCAGTTTTGCAGTTTAAGTTATTCTTTCTTGTAAGCTTATATCTTCTGTCTTTCAGAATGTTGTATTCCAAGTTCTCCTCTGGTTTACAGTTGAAGCTCAGAGGTTTTGTGTGAAGAACTGTGGTTCTTTAGCTACTTTTTTTCCCCTGAATGTTTGATGTATTTTTTCTTTGATGTGAGAGCTTTGGGTTTGGCTATGATATTCATGGGACTTTTCTTTTTGAAGTTTCTCTCAAAAAGTGGATTCTTTTTATTTTCACTTTACCCTCTGGTTCTAATTGATCTAAACAGTTTTCATCTGTGATTTCTTGAAATATAGTGTTTAGGCATTTAAAAAACATGGTTTGCAAGGAGTCCAGTGATTCTGAAATTAGCTTCCTTGTCCTGCTTCCCAGGTCAATTGTTTTTGATAGAAAATAGCTTCCATTGTCTTCTTCAGTCTTTTAATTTTTTTTTTTAGAAAATTTCTTAGTCTCATAGAGTCAGTAATTTCTGTTTGACCTATTCTAATTTTCAGAAAAGTCTATTACTTTGGTAAAGTTAACACTTTTTGTTTTAATCCATTTATTCTCCTTTCAATTCTTTCCTCCAGAGCTTTTATTTCAGTTTTATCTCTTGCCTCATTTTTCTAAATATTTATATAGTCTTTATGGAAAATTAATTTTTTTCTCTTTGGAGTTTGAATTTCCAGTTGTGTAGTAAATCTCTCCTTCTTGATTGATATTTGAGTATCTCTGAATCAGTTACAATTTTTTTACAGTGATTTATATTTTCTTCAGTTATTCATATCTCCAGCTTTAATTCCTGAATTGAGGCTTTGCACTAGCACCATGCTCTAACTCCTGCTATGCTTTTTGGTGGGAGAATTAGCCTTTTTTGGTCTCCCTCAGGTCTTATGTTCCTGCCCTGCCATCTCTCAGTGTTAAACATCCTGGATTTTTGAAGTTTGGAGTTCTAGATCTTCAGGGTCCCTTCATGGCATCTTAGAACAGAGTACTAGTGACCATTGAGTCCTTGGCCTGGAGTATTCTAGTCTTAATGCTGCCAGAACCACATGGACTATTGTCATTTCTGGTCCCTTCCTAGGTACACCCTGTGAATTTCTGACTGCCCAGGCACTTTTTGTGGGGAGATCCTTCTGCTCTGGCTTACTCCGGCTATAAACCTTGGTAGATTATAAATATTTCTGATCAGTCTCTGGTTAAGGTGGGAGGCTGTAGGCTTGTTTACATGAGTATGGACACTGACTTGGCTGCAGGGATCCCTTTTCTATTGTTCGTGGACTTCTAGCTTATGCTTTGTGTAGTTCTGAAGTGGAAGAAAACATTATAGTTTCTCATTGAATTTTTTCACCATTATTCAATTTGGTGATATTTTTAGGTTTTTATTGGAGTAAGCATGTTAAAGCTGAGTTGTCCTCTGTCCAGGAAACCATTTTTGGCAAGAAACCTGAGTGTTATTTCCCCATCTGTAAAATGTGGAGGTAAAATTATAGACTCTATAGTCTCTTGCAGCTCAAAATCTTATGTGCCTTTCCTTTGGCCAACTCAGTCTTGGATCAAACAACGATCAGCAGACTTAGCTTTTGTCAACATATTGCCTCCTTCTGCTCTCACTAAGGGGGTCTACTCCCATCATTCTTATGGTTTTCAGCACTAACCCACATTGATTCCACATTTACTAACTTATCCAATATAATCTTAGTAACACTCAGAAAAAGCAATTGGTTCATGTTACCCTTTGGGTGCTTGGTTCTTTTCATCCCCTGAGTTCCCTGTGTTTCTGCCCTAAATTCTATCTCCTGGATCTTTGAGTTTCAGAGTGGTTCCATGTTTGAAAAAACAACTGATATAAGTATAATCAGTGTTTGAGTTTTGGTTAAAGTCCAAATCCCAGTTAATGTCAACATAGTGGTTCGTCCCATAGTAAGCTTGTTGATTGATTGTTCTAACTTAATAAAGAACTAATGGAGCCCTTTCATTAAAGAGCCATATAGAAATGTCACCCAAATGCCAACAATACTGTTGGTGTTTGAGCTCTAATAGTGCAAACTTAGTGTTCATGTGCTGAATTTCTGATTGCTCCTCTAACTTTAAATATCAGTCACACCAGCCTGGCCAGCATAGAGATGAACAATTTCATTTTGATGTTATTGAAGCTTGTAGACGATCCCTAAGGCTTCTTCCTACTCTGAATCCTATGGAGTCTTTTACTATTAATGTTTCTATTATATGTCCAATAAACTAATTAATAAGTTCAGCAGTTATTTATTAAGCACCTACTACATGCTCAGCACTGTTCTGGGCATGGTGGGAAATACAAAGTAGAGGATCTTCTCTAATTATTTTGTGTTCAAGATTGTGTCATAGCAATGATTCTTAGTTTTGTAGATGTAAAATAAAGAGAAGATCATTGTGGGAGGGAGTGCGAAGAAAAAGACTTCATGGAAACATTGAGGTTAGAGTTGGGCCTTGAACAGTAGAACTGGAATAAGAAGATCGGAGTTCTAGTCTGGGCTTCATCATTAATAGTGTAACCTTGGGTGAATTACATGATGTTTCTGAGTTTCAGTTTACTTATTTGTAGAATAATGAATGGTAATTCCTGCTATAGGGCTGTTGTGAGAATCAAATAAAAGATATACACTCTTTTTTTTGTAAACTGTAAACTCCTGTGTAAATGTAGAACATTAATTCATTCAAACATCTATTATGTTTTCCATTGTGCAGTGCATTTGAAGTCAGTACTGTCAGTGATAGGAAGTTTAGCTAAGACGTACCCCCTCGGCAGCTTATATTCTGTCAGGGAGAAAAGGTACAAACAGAAACAAGTATAATTACATGGTAAGTGCATTGTGGAGAAACAGATTTAATGCCATAATTATCCTGCTGGACAAATTTATATTGGGTGGTAATTCTCATGGTCACAGAATCACAGATATTTACAAAACCCCTAAAGTTGTATTCAGATGAACTCTTGTCTAGTCAAATGAATTGATTTTTTGATGATGAAGTTTTGGGTTTCACACTTATCCCTATGAAATTTTATCCAATTAGTTTTGGCTCATGCTTCTATGTTATTGAGGTCTCTCTGAATTGTGAATACAATATATTTGCTTTGCCTTCTAGCTTTGTGTTATCTTCAAATTTGACACTTTCTGTCTTCATCCAAGTCATTGAGTAAAATTTTAAATATCACTAGGCTGAGGTTACTTTCTTAGAACATTCTAAGAACATTGATTCATCAAAGATTACTTTTTGGATTTGATTCAAACAACTCTAAATCCACAAAAAATGTTCTATCATTTAGCTCACAATTCTCCATCTTGTCCAAAATGATGGAAAATTTTTATCAAATGTTTTCTTCTAATTTAGGTAAACTACCCTGTTACCCCTCCCTCCCCTCTGCCCCTACTCAATAAACTCCAGTAGTTCCCTCTCACTTCTCTGCTTGGTAGTGAAACTCTTTATAACCTTGTCTCCACCTCTCCAATCTTCTTATACCTCATATCCATCCCTCCCTACATATTCCTTGATCCAGTGACACTACCTTCTTTATTGTTTCACACACAAGATGCTTCTTCTCTTAGCTCCAGTATTTTCTCTGGATATCCCCTATGCCTGGGATATTCTTCATCCTGGTCTCTGCTTTCTGACTTCTTTGACTTCCTTCTAGTCCCAACTAAAATCCTACTTTCTATGGGAAGCTTTTCCCAATTCCTCTTAAGTCTAGTGACTTTCTTCTATTAATTATTTCCTATTTATTCTCTATATAGCTCATTTGTACATAGTTGTTTTCATGTTGTGTCTCCAATTAGATTGTGAGATCCTTGAGAGCAGGAACTCTTTCACCTTTTTTTAATATCACTAGTACACAGTGCCTGGTACATAACAGGAGTTTAATTAATGCTTATTAACAAACTACAGTATTACCTTGCTTTACCAGAGTATCTATTAATCTCATTACCAAAGAAATCAAGGTTAGCTTGGCATGATATGCTCTTGTTGAAATGATGCTAGCCAAGGGTGGTGGTGTATGCCTGTGATTCCTACTACTAGGAGGCTGAGGCTGGTGGAATTGCTTGAGCTCAGGAGTTCTGAGCTGCAGAAAGGCCAAAGTCAATGAGGTATTCATACCAAGATCAACACCAATATGGCGAGTCCTCAAGAGCAGGGACGGGGTAATGGGCACTAAGCTGTCTAAGGTGGGGATAACTGCTCTGTGTCTGAAAGAGAGCAGGCCAAAAGTTCTATGCTGATCAGCAGTAGGATCAGGCATGTGAGAAACCTCTGTACTTCCAGTGTAGATAAGATAGGGAGATCCAGTCTTTAAAAAATGATGTTGTCTTTTAGGGATCACCATTTTCCTCTCAAGATGATCATAGACTACCCCTTTCCATTCTGTAATTTTTCTAGGAACCCAAGTTTACCGCAATAGTTTATAGTTTTCAGATGCCACCCTCATTTCTTTTCTTCAGAAAGAATGTTTGTCCTTCCCTAGTCGTAGGATCATGGAGTCATTGATTTTACAGTCAAGAGATCAGGAAAACCGTGGCCCTTTTTCTGTTCTATGCCAGTTTCCAAAGATTTGGGGGGTTGGTAATCATGCCTGTCAATTCTTCTAGTATCCTAGGAAATAGTTCTGAATCTGATGACTTGAACTGATCAAGGGAAGTTGCCAAATCTTGACATTTTTACCTCCATAACAACCCTTTTCTTCATTCAATTGGCCACCCTTCTCATTCAAGTCTTTACTCACCTACTGCCAATAAAATCAAAATTAATCTCCTTGCCTCTTCCTTCTCCAGTGCCACCTCTACGCAGCTACAGACATGATTTTTCTAAAGCACAGGTCTAATTGATAAGTGCCAATGACAATTAACTTTAGGATAGAGAGGAAACTCTATTTGGTACCTATAGTTCTTAATAACCTGGCCACATGTTATCTTTCTAGCATTATTACACAATATTCCCCTCAATGCCATAGTCCAGCCCAACTGGGAAGGGGAATAAGTATTGACATAGACCCTACTATGTGCCAGGCACTGTGATAAATACTTTTATAAATATTAGCTCAATTGATCCTCACAATAGTTCTGTGAAGTAGGTGTTATTATTAGGCCCATTTTATAGTCGAGGAAACTGAGGTGAAGGGTAGGTGATTTACTAGTCCCTTCCTTTCCCTTCCCTTCCCTTCTCTTCCCTTCCCTTCCCTTTCCCTGTCCTGTCCTCTCCTCAAACCTTAAACCTGCTGCACTCTGAAACTGGGACTTCAATGGGCTCCTGCCTAAGGGCTCCTCTGGACCCTCCTAGCTTTAGAGTGACTATTAGTAGTAACTGTTGCTGTTTCCCCGTTTCTAGTCTGATGTCTTTCTTTTTTCTTGACCTCATTTTGGGGGCCATGCCCTGGTAACTTCTTAAACAGGTCTATTCAATGAATGGGCATTGCCTCACCCTAAGTGAGTACCTGAATAGACCTTGGCCTAAAGGACTCAAAGTCTCCCATTGCATCCTGGGCGGTCTCTAGTCATCCTGATGAATACCTGGTCACTGGATTCAGATGGCTCTGGAGGAGAAGTGAGGCTGGTGACCTGCACAGCCCTCCCTCATTCAAAACAAAGTCAAGTGCAAATCATGTCATCATTCCTCTGATGGCATGGTCTTCTTTGGCAACGAAGGACAAACATAATCTGTCATTATCATTCACCATCAGCGGTGTCTCTGTCACTAGTTTGATCTTCTTTCCCCCCAACAGTTTAACACTCCCCCTTTTGTTATTCTTATGTTCTGTCCTCCTGTATTTCTTGGTGGGGCCCTCATGAGGTCCCTAGAGATCCAATGGTTGGCTTTTTAACTAGATCTGAGAATGGAGGCATGAAATTGTGTGGGGCCCTTTAGAGTTCTCTTTTTTTTTCCTTTTTGGAGGGGGAAGGCAAGACAATTGGGATTAAGTGACTGGCCCAAGGTCACATAACAAGTAAATGTCAGATGTCTGAGGCTGGATTTGAACTCAGGTCCTCCTAACTCCAGGGCCAGTGTAGAGTTCTTTTCTTGATTCAATGTTTCCTCATTCCAAATGCCCAGGATGCTGCTGCCTTTGCTTCTTACTGTACTTTGCTCTGGCTATGATGGAATGCTCGTTTTTAGGATGGAAGTCCTCTTGAGCCAACCACGGTGACTGGTGAGGGCGGGCCTGAGGACATCTCTTCTGGGAAAAACTGTTGAAGTGCTTCCAGATTCAGCCGCTAAGTGGCAAGCATGCAGTATTTGTTGCTTCACCACAAGTAAAGGCAGCAAAGGAGGAACCCAGGCTACATAGAGGGAATGTGACATAGGCAATAGACATGCTGCCAGAGAAAAGGAGAAGCTGCAGAGGAAAGAAAAGGCAGTGAATGCCTATTTTCAAGTGAGGACAGAATCTTAGCCTGAATTCACCTTTGGCAGGAGTCACAGTTGTGATTAGAAGGAAAGTCATTTTAACAGTCCTCTTCCTTCATAGAACCTATAGATTTAGATCTTTGGGGACATTAGAAATTACTAGAATTTGTATTTTTGTGGATGAGGAAATCAAGGCCCAGAGAAGGAAAGCAAGCTTATAGCTAGCAATGTTAGCTCCTACATGGAATATGGCAAAACGTACCCAGAGCATGGAGTATGAAAGGTGGCCTCAGATCAATTAGTTCTTTTAAAAGCAAATGCATTTTTGAGGCTCATACTTGGGACCCTGAGAGTCCCTGGGGTAGGGAGAAAGACCCTCTCCTGTATACTTCCCTCATTGAGGAGAAAGCTGTTGTATGGGAAAAGGAGGAGAGACTCAAGGATGCTGTGAGGTCACAGATTTCTGTGTGGGGAGGGTCCAGGCTGAGCCAGCCTTGGGGGAGGGGCAGATAACTTGGGGCACAGATCATCATCTGGTAGCTTTTTATTTGAACTATTTTTTCTCTTCTGTTATAAAACTCATGTGTTTCTATCCACTGAAGGAGTATGAGTCTCCTCTAGATTTTGCAATTCAAGCAAAGCTCTGATCCTTCCATCATAGTTATGGTTCTGAGGGAAAGTCATTTGTGCATAGACTTATGGGTGATAAAGGGTGATTAATCTTGAAAATTGCATATTTATCATGATATATAAAAGGAATATACATAAAGGGAGTAGGTATAAATTAGCCCCCATGTTTCTTTATGACCCCTATAACCAAACCAGAGCTGAGCACTTCCAGGACTGTTAGGAGTAAGGTTTGAGATGGAGTCAGTCACAGGATATTGACTCCTAGTGTGAAACTGAAATGATTAAAGTCTGAGGACCATCTATAGCTGAGCTAATCTCATCCCATTTCTCTGGGACTGTGACTAGCTGGTTTATTTGAGGTCTTCCCTTGGGACAGCAAAAGATGATAAAATCTGGCCTATGGTTTGGGGGAGGGTGTGGCATCTTACTTTTAGACATTTTCCTGAGAGCAGGGCAGTGCTTTATTCTTCTTTCTCCCCAACACTGAAAAGTCTAAGGGTAGGCACATAGAGTCATAGTAGTAATATTCATTGATCTTAAAATTAAGAGCTCAAAGGGATTTTTGAGATAATCTAGTCCAACCCTATCATTATACAGTTGAAGAAACTGAGATTCCCCCAAAGTGAAATCCAAGATCATACTGGTATTAAGTAGTAGAGCCAGTATTTAAATCCAGGTCATTTGATGACTGATGTGCTTTCTCCTATGCCTGTGGTAAGCACATGACTGGTTTGGGAATCTCTTGTTCCAGGTCTGATCTCTAGAGATTAGACCTGATTGGATTGTTTAGGAGGAAGGACATGCAAAGGGGATATGAAGTGAGGGACTTAAGCCATTTTCACTATTCTTAGAGAGATATTTTGGATATACCATTGGGGACAGGAAGGATAACCAAGAAAGGGAGGGACCACTCTAATATGGAGGGGGAAAATTTTACTACTACCACTACTACTACTACTGCCTCCACCACCAATACTACTGATGAGGGCTGGAAAGGTGGTGAGACCACCACAAAGACCAGGATACCAGGGGCAGGTTGTCTAGAGAAGAATTCATGGACTCAAGCATTACTGAGGTCAAGGTAAAGATTTATTATACTTTTCAGTGGTTAAGAGTTCTTAGGGAATCTGCAACCTTAGAGGGAGTACAGTTTATATAGGATATTCCATAGTATCACTTGTGCCAAATATACTAACTAGGTGTTTTGGGGTGGGATTAGGGAGTCGTTAAGGAGTGGTCAGTTCTTAAAGGAACATACACTTTTGGTATCTGCTGCGCGGGTATTTTACCCAAAATTCATCAGGAATTCATCAGGAAGGTGGGGCTACTTGGAGGTGTGGTTTTAGGCCTGAAACATCACTAAATCAACCAGTGGTCAGGGCAGGCTCAGAAATACCAGCTCTCATCAATATCTTGTTAGATAAGATAGATAAATGTAGGAGAGTATATGTATGTCTGAGTCCAGGATACATATGATTGGTCAGTGAGTAGTAAATGTCATTAAGACCCAGTACACAGCTGGTTCAGACTAATGAGTTCTATAGTGCTGCTGGCTACTATAGCAGGGAGGGAGCTAACAGTTGTTGCTAGAGCAGGCTGTGTCTTTGGGCTGGGGGATAGTATTTTGAGGCTAGGGAGAAATGTGATTTTTAAAGAGAAATGTGATTTTAGAGTTGGGGCCCAAGGACATGCACCCAAGCACCCCATCAACTACTACTACTAGTAATACTAACATGATCAAGAATTTGTATTTATATAACACTTGAAGGTTTTATGAAGTGCTTTGCATATATTATCTCATTTTATCCTCTCAGCAACTCTGAGAGGTAAGGTACTATTTTACAGATGAAAAAACTGTGGCACAGAGAAGTTAAGTGACTTTTCCAAGAATTCATAGCTCGTCAGTGTATGAAGTAGAATTCAAACTCAAATCTTCTTGACTCTGTGTACAAAAGTTTACCTGTAGTGCAATCTGTCTAAGAGTGTCTAATTTTTAACCCTCATATTTGAAAGATAAAACCCATGTTCTTTCTCTCCAGACGATAGGATCATAATGTAACACTGGAAGGCTTCTCTGAAGACATCTAGTTCAATACCTTTATTTTACAAATGAGCTATCCAAGCCCCAGGGAGGTTAAATGCTTTGCCTGAGACCACAAGAGGTAATTCTAGTTGAAGAGAATATCAACGAGATCAAGAAAAATTTGTTAAGCTTGCATCAGAGCTTTAAAGGACCTCAGAGATCATCTGGTCCAGGGGAAACCCAAAGATTTTCCCAAGTTGCCCATGTTATGAGTAGCAGAGTTGGGCTTCGAATTTTCAAGTTCAGTATTCTTTGTCCTATACCAAGGCCTGAAAAGGTGAAGGAGGTGGAGGAATGTGAAAGGTATGACCATGACTTTTTGAGACCAGAAGAGACCAAGATCTTTCCCAGATTATCTCAATGCTGGATGAGGAAGGCAAGATTGACAGGTCATGGTGCCTTGGATAAATAGAATATGTGGCATTTCCTGACGGGGTGGAAATAGAACCACTAGGGGGCAGATTAAGTCTATCTAAAAAGAACTGGACCATAAGTGAGGGACAAACCATGTGCAGCCCAGCTCCCAGGGTCCTGACTCACCACAGCAGAGAGCCACGGGAGGGGATAGAGGCGAGCAGCCTGCTCACACCCTGGACTAGATTCTAAAACTGAGGGGTCAGTCATGTAGAGTTGGGGGGAGAGGAGCTGTGTTTTTAGGAAACCTCATAGTCAAATTGCATGATATGCTGTGGTCCTTGGGATCAGACTCACAGGCTGACTTTGCTGTCTCAATCCTGTGGTGGACCACTCCCTATAACCCACTCCTCCCGGGATAAAAGATTCTTTGACTCAGGCTATGTGGGTTTGAAGGGAGTTTGGATAAGAATAACCAGTATATGTATATATATATATATATATATATATATATATATGCACATATATATATATTTTTATAAATAATATATTTATATATGTCTACATACATACATATATACATACACACATATATATATTTATTATATAAATTTTATAATTTATATAGTTAAAGTTTTCAATGTGCTTAACAAATACTATGCCATTTTTTTCCCTTACAACAACCCTGGGTGGTAGGTGCTATCATACAGCATCCATATTACAGATGAAGAAACTGAGACAGAAGTTAGATAATTTGCTCAAGGTCATTCAGTTAGTCAATAAATATTTATTAAACACTTATCATGTGCCAGATACTGGGCCAAGTGCTGGTAAAACAAATACAAATATGAAAAACAAAGATAACCCTAGCCCTCAAGGATCTTACAAGCTAATGTTGTTGTCCAGTTGTTTCAGTTATGGTTACCCCATTTAGGGTTTTCTTGCCAAAGATAGTGGTTTGCTATTTCGTTCTCCAACTCATTTTACACATGAGGAAACTGAGGCAAGCTAATTGGGGAAGATAATGCACAAAAGGAAGCCAAAGGGGGTGAGATGGAGAAGATGAAGATACCCAGCTCTGGGGGCAGATGGAGAAATTAACAGAAGCCTAAAAGAGTGTAGGCAGGTAGGAATAGCTTGGGCTATTGATTTAAATAGATGTTTTCGCATTCATGGTTCTGTCCTCCAAATCAGAGGTGCAGAGAGTATTCATGAGGGGTTGAGTACCAAGGCTGACTGGATGTTTCAAGATGGTGAAATTTCCCAGTGATAAGATTTCTAGGACATGGTAACATGATAAGTCAGTAAGAGTAGGAGGCCAGATTTGAACTCAGGCTTGCTGACTCCACATCTAGAGTTCTATCTCTGTACAATCTAGTGTGGAGTTCATCTAACCAAATCCTTCACTTTGCAGATGAGGAAGCTGAGGCCATGAGAGGGTAAAATAAGTTGCCTGAGATCACACAGCAAGATAGTGGCAGATCAAAGACCAGAATCTTGGTATTCTTTGCCCAGAGACATTGGCAAGCTTCTGATCCTGAGAGGAAAGTAAAAGAGGCATTACTTTGCCTCCATTTTACTGACGAATAAATTGATGGGAAAAGTCTAAGTGGTTTACCTCCCAAAGTGATGGGTACATTGCCATTTTGGTAGTTTGTATGCTCAAACACTATATACATATAGTCCTCTTGTCTGTGGTTACTGCTGGAATCCTCAAGGTATAGTCCCTCTCCCTAATCAACCAATTAACAAACTACTATTATACAATAGGTGCTGGATATACAAATGTAAAGAAAGGAGCAACTGATGCACAAAGAGCTTAAATTCTAATAAAGGACATATATAAGTATATACATAATAAATACTAAGAGAATAAATATAAACACAGGAATCGGTTAAATGTAAGATAGTTTGGGAGGGAGGGTCTGAGCTGTTAAAGGGAGGGATCAGGAAAGGGATGTGCTTGAACTGCATCATGAAGGAAGAGAAGAATTCTAGGATGCCAGGGAGAGGAGCAAATATCTTCTAGTCATGGCAGCAGCTAATGGAAAGACATGGCGACAAGAGATGTAGTGTGGTGTGTGAGGAGCTAAGACAAGGCCAGTTTTGCTAAATCACAGAAGAGGGAGGGGGAGTGATACCTATTTAGACTGGACAGATAGATTAGAGACATTTGCAGAAGGGCTTTAAAAGTTAAACAGAAGACTTTATATTTTATCCTAGGGGTGATAGAAAACCACTGTTGTTGATTGAGTAGTGGAGTGACATGGTCAGATGTGCAGGATAAACTGTCGTAGTTAGACAATGGAGGACTGAATAGAAGGATGGAGTCAGAGGTGAATGGTGATATATAGGTGCAAATAGCAAGATTTGGCAACTGGTTGGAAATGTGGGGTGAAGGAGAGTAAAGGACTGAGAACAGTGGCTAGGT
>CM053769.1:298845696-298883341 GCA_028658325.1 Potorous gilbertii | reverse complement strand
AGTCAGAAGACCTGAGTTCAAATGTGACCTCACATGCCTCCTAGATATGCGGCCCAAGGCAAGTCACTTACCCCTGTTTGCCTTACTTTCCTCATCTGTAAAATCAGCTGGAGAAGGAAATGGCAAACTGCTTCAGTGTCTTTGCCAAGAAAACCCCACAGGGGGTCATGAAGGGTCAAATACGAATGAAAAATGAATGAACAGCAACTGGTAATGCAGGAATGAGACTCAGGAGAGACGTTGGGCCTACGTACATGTGCATGCACAAACGCACACATATGTACATATGCATACACAGCTTGGTCCCATTAGCACAAATAACGAATCCCCTGAATTGGCTGCATTATTCAAATTAGCACTGAATATTTAGGCTGGGATAAAACTAGGTATCATATTTTACATAATTATAACTTCAAATGGTATTAATTCAAATGCATCCGTCCATGTTATTCCTACTAATCAGAATCTACTTGTGTGTTTGTGTGTGTGTGTGTGTGTGTGTGTGTATAAGAGAATACTAAAGCAATTGCAGTGGAGGGGAATTACCAAAAGAGGGCAAGTAGAGAGAGAATCCGGAGAATTATAGTGTTGAAAGAACCCTCAGAGGCCATTTAGTTCAATAGTTGCACTTGACAGATGGGGAAACTGAGACCCAGAAAGGGGAAATAATTCCCTTAAGGTTACACAGAAAGTTGCTGGCAGAGTCAGGACTAGAGGACAGCCCTCCAAAAACCTTGCTTTTTAATTACATGAAAGTCAGTATGGCATAGTGTGAAGTACACACAGGTTTGTATACTCGTTCCGTTATTTCCTTCCTTTGTGTCTTTGGGCAAATCACATCACCCCTATGAGCCTCAATTTCCCCTGCTGTAAAGTGATGGGATTGCACTGGATGACTACCAGGGTTCTTTCTAGTTCCATATTCCAAGGTGGAAGAGGGATTAGAAGACAGCTGTAGGTAGAAATTTCAGAGAAGCAAGCAGAGCTGGGCAAGGTAAGGGAAGAGAATAAGCATTTCTAGAGCACCTACTATGCGCCAGGTGCTGTATTGAGCACTTTTACAAATATTATCTCATTTGATTGATTTGGTGACTCCAAGTAGAATCACTACCTCATCAGGTAGTGGGGTCCCCATCACTAGATTTTCTAGCAGAGATTGGGTGGTCCAAGGTTGGTAACAGGAAATCCATCCTTTAGGTAGAGGTTGAACTGGATGCCTCCAAAAGTCCTTTCCAACACTGAGATTCTGTGAATCCTAATGCAGCACTCCATTCTTGGCTCCTGAGGTGATTTTGAGCTTCCAACTCCCGTTTCAGCCCCTCTCCTTCCTTAGTAGCTGACAGAAACAGCTCCTGTGTTGTGACATGGCAGTATCTCTGATCACCTGCCCTAAAGTTCCATTTACCATCCCTATGGCAGCCCAATCAAAGCATTCTTTCTTGGCTATGACTCCTCTCCCCGTATGCATTGTCTTCCTCTGTTAAAATGAGAGGACAAGACTACGTTACTTTTGTATTTGTATCCTTGACACTCAGGTGATACAAATTCTCCCTTCTTCCCTTCCTTTCTTCCTTCTCTGTCTCTGTTTCTCTGTCTCTGTCTTCCTCCCTCTCTCACCAATTTCTAACCCAGTCAAGTTAGCATTCAGCCACCAAATCATAAAGAGTTAAATTTTCTTTAGCCTAAACTAGGTCAAGGAAATAAGAACTTTGTTCCAGGGAGCCGATTTTAGAGGGTGCTGACATTTGCATCTCTTCAATAGTGTAGAAACTACAGAGTTTAGCTCCAAGTAAGAAAGATAAATTACTTAAAATAGGTAGCCACCTTTGTTGTGGGAAGGATTGGTTGGGGTGAGCTCCTCTCTTGTCTTTTCCTATTCCCCTCGCCTATGTATGGCAGCCTCCCCAACAATGATAGCCTTACATTTAGCGCCTGGGAGCTGTCTTGTCTCATCGCTTCCCTGACCCATCCCATGTAATCTGTATCACCTGATTCAGAACAGTTTGTGATGATTGCCCTAAGCCACTAGTTACAACTCTGTATTTTCTCTCTCTGAGGATTTGTTTAGGTGGCAAGGACTTGAATCGCATCTTTAGAGCTTTCCAAAGTTAGGATATATGCTTCTACAGGGAATTATTACCATATTCAAATGACTCCTTGGGGATGGGCTGTGTGGTGTACTGATTTCCCTGTGATAGAATGAGTAACATTTCATCACTAGTCCAAGCAAGCTGACAGCCTTCAGAGAAGTTCTTTTTCCTTCATTAGATTGTCAAGATTCAGGTCAAAATTCCCATATGTGGAAAAGAATACTTTTCATGTCTGGATATTCTCTCAAGACTCTTTGAATTTTCTTTTTTAGAGTTAAATTGACATTTCAAACTCATTCTTGTCCTGCTGCTCCAAATATTTTGCTATGAAATTTAACCTACTTTACTAAAAATGTCCAATTTAATGAGAATTAAATTTAGTGCAGAGGCACTCATTCATTTGGAAGCCTAAAGAACCAGATTCTGAAAGGAGAAGTCTTCTAAAAATGAGTTGACTACTTTGTATAAATTGGAAGCTAGATACTTGAAAATCTTTCACTGTGACACTATGGTTCACAGTTCCAGGGACTTGGGATTAGGAAAGAAGAACTGACTGTTAGAGGGATGATCAGAAAAGGGGATGGTTGTGTCAGATGGACTTGGGAAAGGAAAAGGTGATGGGTTTGTCACATGGAGTTGATGAATTACCAAGACTAGAGGATGTGTGTAGGAAGATTCATGTATAAACATAGAGTTTGCCACTTTTCAGGATGCAGAGAAACTAAGGGTAAGTTAATAGCATTGATGAACCATTAGAGAAATTTTTGAAAGAACATTTTTTTTGACTCTTGAACTTTGCTAAAGGTCAGCTCAAAGAGGTATGTGGCAGGTTGAGAAGTTGGTGATTGATCTTCAGCAAAACCCAGAAACCCTTTTCGATTCCCCTTCTCTTGGAAAAGTGATGACTTCGTATGTCCCAGTTTTCATTGGCCAAGTGCCCTCTGGCTCTCTATCCACTCAGCTAAAAACCCATTCTAGATTTGAGACCAATCACTTTCATCTTCTTGGGAGCAACTTTAAATGGTGTGCTAGTTCTTCCAGGGGGTCTAGCATTTAAGTTTTATCTCTTAATACAGGCAGCATACTGTAGTAGAAAGAGAGTTAGCCTGCAAGAACTGGGTTTCTAGTCCTACCTCTGATGTGTGCTAGTTGTGTGGTGTTGATCAGTTGTTTTAGTTATGTCCAACTCTTCATGACAACAGTTGGAATTTTCTTGGCAAAGACACTGAATGGTTTGCCATTTTCTTCTCTGGTTCATTTTACAGATGAGGAAAATGAGGTAAACAGGGTTAAATGACTTGTTTAGAGTCACGCAGTTAGTATCTGAGGCCATATTTGGTTATTATTTGGTCCACTACAAATTTATATTACATAATATCAACTGGACCTTCACTAAAGTAAGGTGACACCTTTACACCTTCCATATTGGCTTACTGTCCCATTCACCACAGTGGCTATTTCATACCTTTTCATTTTTCCTCAAAACTCCCACCGTGTCCCTTCTCCTGTTCTCTCAGCTAAGGACCTTGTCTCACACTTTAGGAAAAAAATGAGGTCATTTGCAGAGAGTTTCCTTTTTCCCCTTCCTCATCTCATATCATTCAGATATATTTCCATACTGTCTATTTCTTCACTCTTGTCTCTGTTAAAGAGGGCAACCCTTCTTCTTGTCAAGGCAAACCAATCTATATTGCCTATGATCCTATGCCATCCCCCTTTCATCAGTATGTTGCCCCTTTGGCATACACACTCTACAATCTTCATTCTTTATCTACTGGTTTTTCCTTGTTGCCTATGCCTTTCCCATCCTTAAAAACAAAAGGACTTGATATATTCAACAATCTATAGTTATCATCTCCTACTTTTCTTCTTTTTCTTAGCTAAATTCTTTGATAAAGTCATTTACTCTATTGTCTCCACTCTCTCTCCTCTCACTTAATTCTACCTCCGTCACGTTTTTTATGTGCCTTCACTTCTCTATATGAACAGAATCATTTGTCTGGGAAAGGTACTCCTCACCTCTTGCCTAGACTATTTCAATAGCCTTCTAATTGATCTTCCTGTCTCAGATCTCTCTTTATTCCAATACATTCTCCACTCAGCTGCTAAAGTAATTTTAGGTCTGATTGTGTCAACCCATTCCTCTGTTCAGCAAACTCCAGGGATTCCCTATCACTTCTGAGATCAAATATGAAATCCTCTATTTGCATTTAAAGCCCTTTAAAGTCTGACTGTCTCCTACTTTTCCAGTCCTTATATTTTACTTCCCTTCACACATCTAAAATTCAGTTATACTGGTCCAATTGCTGTTTCTTGAACATTATACTTCATCTCCCACCTCCATGGTTTTGCATAGTGTATTCCCCCATGCCTAGAATGCTCTCCTTCCTCAGTTCTGCCTCTCAGATTATCTGGCTTCCCTTAAAACTGCTCAAATCTCACTTTCTGGAGGAGGCCTTTCCTGCCCCCACCATTTACAAACTTCCATTTACTCTGTGTGTGCATGTATATATACGTATATGTATTTAAATAATAAATTCTTATTGACGACTGACACATCGAAGACTTGAAGACAACTGTTATGTTCCTTAAAAGAATTCTCTTCTTCAGGCTAAATATCACTGGTTCATGTTTGTCATGTTCTTCAGGTTTTTTTGCCACTCCACTCTGGCAATACCCTACTTTTTCCAATGTCTTTCTTGAAATGTGATCCCTGTAAGGGAACACACTAAGTCAGATGTGGTCTGACCAAGAGAGCACAAGTAGGATTATTTCCTCCCATGGTGTAGACATTTGGTCACTATCTGTAAAATGAGGGGGTTAAATTAGATGACCTCTAAGGATAGCCTTGGATAAACGATCCTATGATATTGAATGCAGTTTAAGATTATAGTAAATGTTTTTGGCCATCAAGAATGAATGAATGACTGCATGGAAAAATATTTATTAAATGCTTACCATGTGTAAAGTCCTGTACTAAGCACTGGTAATACAAATAGAAAATTGGAGACAATTTTTGCTCTTAAGGAGTTCACATTTTAAAGGGAAAGGCTTTCAGCTTCAAGTCAAACGGAAAAGCCCCATGGTCCTTATAGTATAGCCCAAAACACATGGTAATGCCTCTTTAATCTCATTTTCACTGACAAAATCATAGCTGTTTCTGATATTGAACCATTTGGCAGTGCCAAGTACTAGGGTGGCAAGCATTTTCTTTCTCAGGTCTTCAGTCGTTTTCATTTTTGAGGAGTTGGGGGGCCATCACCCCTACCTAGTAGTGGCAACTGATCAGTCATTATAAGTGATAGTTGAAGTGGTGCTACTAGTGATGTGAGTTGTTTGGTGGCATGTTTTGTCTTCCTCTTTTCTCTCACTTAGGAAGCTTTGTGGTTGTAGCTAGCTTGGTCTGAAGACCAAGATACCTTGTTAGATTCATGTTGAGTTCTCAGTCCACATGTAGTCATAGGACTATAGGAAGATCATAGGATCAGAGTGATAGAAATAGAAGGAGGCACATGAGCCATCTAATCCAACCCCTGTATTTTACTGATGAGGAAATTGAGACCCAGGGATATTAAGTGACTCTCCTGTGGTCACACATGGAGGAAGCATTAGACCAGTATCATTGATCAGGTGGGGAAATATTCTGGTACATGGAAGCTTCCTCAGGGTCGATAATTAGGATTTAGCCAGTACACTCTCTTGAACTGGACTTCATCATAATACTGTCCCCAGGACACCTCATCACCAAGATGTATCAACTTTCATACTCACACCTCATCAGTATCTTCAGTACTTTCTGTCCTTATAATTGGAGGACTGAAGGGCAGAGCAAAGAACTCCTCTTAAAGTCTCTATTTAAACACGGCTTCCAGGACAGTCATCTCATAATTTCCTACCATTGTGGTCCCTCTGTACATATGAGGAATCATACCCTTATATATGTGGATGCTCTGTCTAAAGGCAAATAATTTTTGATTGCTTATATTTTGTAAGATATCTTGGGGCTTGGGGACAAGATTTAAACAAAATATCCTATTTATTTTATCATTCCCCCCTCCAAAGTTGAGGCAATTAACTCTGTCTGGTACAGTTTTCATTTATGATTTCTTGAAATATAGCTCTGGAAAAACAGGCTTTGAAAAAATCCATTGTGATTCAAATGGAGCTACTAGACTATGCCTTTAAACCCAAATCACTCTGGCTTTCTTGAATGGACAATAATGGGTCCCAGACCAAAATTCTCTTGCTCATTGTTTGGGTTTGAATGACTCAGAGTGAGTATAAATAGCTATTGTTTTCTGTTCTGGCCAGAAACTTTGAGGGTCTTCCCCTCCCAGACTGACTTTTTTCTGATGATAAACAAGACTATTTTTGTCTCAATTCTTGCCTAGCCCGAATGGACATTTTTTTTAGACAAACTGAGAACTGGGAAGGAAAGACCTAGGTTTAAAAAGGCCAAGGTCTCCCACTGCATCCTGGGCCATTGTCAGTCATCTTGACTTTTGTCTTGCCACTGGACTTCAATGACTCTGGAGGGTAGAGTGAAGCTGATGACTGTCACTTCTGCCTCACTTAAATCCAATTCAAGTGCAGGTCAATATACCACCCTTGTGAGGCCACTGGTCCTATTTGTGAATGAAAGAGAAACAACTGGCACCAGCACCAGTGGTGTGCATTTTTTGGACTGGACTTCACTACAACTCTCCCTTCTTTTCAGCTTCTCTTTGTGTGTCTTCCCCCCTTAGATTGTAAGCTCATTGGGGACAGGTATTATTTTTTTTGTCCCTAGTGATTAGCATAGTACCTGTCCCATAGTGAACACTATAAAAGTTTATTACCTATGTATGAAAACCAGGTCTGGTTTCTTTCTAAGGTACTTTGGTCCTCAGGTATGGCTGCCTTGGAAACCTAAGATTTCCAGGGAGTCAATTGGTGTTGTCTTCAGAATTACCTCTCTGCAAACTGGGTATAAAACAGTTGAATTGTTAACCTAAAGCCACAGTTTTGCTCTTATATTTGGAGTCAGCAAATGAGAGACCCTCCTCTCTTTCCTTAATGACTTGGATGGACACATAGTCCTAAGACCCCTATGGGCTATCTGGCAGTTCATTGAAAGCTAGATACCTTTGGTTAAGCTATCATCTTATAATCTTCAAATAAGCTAAATGAAGGTGGTAAATGTCAGACAACAGAAAGGAGAGTCCATTTGGGCATACTAGGGAAAAGAGGAAGATTTAAGAACCCAGGATTCACTGGTAAGTATAGATGGAATAAAGGATGAAAGAGAAGTCAGAACTACTCAACTCCCATTTTACTTCTGTTTTGTCTACCATAAAGAATGGTAGACAAAACTTTTCCTTAAACTAGGAAAGTAACTGTCCTGTGGGGTTCCGATAATGTGGAAACATTTACCAAGCCCCTGATACTCACAATCTTTGGTACATTAGGCTAACCCTTCAACCATAGAGTAATAGGGGATGGGGCCAGGATGACTTCAGATCTAAATAGTTGTCTTCAAAAGGAAAATTTTGGCAGAAAATGTGAAATCTGCATGATAAGATATGGGAGGTTAGTTGATGACTCTTAAGCTAATGTTGCATAATTTTTCTCTCTTCTGTCTCCTTCAGCCTTTATATTTATTCTTCTTTTCCTCTAGTCAAAGGGAGGGTGATAGGTATTAAAAGAGATAATAAGAGAGAAAGAGGAGGAGAGAGAACAAATAACAGGAAAGAAAAATAAAGAGGAGAGAATGAGATGGAGGAGGAGAGAGAAAGAAAGGGGCGTGGCCAAGCTAGGAAGAAAAATGAGGAACAGAAAGCAAATGAAGGGAGATAAGAAGGGAGAGAGAAATGGATGTGGAGATAGAGATGGAAGGAAAGGGAGAGTCACTTCAAGCAGACCCCACAGGCAATTCAGGCCAGCTGTCAGGGGGAAAGGGGACGTTGCTGATGGAAGGCATTTGGAAATCCTGCCACGTGGATACAGCTTGCACATTTTTTTCTTTCTTGCGTGTGTTCAGGAAATGAATATTTTTTTTCTTACCCTTTCTGGGTTGCTTCCCAGGAAGGCCAGTATGAAGGGCTTGTGGGAGGAGAGACACAAGTCAGCTTTCTCTGTGGTCTTCTGGTCTGTGAGCAACTCCCAGATAGAGTCCTGGTGATATGGGGGAGGATGTTCCTGGGCAGATTGCTAAGAATGGCTAGTGGTGGGGAGAGAACAGCTGGCTGGGACAGGAGCTATGTAATTCCTCTCTCTAATCTTTCTTTTAGCTCAATTTTTTTTCCCTACTCCCCCTTCAATGGTCCCCTCCCACTCAACCATGACATGCTTTTGGGTGCACCACAGCTCAGATGAGTGCCTCTCTGTGTCCTGGGAAAGCTGCACTCTTCACAAAAAGCAGCCTGGGGATGGTTTTCCCCTTAATGCTAGGTTTATGGGCTAGGACCATAGGCGACTGCATTCCTTCTCTTCCCCCTTCCCCCAAATGACCCACTTTCTGGGTTATACTGAAATACTGCTAACCTGATCACATAATATCAATGCCCCCAGGCAGATTTCCTCATCTTTAGTTCTTCTCTAGGGTAATTAGTGAGCTTAAATTTTATGTTCATTATAAGATATGGGCAGGGTACCCTGCCCTAGCTCAGGCTAGTCCAAGACATGTAGACCAAGGGGAGCCTTCTTGTCTCCACATTGTACAATGTGCTCAGCATCTGGGTTACCACTAAAGAAATGTTCTGTGAAACTGTATTTCAATGTAGTCATGAGCCTGAAACCCTTCCAAGTAAGAAAAATGGTTGTAGGGAAACTCCCTTCACTGCCACATTTCTCCTTCATCCTCATCTAGTATGGAGACCCAAGACATTAAGCGACCTTGGGAAAGCCAATCTTTTCAGGCCTCACAACTCGTCTGTAAAATGAAGGGGTTGGAGTAGATGATTTCTAAGGTCCCTTGCAGCTTACAGGTATGCTTTTCAGTGTCCGCAGCAGATTTGTGCTCAGACTGTTGGCAGGTTTGAGGCTAGCTTTGACTTTCTGCCTTCTGTTCATGGGACACACAGTGATGGTAGGGAGTGGATTTCTATTGGGTTCTCTGACCTAAAATAGAAATCATACCCTACATCTGGAGAGACCTTCACTATCTTTGGCTTATGATTTCACCGTCTATCCAGAGGAGCTGAAAAAGTAGTTAAAGCTGGTGAAATTCAATTTCATTTAGTTCCCTTTCTTTTAGGATTAAACTCTTTCCTGGTAGCTTTTTTCTTCCCCCTCCTCTCCCCTCCTTTCCCCTCCCCCTCCTTCCCCTCCCCTCCTTTCCCCTCTTCTTCCCTCCCCTCCCCTCCCTTCCCCTACCTTCTTCTCCCCTCCCCTCTCCCTCTCTCCTCTCCTCTTCCCTCTCCTTCCTTCCTTCCTTCCTTCCTTCCTGTGTGTCTCCCTCTCTTGTTCTGTTTCCTTCCCTCTGTCACTGTCTCTATCTCTCTCTTCCTCTCTGCTCTCTGTGTTTCTAACACTCTGAGTCTGCGTTAGTCTCTCTCTCTCTCCCCCTCTCACCCCCTCCCTTCTTGGTTTGGCTTAGTTCATCTTTCCAAATGTGCTTGTGAGAACATTTTGGAATTGAGGAAAGAATTCTGAGCCTTTGTGAAGGTTTACTTAGCAAATACAGAAACCAGATGGTTGAAATTAACCACATTTAAGTTTTACAACAGTTGTGACATATATTGAAAAATGCTTCAGATGGAGTTTTCGATTTCCCTGTCAGGGGATTCAGGCTATTGGTGCGTGTGAATAGACATGCAATTGTTCTCCCTTTTTGTAAGTTTAAGAATTTAACTAAGGCAGGTCCCCTTGAACCACTTCCAAATGACCATTTATTTCTTTCCTTAAACGAAAAGAGCAAAGGGAGGTTCCCTGTTCCTAATTATGAGTTGAGAAACAAATACTGAGTCTGTTTGTAAGTTGGCCCCATTAGAAGGGAAGAGTGGGTTGGTGGGTTTCTTCATTTTATAATTTTTGGAGGGGAGCATGTGGAACTGAAAGTTGTTTCTCTAAATACTGAAATTGATGGATGCTGAGACACTACTCGTAGCTCACCACCAAAGTTTATTTTAGGTGTTCCCACTTTCCCCCTTCAGTGGGAATATTATTCCCCTCACTCCAACTCGGGGCACCAGGTCGATATGCTCTCTCTTCCTCTTCTCAATGATCTGCTCTCAAGAAAGGATCTGAAATAAGACAATTGCTCTTTCTCATGAATCACACTGAACAAAGAGGTGACTGACAATGGAGTCAAGCTTTAGACTTCACTTCAGGTTCTAGTACCAGCTCTGCCACTAACTCTATATGACCTGGAGTCAACCACTTTCTCTTTGCTTGACCTCAGTTTCCTTATCTGTGAAATAATAGAGTTGGACAAAATTATTTTATGTTCTAAGGCTTGTTCCAGAGCTGAAATTCTTTGATTTAGAAGTTAAGTCTGGGTATTCCCTCTCTCAGGGGTATTCACACTTGAAAGATTGTTTCTTCATTGAGGACTATGAAAGACTTTGTCTCCTGGAAAACAAAATCGTCTGTACTGGGAAAAAGATACAGTAGAGATTGGAGGGTGGTGAGAGGACTTATTCAATTTGTCTATAGTGCAATAGTAATGATGGTGATGATGATGTTAATTATAATAAAATATATCCACTCCACAAAATGTTGGCCTCTGTATAATGGGTATAATTAGGTGAACTCCACCCCATTGTTTCTGAATACAGTATACCCCATGGAACACGCTTGGAGCCCTTTCAGTGGCACATATACTGTCCTTATATTTGAGTCTCTTCTGGTGACATTTTTTTCTCTTGACCTTTCGCTTGATAAAAAATATGTACCACCACAGAGTTCTAGCTAGAATTCATATGCTATGGTGGGGGCACTACATGAAAGAGTATTAACCACTGAAACTAGGAAACACCACCCATTCAGAGTGACTTAACTCTCTGGTGTTCTGCCTTTTCCTTCCTATATCTGGAATGTGTGGCATGTCATTCTTTGAGTATTTATTAATCTTCTTTTTCTCTCTCAACCTTGGCTAATACTGTGGCTTTAACACTTGTCTAGCTGAGACTAAGCATAGGTCCATGTTAGTTTGTTTACTTTCTCTGAGAACAGGGGACTAAGGAGAAATCCTGAGTTGGCTGCTCCTAGTTTTGAAGGGGACCTTGGTAGTTCTAGATGTCAAGAGCTCTTCATTTAAGATTCTTCATTTTGTGCTGAAAGAAGATGGAAGCTTCTTTGTTGGTATTCTTGAAAAGATGACCAGTGGGAAGAGGAGGAGCCCAAACCATGGCCTGGTGAGCCACAAAACATGGGCCTTTAGGGTACTGTTCACAAAGTGGAGAGTGGAGGCAAAGCAGAAATGCATATTCAACAGTATTAAATAACCTGGTTTTAATATTTAAGTATTAAATATACTGGGATATATATATGTGTATATATATACATATACATATAATATACTGGGATTATATATATGTAATATGCATATTGTATTTTTCTGGTTTATTTTTATTATTTTAAAATCTTTACTAACATATACTTGTTAATCTTTTTATTTTTGAAGCTATTTTTTGTGTGAAGGAAGTGCTAAGTGCTGGAGATATAAAAACAAAGGTCACAAATATTTCTCCTTCATAATCTTGCATTCAGCTAAGATGATCAACATGTGCATCGATAAATGCAGTATTTGTATACAAAATAAATGCAGAGTGATTGAGTTGAGGGTACTCTAACACCTGTGGGGATCAGGAAAGGTCTCTTGAAGGAGGTTACACCTGAGCTGAACCTTGAAGGGAACTATGAGTTCTAAAATGAAGAAGTGAAGCAGGAGAACATTCCAGGACCTGGAGGTATAAGATGGGATATCATGGACATGACCCAAGTGGGGTGAGTATGTACCCCATCAGAAAGAATTGTAGGACTAGGAATCATGAAGACCTGAGTTCAAATTTAGCTTCAGATACTTATTAGCTGCACGACCCTGGGGAAGTCCCTTAACATTTGTTTGCCTCAAGTTTCCTCATCTGTAAAATGAAGATAGTAATAGTACCTACCTCTCAGGATTATTTTGAAGATAAAATGAGATAATATTTGTAAAGTGCTTAGCAAACATTTATGTTCTATATAAATGCTATCATCTACCATAATAAGCAAATTAGGAGAGAAAGGAATAGCTACCATCAGATCTATGGAGAAGGGAAGAACTTATGAGCAAGCAAGAGATAGAAAGTTATGAAATATAAAATGGATAATTTTGATTATATTAAATTCAAAAGGTTTTGTAGGGGCAGAGTCAAGAGAGTAGAATAGGATGACCTGTAGGAGCTCCCCCCCCTCACAGCTCATAAAATACCTGTAAAAAATGACTCTAAACCAATTCTAGAGCAGCAAAAATCACAAAAGAACAGAGTAGAAGAGATTTCCAGCCCAAGGAAGCCTGTAAGGCTGACAGGGAATGTTTATAATACCAGGCTCAGAGTGGAGCATAGTCCAGCCTTGGCTTTGCCATGAGGCAGGGACAGGACCAGAGTGGGCTTCAGGGAGCCAATGGCAGCAGCTGCAGTTCCCAGATCCCACAACGAACAAATGCCAGAGATAGCTTCAAAGGTCAGTGAGAAAACTCTTTCACCTGGCTGAGAAGGGAGCAGGGTCCTCACCTAGCCCTGGCCCTAGGCTGCAGCAGCAGCAGCCTCCATTTTTGGAGTCCTCTGCCTAAAGACCCTGGGGGAATTGAGCTGCTGATCTGGGTCTCAGCCCCGAGTGGCGGTCCTGGGGTGAGGAGGAGAGCTGCCTGGTGGAGCTGGTGGAGGCTCTGGAGAGGGAATTCTACTCAGAGATCCTGGGCAGAAAAGCTCGTGGTAGCTCCTAGAACAGAGAGCAGGCCAGGAGAGGAGTAAACTTTTCTCCCTTGATTGTGCTACATTGGAGGAACTGAGAACTTACAGGTACCTAGAGTATACCCTCTTGAAAAAGATCTTAGGTGGTGCAGTGGATAGAGCACCAATGTAAGAGTCAGGAGGACCTAAATTCAAATCTTATCTCAGACACTTGACACTCACTAGCTGTGTGACCCTGGGCAAGTCACTAAACCCCAGTTGCCTCATCCCCAGTTGCATCATATCTACTGGATTCAGATGGTTCTAGAGGAGAAGTGAGGCTGGTAACCTGAACAGTCCTTCCTCACTCAAAATAAAGTCACGTGCAAAGTCATGTCATTATTTCTCTAATGGCATGGCCTTCTTCAGCAATGATGGATGAACACACACAAAAGTCAAGTAACTTGGAAAATGCCCCAAAAAAGGAAAAAAAATAAGACTATAAAAGGTTACTTTCTTGGTGAACAGGGATTTTTTTTCCTCTTTTCAGATGAGGAAGAACAATGCATAACATTAGAGAAAAACACAAAAGTCAAAGCTTCTGCACCCAAAACCTCCAAAATGAATATGTAATTGTCTCATGCCATGGAAGAGCTCAGAAAAGGATTTTGAAAATCAAGTAAGAAAGATGCAGGAAAAATTGGGAAGAGAAATGAGAGAGATGCAAGAAAATCATGAAAAGTGAGTCAACACCTTGCTAAAGGAGACACAAAAAAAATACTGAAGAAAATAACACCTTTAAAAATAGACTAACTCAAATGCAAAAGAGGTTCAAAAAACCAATGTGGAGAAGAATGCTTTAAAAATCAGAATTAGCCAAATGGAAAAGGAAGTTCAAAAGCTCACTGAAGAAAATAGTTCTTTAAAAGTAGGAATGGAGCAGATGGATGCTAATGACTTTATGAGAAACAAAGAAATTACAAAACAAAATCAAAAGAATGAAAAAATAGAAGGCAATGGGAAATATCTCATTGGAAAAACAAAAGACTTGAAAAATAGATCCAGGAGAGATAATTTTAAAATTATGGGACTACCTGAAAGGCATGATCAAGAAAAAAGCCTAGACATCATCTTTATGAAATTATCAAGGAAAACTGCCCTGATATTCTAGAACCAGAGGATAAAATAAATATTGAAAGAATCCACCAATCACCTCCTGAAAGAGATCTGAAAAGAAAAACTCCTAGGAATATTGTAACCAAATTCCAGATTTCCCAGGTCAAGGAGAAAATATTACAAGCATCCAGAAAAAAACAATTTGAGCATTGTGGAAACATAGTCAGGATAGCACAAGATCTAGCAGCTTTTCCATTAAAGGATCAAAGGACTTGGAATATGATATTCCAGAATTCAGTGGAACTAGGATTAATACCAAGGATCACCTACCCAGCAAAACTGAGTATAATACTTCAGGGGAAAAATGGTCATCCAACGAAATAGAGGACTTTCAAGTATTCTTGATGAAAAGACCAGAGTTGAATAGAAAATTTGACTTTCAAACACAAGAATCAAGAGAAGCATGAAAAGGTAAACAGGAAAGAGAAATCATAAGGGACTTACTAAAGTGGACTGTTTATACGCCTCCATGGAAAGATTATATTTGTAACTCTTGAAAATTTTCTCAGTATTTGGGTAGTTGGAGGGATTACACACACACACACACACACACACACACACACACACACACACACACACACATAGAAAGAGGGTACAGGTTGAGTTGAATAGGAAGGGATGATATTTAAAAAATAAAATTAAGATGTGAGAGAGGAATATATTAGAAGGAGAAAGGGAGAAATGCAATGGAACAAATTATCTCTCATAAAAAAGGCAAGAAAAATCTTTTTCAATAGAGGGAGAAAGGGGGGAAATGAAAGGGAAAAGGTGAAGCTTACTCTCAACACAGTCGACTTAAGGAAGGAATAACATGCACACTCAATATGGTATGAAAATTTGTCTTACACTTCAGAAAAGCAGAGGAAAATGAGATAAGTGGGGTGGGGGGGATGGTAGAAGGGAGGACAAATGGGAGAAGGGTGAAATTAGAAGTAAATATTTTAGGGGATGATAAATTTTAAAGAGAGAATAGAATAAATAAGGGGCAGGATAGGATGGAGGTAAATATAGTTAGTCATTTACAACAAGACTATTATGGAAGTCTTTAGCAGAACTGCACATGTATAGCCTCTATTGTTTGCCTTCTCAGTGGGGATGAGTGGTGAGGGAGAATGGGAGAGCAGCTGAAACTCAAAGTGTAAGGAATGAATGTTGAGAATTGTTTTTGCACGCAGCTGAGAAATAAGAAATATATGTAATGGGATGTAGAAATATTTCTTGCCCTATAAGAAAAGCAAGAAGATGGGAATAAGGGAAGGGAGGAGTATGATAGAAGGGAAGGCAGACTGGGAAGAGTAATCAGAATGTATGGTATTTTGAGGTGGGGGAGGGGAGAGATGGGGAGAAAATTTGAAACTCAAAATCTTGTGGAAATGAATGTTGAAAACTAAAAATAAATAAATAAATTAAAAAAGAAAAAAGAAAAGGTTTTTCACAAACAAAACACAAGCAACCAAGATTAGAAGAAAAGCAGAAAGCTGGGAAACAATCTTTACAGAAAGTGTCTCCAATAAAGGCTTCATTTCTCAAATATGTTAAGGACTGAGTTAAAATTTTAAGACTATAAGCCATTTCTCAATAGATAAGTGGTCAAAGGATATGACCAGGCAGTTTTCAGATGAAGAAATCAATGCTATCTATAGTCATAGAAAAAAAATTCTCTAAATCACTATTAATCAGAGAAATGCAAATTAAAACTCTGAGGTACCTATCAGATTGCCTAATATGACAGAAAAAAATGACAAATATTGGAGAGGATGTGGGAAACTGGGACACTAACACATTGTTGATGGAGTTGTGAAGTGATCCAACCATTATGGAGAACAATTTGGAACTCTGTCCAAAGGGTATAAAACTGGGCATCCCCTTTGATCCAGCAATACCATTACTGGATCTGTATCCCAAAGAGATCATAGAAAGGGAAAAAAGACTTACATGTACAAAAATATTTATAGCAGTTCTTTTCATGGTGGCAAAGAATTGGAAATTGAAGGAATATCCTTCAATTGGTTGGGTACCCATTTGGCTGAACAACTTGTGGTATATGAATGCAATGAAATACTGTTGTGTTATAGGAAATGACAAACAAGCAGATTTCAGAAAAACTTGGAAAGGCTTACATAAACCGATGCAAAGTGAAATGGGCAGAACCATGAGACTACTGTGCACATTATTAGTAACGTTGTGCAAGGTCAACTATGAATGACTTAGCTCTTCTCAACAATACAATGATCCAAGACAATTTCAAAGGATTTGTGAATAAAATACCATTCATATCCAGAGAAAGAACTGATGGAATATGAATGCAAATCGAAGCATATTGTTTTCACTTTATTTTTTTAATAGTTCTTTTCTTTTGGCCTTTTTATTCTTTTACAACATAACTAATATGTTTGACATGATTGCACATATGTAACCCATATCAAATTGCTCTCTTTGAGAAGGGATATTGAAAGAGGGAGGGAGAAAATTTGGAGCTCAAAATTTTTTTAAAAAATGAATGTTTAAATCATCTTTACATGTAACTGGGAAAATGCTATTATAAGCAAAAAATGCTATCATCATCATTATCCAAGCAGAGATGTTAAGTATGCAATTGAAGATTCAGGGTTACAGCTCAGGAAACAGATGAGAGATATGAGTCATTTGCATAGATATGATAGAAAAATATATCTAAATATATGGCATCTGGTAGAATCAGCAAGAAAGAGAGAGAAGAAACAAGAGAAGGGCCAAAATGGAGCTTTAAGAACAAGAACATGAGTGATGAATTGCAAAGGACATTGAAAAGCAATGATCTGACTAAAATTAAGAGAACCATGACAGAGAAATGTCACTAAAACTCAAGAAGGAGAGAGAATCCAGGAGACCATTTGATTCTCATCTCAGATATAGACTAATTGTGTGACTCTGTTGAGTAAATATTTAACTTCTCAGTCTCTATTGATCAAGAGACACTTATTAAATGTCTATTATATAACAGTCATTGGCACTAATCAATAGAGATTTAGAGACAAAAGTGATACAGAAAGGATGATATAATAGCTTAGGATGCCTCAGGAATGTTGAGAAGGATAAAGACAAAAAGGAAAGGTCATTGGATTTAGCAATAAAGAGATTGGTTGATGAACCTGGAGATAACAGTTATAGTCAAGTAACAGAATTGGAAGTCAGATTGCAGGGGTTTGAAAAGTGAGAAGTAGGTGAGAAAGGGAACATAATGCCTATAATGCCTACCTCACAATGTTGTAATGAGGGTCAGTTTTTAGCAAATTTACACCCACCATCTCAATATTAATTGTATGTACATACATATATATACACACATATATGGATACACACACACACACACACACACACACACACACACACACACATATATATATATATATATAGATACATATATATATTTCCTCAGGATCCTTCACCTCTTCCCATTACTGAGAGTCAATATATATGTGTATATATATATATATAAATAATACTTTATGTTACTATATATTCATATATTATATATTAATATTACTTATATGAATATATTCAGAAAGAGAGAAGAGAAAAAAGTAAGAAAAACAAATCAATATATTGAAAAAGTCTGAAAACAAATGTAACATTCCTTACCCATGCCAACTCCCACCTTTGAAAGAAATGAGGAGGGGCTGTCTCATATATCTTCTTTGGAGCCATGTTCTTCGGAATTTTGAAATCATTTTTATGTTGTCATTCTTTATATTTACATTGTTGTAGTCTTTTTGTTTACTCTATATCAGCTCAAAAGTCTTTTCTTGTTTCTGAATTTTCATCATTTTTAATGTTTCTTATAGCACAGTAATTACAACCATGTATACAATTTGTTTAGCCATCTTCCAGTCAATGGGCAACTTCTATGGTTCTAATTTTTTTAGTATCACAAAATGTACCACTAAAAATATTTTGGTGCATATTGAGACTTCTTTTTAATGACCTCTTTGGTATATAAACCTATTAGTGGAATCTCTAGGTTAAAGTGTATGGACATTTTAATTTTATTTGTGTAATGTATAAAATCTAAAATGTTTTTTATTGCTTCACAGCTCTAGAATAACACCCCAGTATGCCTATCTTACCATAACCCATCCAGCACTGACTAGTCCCATCTTTTGTCATCTTTGTCAATTTGCTGGCCATGAGGTGAGATATTTTAAAAATACATATCTATGTTTTATGTGATTGCACATGTATAACCTATATCAAATTGCTTACCATTACATCGATGAGAGAATGGAGGGTGGGAAGGATATAATTTGGAACTCTAAACTTTTTTTTAAAGTTTATTTATTTTTAGTTTTCAACATTTAGTTCCTAAGTTTTAAAATTTCCCCCCTCCTTCCCCCTCCCTTCCCAAGATGGCCTGCAATCTGATACAAGCTTTATGTTTGCATTCCTATTGAACATATTTTCACATTAGTCATGTTGTGTAGAAGAATTATAATGAATGACAGAAACCATAAGAAAGAAAAAACAAAACAAAATAAAAACAAAACAAAACAAAAAAAGAAAATAGTGTGCTTGCTCTGCAATCAGATTCCATAGTTCTTTCTCTGGATGTGGATGGCATTTATCATCATGAGTCCTTTGAAATTGTTTTAGGTCCTTGCATTGCTGAGAAGGGCTAAGTCTATCAAAATCAGTCATCACAGACTGTGGCTTTTACTGTGTACAATGTTCTCCTGGTTCTGCTCATTTCACTCAGCATCAGTTCAGATAAATCTTTTTAGGTTTTTCTGAAGTCTGCCTGCTCATCATTTCTTATAGTACAATGGTATTCCATTACATTCATGTGCCACAACTTGTTCAGCCATTCCCCAGTTGATGGACATTCCCTCAATTTTCAGTTCTTGGCTACCACAAAAAGAACTGCTATAAATATTTTTGTACATGTAGGGTCTTTTCCCATTTTTGTGATCTCTTTGGGATACAGCTCTAGAAGCAGTATTGCTGGGTCAAAGGGTATGCACATTTTTATAGCCCAAATTACTCTCTAGTATGTTTGGATCACAGCTCTACCAACAATGAATTATTGTTCCAATTTTCCCACATCTACTCCAACATTTATCTTTTTCCTGTTTTATCATGTTAGTCAATCTGATAGGTGTGATGTGGTACCTCAGAGTTGTTTTGATTTGTGTCTTTCTAATCAATAGTGATTTAGAACAGTTTTTCCTAGATAGCTTTGATTTCTTCCTCAGAAAACTGCCTGTTCATATACTTTGACCATTTGTCAATTGGGGATCAAAACTTTTTTTAAAAAACAAAATATTAAATATTAAAATTTTTTACATGTAATTAGGGAAAAATAAAATATTATTAAACATAAAATTAAATAAAAAGAAAAATACATTTTTGATATCATCACTAGACGTTCTACTAGTATTTTTCCCCTTCCCCTTTCAGATGACAAGTAATGTTTTTAAAGGAAAAAACAAAAGAAGGGAAAAAATCAGTTAAACTGATAGATACATTGACTTGCTCACAGTAATAAATGGCAGGGCTGGGAACCAAATCCATGTCTAACTCCAAATGCATTATTTTTTTCTACTGCTTCCATGTTGCTACATGACAAGTAGCAGTAGCTGATGTAAGCCAAGGTCCTCTTAACTCCAAACCCAGGGCTATTTCCATCTTATTATTATGCTTTTCAGCTCACCTTGGTTTCAACTTGTTAAGCATTTACTCCAAGTAGAACTGAGTTACCACAGCTTCCCCACGGTTATTTCCGTGCCTAGGCTCTTGGTGAGCTAAGCTCCTTTCTCCTGGCTGTTCCCCTCCAGGAGAAGAGATAGGTCAGGTAAAAGGCAGGGGGACAAATGGAAAAGAGAAATTCTTTCCGATACTAAGTGCTTAATAATGCTTATTGACTGACTTTTGAAAAGTCTGCATCAGAATTCTGTTATTTAAAGATCCTGCTCTGGGGTGTTGACCATGTAGTCTGGTGGACTGGATGTAACCGCTTGGGTTTGAACTGCAGTTGGAATCATTCACGGGGTGTGTGCAGCAGACAGAACCTCATGTGCCCTTTCAAAAATCTGAAGAAGAGGAAAAAATCTCTTGTTCTCAGTTAAGTCATGGGCTGGCAGGAAGAGTGACATTTTAATCACGTTAGGAAAATGTCAATAAAACATGTATAAACATAGAGGTAGAAGTAGCCAATAACTTATTTCAGAAAGTGAGAGCAAGTCAGAGAATGGAAAGAAAACAAAATAAAGATTTAAATGGAAAAAACCCAAACACCTTTGGGACTGGTAGGTTTGCTGTTGGGAAACTGGTTGATATTAGGCATGATTCTTCAGACTTTCAAACTAGCCACTGATTTTTCTTGGGCATTCATTGGCCAGTATGCTCTTGTCTCAGGCAATGGGTAATCTCTGAAGAATTTGTAGTTAGTGCCATGTAGAGGAGACTGAATGTCAAGTTCTGGCATCTCATTGGAGTATATAGATGGCATTCCTCCCTAGAGTGTATGAAACCCAAGTCAGAACTTGGGTTTCTGAATCACAAAGTCAGAACTATAGGAATTGGAGCTAGAAGGGATCTTGTTCACTTGTTTCAGTCATGTCCAATTCTTTGTGACCCCACTTAGTGTTTTCTTGGCAAAGATACTGGTGTGGTTTGCTATTTCCTTCTCCAGTTCATTTTATAGATAAGGAAACTGAGGCAAGCAAGTTTAAATGACTTGCCCAGAGTCACACAACTAGTAAGTGTCTAAGACCAGGTTTAAACTCAGGAAGATGAATCTTCCTAACTCTAGGACTGGTGCTCTATCTACTTAGCTGCCTAAGAACGAATTTTAGTGATAATCTATTATGATTTTTTCATTTTATAGATGAAAAGACTTGAGTCTCTGGGAATAGATGACATGTCCAAGGTCCTTAGGTTCCAGAGTGCCCCTGAAACCAAATTCAGTGTTCTTGTCTCTATACAACATTGAATCTTCCTCAATGGAATTCCTCTGTTGCAAGGATGACTTCAGGGCCATTTGCATGCATACTTGGCCTGCATTCAAATTGTTTTATATTTATGTATGTTCTACCTTCCTTTGGGAACCATTAGATTGTAAACTCCATGAGGTTAAGGACTCTGTTTTACTTACCTTTGTATCACCCTCAACTGCACATATCTGCACCAATAGAAACTTCATAAATGGTTGCTAACGAATGAATAATTGAATAATGTCACTTCTCAGATTTCCTCCTTCCTTTCCATTTTCACAGACATAAAACCCTAACAACTTGCCTGGAGGAGGTTAGGTCAGTCTGTGCCTCAGAGTTAAGTGCATCCCACAGTGAAGACTTTTGGGGAAATCCAGGAGCTGAACTACTAAGTCTGAGATCCAAGATGGATCTTTCTTGTATGCAATTCTACTCTAGAATGCACAATGTTATTTAGAGAATTCAGGGCAGGTCTATAGATGAAAATATAACTTTATATGACCATTTATGCCCTGCCCAGACCCTTTTTATAACCATTCAAAATTAGTTGAACTGCTAAAGGAAAATCATTAATGAAAATGCAACATCACTAATGACTTTGCTTAGCAAATGATGACTCAATTAAAAAGTATTTGTATGACATTCAGGATTTGAGAATGTTTGTGGTTTTACTGAATGTCCTCTATAACCCTGTGATTATTAGAGGAGGCTAGAGGAACTCTTTCTATCACAGGAAGGATTCATTGTAATACTTAAGCTTAGACTGAGATACTATAATGTCATGGATTGGGGAATTCCATGTAATGATGCAGACTGAAACTTGTCCATTCCTCTTCATCCTTGGTGACTCTCATGCATATCTTCCTATAAGTTCACCACAAGGATTCCAGGAGACACGTTGGAGGCCTTCCTTTCTTTATTCTCATATTGTGAAGATATCAGTGGAGCACTCTGGTTCTCCTTATCTCATCCATCTCATCTCATCTCATCTCATCTCATCTCATCTCATCTCATCTCATCTCATCTCTCTCTCTCTCACTCTCTCTCTCTCTCTCTCTCTCTCTCTCTCTCTCTCTCTCTCTCACCCTGTCTTTCTCCACATGACCCATATAACCAGCCCTTATTTTCTTCCTGTCATATAATTCCTTGTGGACATCCTGTTTTTTCTTATTCTTTGGAATTAGGAGTTATAGTCTGCTCGCATCCACCATGAACTTCTTCGTTTCTGTCTGTATGGTACTCATTTTAAGTCTGGAGACAATTGCACTCCATATGTCACTGCCATAGAGCTCCATCTGTGGAATATTTGTATTAAAAAAACAGACCATTACTTTCATGTGTTTGTGGTAAGATAAGGAACTTTGCAATGATGATGATAGCTAACATTTATACAACACCTTCTACGTGCTAGGCACTATGCTAAGCATTTTACAAATATGTGTGCCAAGCACTATGCTAAGGACTATGGAAGCAAGAAGTCACAAAATATTTCCTGCCCTCAGGAAGGATGTATTCTCATAGTAGAGACATGTAAAAGACAAGATGCATACAAAATGTACACAGAGTAGATGGAAGGCAATATGATATGGGAAGGCACTAGAAGCTGGAAGATTAGGAAAGGTTTCTTGAAGAAGGTGGGACATGAGCTGACACTTGACAAAAGCCTGAGAAATCAAGAGGTAGAACAGAACAGTCTGGTAAAAGAGTATGGAGATGGGAGGTGGAGTGTCATATTTGAGAAGGCCATTACAGATAAATTATTGAGTGTGTGGATGGGAATATTGTGTATTAGAAGACTGGCAAAGAAGAATTGCTATATGAAGAGCTTTAAATGAGAAACAGAGGAATTTATATTTTATCTTAGGTATTAGGTATTATAGAGAGCCATTGGAGCCCATTAAGCAGAGGGGAATGGAAAGGGACATGATGACATGGTCATAGCTACCTTTTAGGGGAAAAAAAATCACATAGGCAGCTGAGTGGGGTAGGATTGGTGAGCAGAGAGAGACTTGAGGCAGGGAAACCAATTAGGAGGCTACCTTAATAGTCCAAGTGAAAAGTCATGAGGGCTTGAACCAGGGTTGTGATTGTATGAGCAGAGAGAGAAGGATACGCGTACAAGAGGAGTTTTAAAGGTCGAAATAAGCCTTGGCAATGGATTAGATATGGGAGATGAGTAAGAATGAAGAGTTGAAGATAGCACCAGGGTTGTAAGCCTGGTAACTGGAGGATGGTGCCTTCAACAGTAACAGAGGCATCTGAAAGCAGGGAGGATTTGGGGGAAAAGTTAATGAGTTCTGTTTTGGACATGTTGATATGTCCAATGATATCTAGCTAGTGTTTACATAAAGTTTTACTATTTGAAAAGATATATATTATATAAAACATTTATTTACATATAATATATTTATATATACATATATAACATTTGTATATATTATGCAATATTATATTATATGTATGAGATCTCCTTTGAATCTCATAGGAAGCCTGTGAGGTAGGACATATTATTACCTGTATTTTAGAGATGAGGAAACTGAGAAAAGTGGTGGTTAAATGCTGTGCCCCAGGCCACATAGTAAGTTTCTGAGGTAGGATTCAAATTCAGGTCTTTTAGCTTTAGGTCTAGCATTCTATGCACTATGCTATATTCTATGTTGAGATTTCTAAGAAGCACCTACAGATATAAGCCTATGGCTCATCAGAGAAACCAAGGATAGATACTTAGATCTGAGAACTGTTTATGTAGAAATAAAATTGAGCCCACAGAAGATGGGATTGCCAAGAAAAATAGTTTAGGGGCAAAAGAGAATGAGGCCTGGGACAAAGCCTAGGTAGACACCCATATGAGCATGAAGCAGGTGAAGAATTTTCAAAGGAAACTGAAGAGTGGTGAGATGAATAGGAGGGGAACTAGGAAAGAACAATGCCTCTAAATCATAAGGAGAAGTGTCCATAAGGAAAAATGATCAATAGGGTAAAAAGGCTTTTCCGATCAGAATCAGAAAAGGTCATCACATTGGGGAATTAAGATCTTTAGTGGTGAACTTCTGGGTCATGTTGCCAACAAGATGCAGGACAAGAAACCTTCTCTGATTCTCAGGACTTTTTAAAATCTCTAAAATAAGCATTATGTATGAGAAATAAAGGCAACTATAGCTGTCTGCACAGCCCAAGACACCAAGAACCCTAAAGAGGGTCAATCCTAATTTCTAATGTATTCACTCAGTAACCCCATTCCCACCAGTCTTCATGTTCTAATTGGGCTATGTACAACAGGGCCAATTGGCTTGTGCTATGGGTTCCACTAAGCAATATTGTTGTTGCTGTCGCAGTTTTTGCTAGCATCCCCTTCCTTGCCCCTCCCCTTGGCCAACACTTTCCTTTACTCCACCATTCTCTGGCAACAAGCAACAGTACTCAACCTTGTCTCCCCAAACCATTCAAGGGGAGGTATGAGAAAGCAGATAAATGCTCTACTTAGGGCATCAGCAGGTTCACTGAAGCAGTACCCAGTCAGAGAACAAAGGAACACTAGAAGGAACTAAGGCAGCTTGCCAGCATAGACGTGTATGACTCTACCAGACCTGAAAGAAGTGGAACCGGAATCCAGCTCCCTTCAGTTATATTCCCTCCCCCCTCCCAATAAATCACTTGGGGTAGGGTCTGAAGAAAATGAATATTGAGTTCCCTAGCTTATTGGAGCAAGACAGCACTGAGGTCAGGTCTAGAGTCTCAATTAAAGGTGAAAAATCAGAAATTGAGTGATAGGGGAAGATGATGGAAAAAGGATGAAAATTACCAAAAAATCTTAGGAGCAAGAAAGCTCAGTTAAAAGCCTTGAGCACAAGCAGATAAATCCACAGGAAAGCAGCTAGGTGGCACAATGGATAGAATACTGAACCTAGAGTGAGAAAGACCTGAGTTAAAATCTGACCTTGGACATGTTTTATTTCTGTGTGACTTTGGAAAAGTTACTTAACCTCTGTATGGATCAATTTCTCCATCTATAAAATGGGTATAATGATAGCACCTACTTCTAGAGTTGTTGTGAGGATAAAACAGTATACTATTTGTAGATGGCCTCCAGGACATCTAAAGTAGTCCATACATCTCTGAATAAATATTACAAGACAAAAGAAAATGATTCAACACTAATGAGGCAGAGCCACTGATGTAGCTCCCCCAAACACTGTGAAGTCACAACAAGGTATTTCTTAATGATTCAAGAAAGAAATAATCATCATGAAAGAAGAATCTATGGCCTGAATGGCAGAAATAATTGGCAGAATAGAAAAATCTTGAATCCATGATGGTGAATCTCTACAAGAAAAGAAAAGAGACAAAAAGAAAGTGAAAGACAGTCTGGAAAAAGAGAAAAAAAACCCCATGAAAACAGCATGTAATCTTTATACAAAACCAATAACTATTGTTGATTTTAAAGACAGGATATGTAGAGACAACTTAAGGATTATAGATCTCCCAGAAGAGCATGACAAGTAAACAAAAACAATGAGCACCATAATGTAAAAAATAATTTAATAAAAATACTCAGAACTTCTGAATACAGAAAACAAAATGCCAATCAAAAGAATCCGCAAATTATTTCCAGAAAAGAATCCTATGACACAAACTCCAAGATATGTAGTGGTTAATTTGAGCAATTACAGTGTTATTAAGTTCCGCAAGTGACTAGGAGAAAGACCTTTTAAAAAAAAGGAAATTTGATTAACAAAAAACTATCCTCTACCTACCAGAAAATAAAGAAGAGGAAAGAAGCTCTGGATGCCAAAGTTACAAACATTACAAACCTAAGCCTAATCATCAATAAAAATATGAATATTCAAAAAGAAACATTCTTGAAAAAATAACCCAACACCAACCATGTGCCGATTATTTGTTTTGCAAACACCCCAGAATACAGAAGCACAAAGGTAAAAAAAAATATAGAAAACAAGGAAAGCATAAATATTGATATAATTTATCCCATAAATAAGGAAAAATAACTAGGTAAAAGATACCTATGGAATTAAAAACGAAAACATGAGCAAAATAAAAATAGAGAAATCTTTTTCTAAAAGCATACAAGTAGATAAGAGTGAAAGCAGAATGTAAATAAAAGAAGTGATGGTAGAGGAATAGGACTGAAATACTAATATTAGTTTTAAAATTAGAAAGTAAACAAACTTAAACAAAAAAAGATGAAATATCAATAAACTAGAACAAAAAACCACAGTAGAAATGATTTGTTGTTGTTAAGTCATTTTTCAGTCATGTCTGACTCTCCATGACCCCACTTGAAGTTTTCTTGGCAGGGATACTGGAGTGGTTTCCTATTTCCTTCTCCAATTCATTTTACAGATGAGGATGAGGATGAGGAAACCGAAGCAAACAGGGTTAAGTGACTTGCTCATGGTCACACAGCTAGTAAGTGTCTGAGACTAGATGTGAATTCATGAAGGTGAATCTTCCTGATTCCAAGCCCACTCTCTATCCACTGTATCACCTAGCTGCCTCCATGGAAATGATAAACAGACTAAAATCTGATTGTTTGAAAAGGCTAACAAAGTTGATGAACATTTAGTCAACCCAATAAAGAGGGCAAAAAAAATCAAAGCAACAAAATGGCAAATAAAATGACATGAAATAGCAATAAAACTTGTCTATTTCTTCTAAATAAAAAAAAATCAGAATATACTATGTAGAATTTTAGGTAACAAAACTGAGAATGTAATAGAAATAGAAGAATACCCTCAAAAATTAAAATAAACATACAAATGAATAGAAGAACAAATAGAGATCTTAAATGATCAATTCTCAGAAAATGATACAGAACAAGCTATAAACGAAACACCAAAGACATAAACTCCTGGGCCTGATGGATTCACAGAAGAATTCTATCAAACTTTTACAAAATAATCTGTACCAACACTGAATAAATTATTCTTAAAACTTGAGAAAATACTCTATCAAATTCCTTTTTTGAGAAAAATATAGTCCTAAAAAATACCTAAACCAGGAGAAAATAAAGTACAGAAGTACAGACCAACATCATTAAGAGGTGAGGTATCACAGTATGACATTTTATTTCTTATTTTAGGTGAGGTTGAGTAATTTAATGACTTACTCAATCCCCACCCTTTGCATGAGAGTGTAGATTCCTCCTACCCCTTATATATGAAAGTAACTTTAAAGCGAGGTTCTCAAAGTGTGGTTCACAGACCCCTGCCAGTCTCAGGGGTCACATTGTTTTAATGAGGACAAAATTATTTTCATAATAACAGCAAAATGTTATTTTTCTATTTAAAATGCTTCTCCCTCTTCCAACTACACATCTGTGAGAGGCTGCATTTTCTTTATGTGCTTTAACCAAAAAAACATATTACAACAGATTGACTAAAAAAAAATGATATGAGAATCCATCTGTTTTCCATTAAGCCATATATTAGAGATTTGCAAAAATATGTAAAAGTCATTCTCACTATTTTTTTTTATTTTGGAAAATATATTGTTCATTAAAAATATGTAACTTCTGTTGACACATAATGAGTTTGTTATTGTTATTTTAAAATAAATAGATATTTTAAAATGTATCATTTTAAATTTCTAATATGTTAAACGTCGATAGATAAAGCCAACATTAAAAAATACCCTTTGGGATCCTCAATAATTTTTAAGAGTGTAAAGGGATTCTGATACCCCAGAAGTTCAAGAATCACCACTTTTAAAAACAAAGGTAACTTTTGGAATGACAACTCACTCTCTCTGAGATGGAGAAAGAAAGATGTGAAGTGGGGGGTAGGGCCACCATTGACTTTCTAGCAATAGTCTTGCCCTCTCTTGTCTCAGTCTCAAATGGAATCTGCATGTTTTCATAGTCCTCCTACTCCTTTTCCCCCATTTCTGTGTAGTTTACTGCCTTTGGCTTTTCTCATTCCTTATTTCTAAACCATATTTCCTAACTTGTTTTTCACCTTCCATCCTTTTACCCATCTTTGCATTGAATTTACCTCATATCAATCTTGATACATGATAATTTAATAGTGTCATATCAAATTCTTTGTAAAATTTCTTTACTTCTTCAATTAGTCAGTAAACCTTTATTAAACTCCTGCTTTGTGCCAAGGATTGTGCTCAGCTGTGGGTGTACATAGAAAGAGAGAAGACAGAATCTACTCTCAAAAAGTTCAAATCGAAAGGACAGAAAATATGCAAATGACTATATTTGAATAAGCTATCTACAGGAGAAATAGGAAATAATTAGCAGAAGGAAGACAGAAGAAGCAAGGGAGATTGGAAAAGCCTTCTTATAGAAGGTGAAACTTTACCTGGGACTTGAAGGAAAAAAGAACATTACAGATATGAGGGACAGACTGCAATTGTTTGGAGTAGGGAGATGGAGAACTTTATGAAAGAAACATCAGAAAGTCAATGTCATTGGTTTGAAGAATACATCTAGGGGTGGAAGAAATAAGGTATAAGAAGATCGGAAAGGTAAGGGGGGCAGATTACGAAGAGTTTTGAATGCCAAATAAAAGATTTTTATTTGATGCTGGAAATGATAGAACACCACTGGAGTTTTCTCAGTAGGGGGTGGTGACATAGTCAGATCTACACTTTAGGTTGATCACTTTGACAGACTTCAGCGGGGTGAGAAATGTGCAGGGAGACGAACCAGTAGGCCACTGCAATGGTCTAGGTGTGAAGTGATGAAGGTCTACACCAGGGTGGTGGCAGTGACAAGAGGAGAGAAGGGGGTATGCATGACAGATATTAAAAGGGCAAAAGTTATAGACCTTAGCAACTGGTTGAATATGGGGAGGGAAGAGAAAGTGAGGAGGGGAGGATGTCACCTATGTTGTGAACCTGGGTGCCTGGATGGATGCTGGTACCTTTGACAGCAATGGGGAAGTTAGGAAGAGGAGAGAGTTTGATAGGAAGGAAAGATAATATGTTTACTTTTGATCATGTTGAGTTTAAGGTGTCTATGGTGCATTCAGTTTGAAACGTACAACAGATAGAGATACTGGTTTGAAGGTCAGCAGACAGGTGAGGGCTGAATAATTAGATCTGAGAATCAACAGTATAGAAATAATTGAATTCATGATGATGAGATGATCAAGTGAAATCTCTCTCTCTCTCTCTCTATATATATATATCTACACACATATATGCTATAGATATAAATATGCTATATATTATATATATCAATGTGCTATATATAATATATAAACATGCTATATAATACATATGCCATATACATATACACATGCTTATATATTTATACATACATATATATGTGTGTGTGTGTGTGTATGTATACATGTATGGAGAAGAGAAGAGGTCCCAGGACAGAGATCTGTGAGGATACCCATGGTTAGTAGATATAAGCTGGACAAAGATCTAGCAAGAGAGACTAAGAAGGAGGATAACCAAGAGAGATTGATGTTACAAAAACGTAGAGGAGAATATCCAAGAGAAGAGGGTGATTGATATTGTCAAAAGCTGCAGAGAGTTTAAGAAAGATGAGGACTGAATGGAGGTCATTAGGTTTGGCAAATAAGAGATCACTATTAACTTCAGAGAGAGACATTTCAGTTGAATGATGGCTTGAAGCCAGATTATAGTAAGTTAAGAAGAGAGTAAGAGGAAAGGAAGTGGAAACACCTATTGAAAGTAGACTCCTCAAAGAGTTTAACCACAAAAGGGAGGAGAGACATGAAACTATAGCTAGTGTGGATGGATGAACCCAGTGAAGGTTTTTTGAGGATGGAGGAAACAGGTGTGTCTGTAGGCAAAGAGGGAAGCAACTAGCAGATAAAGAGAGACTGAAAATAAGTGAAAGAATGTGAGTAACAGAGGAAATCTTTTGGAGATGTTGACGTGTTAGATACAATTATTTTCATGATGGTATTTTTGCAAATACATATCATCAGCATTTTAATCTGAAATGATATAATGTCTAATGAAACATTTCTTGTTTCCTTTAGATGTTGGATAAAGCCAATCCTGACAGCTCCCTTATTTGCCTCTTCATGCAAAGCCTGAGTCATCTTTTCATTTAACTGTAACTTCCTTCCGTTTTCTGTTTTTATTTATCGTGGGAATGTCATAAGTGATACAATTCAATTCCTGCAGTATGGCCACTCATTGGGTTTTGAATAAGGATTTCACATGTAGAGTATCAACAATTTATTAATGTTTATAGATTGTTTAAGAACTGTATAATTCTTAGAACTCTCTGACTCCTCCCCCTCTACTCTGCTTCTGTTACTGCAGAAGCAGGAGGGGAATGGCACAGAATATTTTGTGTTTTTCCTTTGTTTCATTGGTTGCCAGGTCAATGAACTGATTGCCCATTATGAGCCTCTACATCAGAGGTTCTTTGTTGTGGCATGGATACCTTTGATAGTCTGGTGAACCTATTGATACATTCTCAAAATGATTATTTAAAAAATTAAAAAAAATTGTGATGGAAGGAAATGCGAAATTTCAGTTAGAGGCTAGTGAAAATAAAGATGTAATTTTGCTGTCTAAATTCACAGATTCCTGAAAGCTATTCATGGACACAGGTTAAGAACCCCTGCTTTCCATATTTAGCAGGCTGATCCTTGGAAAGCTGACGCAGTCTATTGCAGTAACAGTAACTGGAGCTTTCTAGGATAAAGCTTGTAGTCTCTATTACGCTCTTCAAGAACTCAGAGTTATCTCCATTCCATTATGAGAATAAGAGCAGGATTTTGTGGAGGATTTCTATTTTGGCACCACTTTAAATTTTTCAGAGCACATTCACATGTATTATTTTTCATGCCACTTCTTTCATGAAACCTTTCATGCTTCTCCCACTGGCCCCATATAAAACACTTTGGTTTGTTTTTTACTTCTTTAGGGCATTTATGATGTGATGCTGTGCACTGTAGTTATATAAGGCTACACTTTGTTACAAAAGGTCATCTTTTTAAATATCAAAATTCTTCTAGTGATACTATACGATTGTAAGTCATACAACACCACAATCTTGGAAGAATAAAAATTGTGATTGGTCCAAAAGACAACGGTAAAAGTAGGTCCTAGTATGCCATCCACGATAACTTGTGGGTAAGAAGTGCCAAAAAAAGGTATCATCTGTGATGGAAAAAGAAGTGGCCATTGGATCATAGTTCTAGATCTAAATAGTTCTAGATCATAGATCTAAAAGGAACCTAGGAAGACATCTAGTCCATGTCCTTCAATTTACAAACCAGAGGCTCAGGGAGATTAAGCCTAAGGTCACAAAGGTAGTAAGTGTCAGAAGTAGGATTTGAACCCAGGTCCTAAGATTTTAGAATCAGTGATCATTTCATGGTACTAGAGTAAAAGATAAGAGGCAGACAGCCTGAGTTCTATACTGGTATACTCAGAATATTAAATGACCTAGAAGAACACTTCTGCCATGATGAATGTGTCTTCTGTTAAGGAATTATGGAAGCCTGGATAAAAATTGTGGAAGATTTGCCCAAGATGAGAAGGCCTAAATGTTTTCTAATCTTCATAGCAGATAGAGCATATGCATCAGTGAGATCATGGCTGCATTGGGGAGGAATGGAGTGAAGCTGAAAAAAGTCAGAAGACCTGGTTTAAGTCCAATCTCTACTGCCTACCACCTGCATGACTTGGGTTGTTATCCTCTTTCAGTATCAGTTTCCCTTTCTGTGAAATAAGTGGGTTGGAGACTAGGTACTTCAAATGTCCCTTCCAGATCTAAATTTACAAGTAAGGAAGGATCTTTTCCAGGCTCAGTGACTGGGCATTTTAAGTCTGGGCACAGTGCCACCCGAGTAGCCTCAATTGAGAGGGCAGTGGAGACAGAGGTGCTGGGATGTTCCTGCAGGGCAGAATGGGGAAAGAGCTTGCCCCAAATCACCCTCATTCAACTTCCTATTTTAACAAATTATTCTGACTAACTAGGTGGTAAGCTTTGTTTTTATGCCACTGAAGGATGGCAAAGGCTGTCAGCAATCTCTAAATTCAGCACCCTCTAATTCTGGCTCTCTGGAGCCAAGCCAGCAGAACCTCAGTGAGTTGCTCTGCATTAGGGTGGGCCCCATCCAGCAAGGCTGGGACTGTGTCTTATCCAAATGTGCAAACCTTCCACCACCTCAGCACTGATGTGTCATTGAGTGGTTGGTTTGTCTACAGGGAGACAGGGACATCCACTTTCATAATGCCTTTCTTGATCTCCTCCCAGACTTCAGAGAATAATGCCTTTTGCCACACTCAGGGAATGGTTTATGTTACAGTCTTTTTATTCCTACATTTGTCTTTCTACTCATACTAGGTTGTAAGATTAATGAGTTGGGGGAGAGAAAAAGGAATAAATGTTTATAGATTGCTTATTATGTGCCAGGTACTATGCTATGCACTTTACAAATATTATCTCATTTAAGGCTAGAATTTGAGTCTCACATAAACTTCGAATGTCCCCCAATGCCTAGAATAGTACCCTGCACACAGAACAACACTTAATAAGTTAATATTTATATAGGACTTTAAAATTAGAAAAGCACTTTTCTTAAATTGTTTTGGCCAATTCTCACAGCAATCCTGCTGAGGTAGAGACTATTATCATTCCCACTATATGGACGAGGAAACTGAGATGGTTACCTGACTTACCCAAGGTCATACAGGTCATAAATGTTCTGAGGCAATATTCAAATTCAAGTCTTCTTGAGTCTGTCTACAGTTTTCTTCTACCTGTCTAATGAATTGAATTGACTCTCCAATCTCTTCTGGGAAGTCTTTCCTAATCTCCGGCTGTGATCTTTGTCTCATGGGTTTATCTCTGTGTGTGTGCGCGTGTGGCTGTGCGCACATGTGCGCACTCACCACGTTCTACTTTCTGTCATCATCACTTAACTCCTTGAGGGCAGAGATCAGGTCTGATTCATCACCGACTCCTTCAGAGGCCTAAACAGGGCCGTGTAAATCAATAAATGTTTGTTAGGTTGAATGGAATATTCTGCAACAAAGTAATGTTGGACCTAAGGTTGAAGAGCTATTTTTTAAACTGTTGTTTTACATTGTACAAGTGAGAGGTAACAGTTTAATTTACAAGGTTGAACATGAGAAAAAAGAATCACCAAACAAAAGGGGCAGGCACATCTAAATGGGTAATTCAACTCTGCCGCTGACACATTGTGTGACCTTGGACAAGTGACTCCCCTCTCTTGGTCTCAGAGAAGTGTAGATTAGCTGGGAATCAGGATAGAACAATTGGCGTCCGAGAACCTGGGTTCAAATCTTGTCTCTGATACTTACTACCTGAGTGACCTTGCAAATCATTTCACTTTTCTAGGTCTAAGTTTCTTCATCTGTAAAATGGTTAGGTTGAGGTGACTTTTCAATTCCCTTACAGGTATGACCACTCTCTCCTCCCCATTCAGTAAACTCTAGTGGCTCCTGATCACCCCTACGATCAAATGATAACATTCAAATCCCTTTCTGACCTGCTCCTTTTCTACCTTTTCAATCTTCTTACACCTTGAGACCTCCAGACTCTCTGTGATCCAGTAACCCTGGTGTCCTTGCCAGTTCTCTCACATGGTTGTCTATCGCCAGACTTTGGACATTTTCGTGGTCTGTCTTGCCCGCACTGGCAGCATACTCTTCCTCCTTTTCTCTCCCTCCTGACTTGACTGACTTCCTTCAAGTTCCAGCTAAAATTCTTTTCATGAGAAGCCTTTTCTTATCTCCTTTAATGTTATTACCTTCCCTAAAAGATTACTCTCAATTCATCTTGTCTGTAGCTTATTTGTACATTATTATTTACATGTGGTCTCCTCAGTAGGTTGTAAACTCCTTGAATGTCTTTTTGCCTTTCTTTGTATCCCCAGTACTTAGCACGGTGCCTGAAGAGAGTAGGCATTCAATAAATGCTTAATGACTAATTAAGAGTACTTAAAGTATCTAAAAGCCATAATTCTACTATCTCTAGATACTAGAAACCTTTTTTTTGGTCAGCACTTGATTTCATGAGGGACCTCCACAATGTGTAAGCCCCTCTACTAATACAGGTCAATGACTCATCTGTAACTTTTAATGTTAGAAAATTTGCCTGGGGCACTGGGAGTTTAAATGATTTCCCAGGGTTGCACATATTAAGGATAGGACCTAAACCCAAGTCTTCCTATCTCCAAGACCAACCCTCTATTCATTCTCTATCTATGATGACTTTCATCTATATATCAATCTTGGGAAAATGTCAGTCGTTTCCTACAAATCCCAAACAACCAATGTTTTACAAGCTCTTTTCATGCTTAACCCTAGGAAAGGGATGTAAATACTTTTAAATCCTGCTTAGATCCTTCCCGAGTCAAATTCCATTTAAATTGTTTGCAGAAGACATATACATACATACATATCTATCTATCTCTATCTATCATCTATCTATCTATTCTAAAAATAATGAACTCAGTTATAAGGAAAAGGAAGGTTTTGTCCTGTGCTTTCACTTTTCTTTCAACACTCTCTTGATGAAGTTGTCAGTTCCTATGGGTTCAGTTATTATTTTCATGGAGGTAACTCCCAGATCTATGTGTCTAACCTTAATCTCTTCCCTAAGCTTCATGTCCTTCTCAAATATGTACTGGACATTTATAACTGGATCTACCAGGCATCTCAATACATACAAAAAAAGAGATCATAATCTTTTCCCCAAACCCAGTCCTTTTCCTCACTTGAATGAATGAATTAAAAAGCAACTGTTAGGTACTTACTAGGTACAAAGTACTGTGCTAAGTACTGGAGATAACAAAGAGAGAAGCAAGTTAGTCCTTCCTATCAAGATATTCCCTCTCTATTAGGGAGAGACAACACATATAAGAGGACTCTACTGCAAGTGGTCCATAGGCTACAGCAAAAATCAATTGGGGGAATCCTTTTTGGTATAATTTCCATTGACAAAAAAAGTCCCCATTTTTTCCTTCTAGTCATTTGGCAGTGCCAAAGACAGGTGGAACACGTTTTTCTTTTCTGAGTTTTCAGCATCTTTGACTACTGATGAAATGGAGGCTGGACCTTCAGAGAGTTTGTGAGCAGCATCTCCATAAGGGTTGTTCTCTGGGAAGATGGTCACAGAGTTGACTTGATACATGGCTGTGGTCTGAGGGATGCTGCTATTCCAGGGGATCTTGAATGTAGGACTTTGGACTGTCCCCACCAGATACTGGCTAGAGGTGATTGTGGAAGTGGTGATAGTGGTTTGACCTGCCTGATACATGCCATCTTCTGCTCCTTCCTCAGGGCACTTTAATTTCCCTATATTTGTCAATTGCATCATCATTCTTCCTGTCATTCAGCTTTGCAAACTTGATATCATTCTCAATTCTTCACTCTCCTTTCTTCCCCATATCTAATCAGTTGTCAAATTTTATTAATTCTGCCTCCATTATATCTCTCACATCCAATCTCTTCACTTCATTCGTATGGCTACCATTCATTCAGGTCCTTGTCACTTTCCTCCTGAACTACTATAACAATCTTCTTCTTGCTCTCTCTGCCTTCAGTTTTCTTCTCTCTAAGTCATACCCAATAATGCTGCCAAAAGTGATCTGCCTAAAGCACAGGTGTGAACATTTCACCTGTCTTCTCAAATATACTCCATTGACTTCCTATGATCTCTAGGATTATATCAAACTCTGTTTGACATTTGTAGGCTTCGCTCATGTAGATGTTCACACACTGGATGGGTCAGCCAATGTAACTTTCTTCATCTTTCTCACTCATAATGACTCTCAACCCCAAGCCTGATGTCTGGAATGCAGCTTCCCTTCATCATGTCTCTTAAAATCCCTAGCATTCTTCATAAGATGACTCAAAATTCATTTCCTAATGAAATAAAATTTTTCCTGACATGAATCCTTCTCCTCACGTTTTACTTATATAGTATTTTATTTATTTGGAGACAGCAATGTGGTACAGTGGTTGGAGCACTGGACTTGGAATCAGGAAGACCAGAGTTCAAATGTGACCTCAGACAGTGTGTTCCCAGACAAGTCACTTAACCTTTCTGTGCCTCAATTTCCTAAAATATAAAATAAAGTTAATAACAACATCTATTTCAACAGGGCTATTATGAGGATCAAACAATGAACAATATAATAAGCAATATTTATAAAGGTCTTAGTGCAGTGCTGGGCTCAAAGGAGTTACCATGCAAACATTTATTCCCTTCCCTTTCCTATTTTATATCTATTTAAAATTGCTTTCTCCAATAGAAAAAGGGGGAAGGAAGGAGACAGTCATTTATTAAGCACTTACTATGTTCTTCATATATGCACACAGCACGAGGCTGGTATTACAGTTACAATATTATCTCATTTGGTCCACACAACAACCTTGGGAGGCAGGTGCTTTTATTATATTTTATAATTGAGGAAACCGGGACAGACAAAGGTTAAGTGATTTGCCCAGGGTCGTACCACTAGAAAGTGTCTGAGGTTAAATTCTAACTCAAGTCTTCCTGACTCCAGTTTCAGCATTTTATCAACTATACCACCTACCAGCTTCATAAATATTATGTCATGTGATCAGCACAACATTCCCAGGAGGTAGATGCTTTTATTATCCTATTGTGCAGATGAATAAACTGAGACAGAGGCTCAATGCTTTTCCTAGATTCACACAATTAGTAAATGCCTGAAGCTAGATTTGAACTCAGGTCTTTCTGACTCCAAATCTGGTGCTCTATCCATTTGCCACCAAGCTACTTAAAAGACCTTCATGTTTGGATGTTTTGCTTAGCATAAGGCATTGTCCTTTTATTATGTAGATATTTGGTTTAATGAAAAGGGCAATAAAGGGGAATTCTTGTAAGAAGCACAGAGAACATCCATTTGAGGAGAAACAAAGACAGTTCTAAAGACCCAAGAGAAGCATTTTCTCAAATATAGAAAAGAAAGACCTGAGTGAAGGCACTTTAAAGATCAGAATGCTGATGAATGTTAAAAAAAAGCTGTAGGAAATTTCCCAGGAGTTAATTTGAATATGAGTGTTTCAGGTTTTTTAAATTTATTGTTAGAAACTTATGAATAAAAGAACCATTGTGTGATTACAGGACTATTGTGTAATAACTATTTGTCCCATGTATGACAGATATGTGAAATTTGAATTTCTCATCCTGAATTAGAAATGGGTCATGATATACAAGAAGAACTTGAATTGAATCCTTAGAAGCTAGAGCTTAAGAAATCAATTGAGAAACCATGATAATTCATCATATAATGACTTATGGCTTGAAAACATTTTACTTATTTAATTTCATTTGAACTTCTTGACAATTCTCTAAAAAAGGTTCTATATTTATTCCTTTTTTTTTTTTTTTACAATTGAGGAAACTGAGATTGAGAGATTAATTGACTTGCCTAAGGTCACACACAGCTGGCGAGCAAGACAAGATTCAAACACAAGTCCTTCTGAGTCAAAGTCCAGCATGCTATGCACTATTCCACCAACTGCCTCCAGAGTACTCAGAGAAGTTGATGAAGCTCACAAAAACTGAACATTGCTGGCAGGCGGG
>CM053769.1:298827993-298845196 GCA_028658325.1 Potorous gilbertii | reverse complement strand
CACCTCTCTAACTTGATTTTCAAAATCCTTTTTGGGCTCTTTCATGACCTGAGCCCATTGAATATTTATTTTGAATGTTTGGGATACTGAAGCCTTGACTTCTATATCTTTCCCTGATGGTAAGCATTGTTCTTCATCATCCAACAGGATGGAGAAGATATTTGTACACCAAGAAAGTAACCTTCTATGGTCTTATTTTTTTTCTCTTTTTTGGGGCATTTTCCCAACTAGTTACTTGACTTTTGGATCCTTTGTCAAGAGTAGGGTATACTCTGGGAATCTGTGAGATCTCAGTTCCTCCAAGGTGCATGATCAAGTGTATACTTGTCTGGACACAGAGAGGGAGTCTTATGTCCAGAATCTTAGCAATTACCTCTCCATAGTCACCTAGCCTCCAGTTCTACCAAGTCATCATTGGGAGCTGATTTTCAGATAAGCTGGATAGGCAGGGTCACCATTTAGTGTGAGACAAAGACCGACCTCCAGGGCTTCTACCCAGAGCTGAGGTAAGACTCAGCTCTTCAATGCCCCCAGGGGTTTTTATACTCCAACAATGAGAGGCTTGTATGGGCTGCTGTGCGCCTTCTGTGTCTGCTGCCTGCTGCCGAAGCTAGGGGAAGGCTCTTCTCCCTTCCTGGCCAGCTGATAAAACCCCATCACTGATCTTTGGTGCCTGTGGGTTGAGGGATCTGAGGCCCCATTGTTGTGACTGGAGATTCTGCCCCCAAGGTGTCCTCCTCCCAGAGTCTCGTTGTGCCATGCCGTGTAGCCAAGGTTGGGCTGGCCTCCACGCTCTGCTCAGCATCTGGCACAACCTATGTTTCCATGGGCCTTTCAGGTCACCATGGGCTGTAAATTTCCTCCACTCTGTTGTTCTCCACTTCTGCTGCTCCAGAATTTGTTGAGAGTCCCTCTCTACAGGTATTTTGTGAGCTGTGTGGGGAGACCCTACGTAAGTGTGTCTTTCTAGTCCTCCATCTTGGCTTCGCCCAGTATATTCTCTTTCTATATCACTACACTGTCCCCCTTCATTCCTCTCCTTTCCTCTACCAGAAAGTAAATCTTTTAATGCAAAAAAAAAAATTTCAAGAAGAGGAATAAGAGAAAAACAATCAGCCAAATCAATAAATGTACCTAAAAAATTTGGTATTATGTGCTATGTTGTTATATGTAATATCTGATACAAAGATTTCACACACACACACACACACACACACACACACACACACACACCCCTTCCAATTGGTTGTTTCCCTTTTTGTCTTAGCTGTGATACTTTCATATGGGTAAAATGTTTCTCATTTCATGCCATCAAAATCACCCATCTTATTATTCATAATTGCCTCTATCCCTTGCTTGATTAATAATACATCTCCTAAACAGAACTATGAAAGATTCATAATGTACTTTTCTTCTAATTTTTAATAGAATGATTTTTTTTAATATTCAGGTCACACATATATATTTTACATTTATTCCGTATTAGGATATAAGATATTATTCTAAATCTAATTTCTGCAAATGGTCTTCCAGTTTTCCCACCAGTTCTTATTAAACAGGGAATTCTTTCATGGTTAATATTTGTTTGGGAGATTATTGAATACTCAGTTACTGAGTTCATTTATTTCTGATTTTTCCTAATCTAGTTTGATTCACTGATCTACTTTTCTATTTTTTAATCAGTTACAAATGACTTTGATTACTACCATTCATAATACATTTGGAAGCCTGAAAGTACTATTCCCTCTGCATTCCTCTTACCCCCTCCCATTATTTCCCTGGATATTCTAGGTCTTCTTTTCTCCTTTCAAATGAACTTTATGATTATTTTGTCTGTTCAGTAAAGTATCCTTCTAGTAGTTAGAATTGTATAGCACTAAATCTGTTTATTTTGGTGATGGAATCATTTTTATTATGTTGATATTGACCATTGAAAATTTCTCCATCTATTTCAGTTGTCATTATATCTTTAAAGAGTGTTTTGTAATTAATTCTGTACAAATATTGAATGTCCTTTAATACATTGTCTCCCAATACTGTATGCACTTTGAATGAAACTTTCTTGCTATTATAGCTTCCTGAATTTTGTTACCATTATATAAAAATGCAGATGATCTTTGTGGGTTAATTTTGTAGCCTGCAAATTTGCTGAAGCTTTTAATTGCCTCAGGTTTTTTGCTGATTCCCTGGGATTTTCTAAATAAAGCCTCATGTCTTTAGTGATTATGTATTTTTTTCTCCTCTTTGCCTAGTTTATGCTTTTAATTTCTTTTCCTTATTGTTGCTAGCTTTTCTAGAATGATCTTAATTACTGCAGGGAAAGAAGGCATCCTGACTTCACACCTGTACTTTTTTGGAAATCCTCTGGTGTATCTCTTTGACCACAATCCTTGCTTTAGTCATAGAAAGATAATTTTTATCATATTAAAAAGATTCTCTCTATGGCTTTAATTTAAAAAAGCTGCACTTCATCAGAGGCTTTTACATACATTTGTTATTTTTTAAAATGTGTTCAATTATATTGATTGCTTTCCTAATAATAAGTATCATTTAATCCCTATTATAAATCCAACTTGTCATTAGGACAGTTTTTTGGGAGGGTGAATTGCTTTAAAGGTTTTTGGGGGTGCTAGGATTTTATCTTAATTTTTATTTAATATTTTTAATATATTAGTTTATGGTTTGCTTTCTTTGCTCTATCTTTTTCTGATTTAGGTATTAAAACTATATTTGTTACATAAAAGGAGCTTAGTAAAGTGCTTTCTTTATTGATTTTTGAGAATAATTTAGATAGTATAGGTAGCTATTTTCCTTTAAAGTATTAAGAGAATTCTCCTGTAAATCCCTTGGAAATAGGAATTCCTATGCATTTCTTTGACAGTCACTTTACAGCTTGCTATATTTCTTTTTCTGAGATTAAACTATTTTATGATCTTTGTTGTTTTGCTACTTTGAGCATTTTATTATTTTGAAAGCATTCCTATATTTCTTTTCTGTTCTCAATTTTGTTGACATGTAACTGCTATCGTAGTGGGTTTTAAAATTTCTTGCTCTTTCTTCTGATTTCTTTTGATTTCATCTTGTTCACTTAAAAAATTGTTAATTTGGGTTCCTGCCTCTTTTAATTAGAGCAACTAAAGATTTATCAACTTTATAAGTAATTCCTTTCTTGGAGATAATCTGAGTTAAGTGACTTGCCCAGGGTCACACAGGTAGTAAGTGGCTGAACTCAGATTTGAACTAAGATTCTCCTAACTCCAGAGTCAATGCTCTATCCACTGTGGCACATAACTGTCCCTAACTTTATAGGTAATTTCAGAGAATCACTTTTTCATTTTGTCAGTTCTATGGTTTTCTTTTGGTTTTTAATTTCTCTCATAATTTTCAAGATTTGTTTTGTGATTATTTGGGGTTTATTTGTTGGCTTTCTAATTTTTAAAAATGCATATTAATCTCATGAAGCCCTTATTTTTCTATTATATTAATGAATGTTTTGGGGGATATATTTTTGTTGTTGTTTAAGACTTCTATAGCTACATCCCAGAAATTTTGTCATGTTATCTCATTTTTGTCTTTAAAATCTTTACTAATTACTTCTCTGATTTATTCTTTGATGCATAGAAAATTTAGGATTTGTTATCAATCTTCATTTTGGTGTGTCATTTGTTCATGATCCCCAATTTAACTATTGTGTTATTTATGATTTACAAAGAATTTGTATAGTGTTTCTACCTTTCCTCTTTCCTTAAACATTAATTTTCAGTTTATCTATTATCTACTACATGGTTTATTTTTTTAAGTGTCTTGTAGTGCTCAGAAATACGCATATCCCTCAGAATTTCCATTCAATATCAGTTAATAGACAAAAAAGAACTTACTATGTTTCAAGCACTGTATGAAGTTCTGAGGATACAAAGGCAAAAGATGTTGTCCTCAAGAAGTATGCATTCTACTGAGGAAGACAAATCTCCCCACTACTAAACTTTCTTTTTATTCTCAAAAGTACCTCTGTCCAACCTAGATTCCCAGGCTCACAACCTTGATACCATCTCAAGTTTTTGCTCTCATCCCATATATTTAGTTACTGTTTTATGTGGAGGGGTTTGCTTAGGCAGGGATTGACACTGGAGGGAAAGAGGAGATAGTGGAGAAAAGATAGAGTGAATAATGGAGAAAGGTGTTTGAATCACATTGAAGAAGGAGGAGGTTAAAAGAGGAACTTCCTTAGCCAACAGTCTCAATTTTTTTTTTTTGGTGAAATATGAGGCAAGATGCTCAGCTGAGAGGATGAGGAGAATGTTGTGGGAGACTGGATGTTGGGAATAGCTGTTGTTAGGAGTGGGACAGTGAATCAATTGGGGGGGGAATAACATGTTTGTCTTGCGACTGTGAAAGTCCAGTTTGGTCCATATAACATAGAGTTTTGGTGGACTTAGTCATCACAGCTTCATGACTTTCTACAAGTCCATTCAGCAATACATGAACAGAAACAAAATAACAGCTCACAGGAGTATGACCCATGTTTCAGGGTTAGCCATTGTATTAGGGTTTATTTGTTTTTAATTCCTAAAGATGAAATAATTTATTTCGCTATTTGTTCATTCCTATAGTTGCATTTATTTACCTTTCTTGTGTTTATGTTGCTTGATATTCTGTCTGCTTGTGGGATTTGTTGTGTATCATTAGAACTATTAAATTTGACCATTAAATGGCTTGAAGTTTTATGTGTAAGGTTGTTGCGTTTATTTTTCTGGAGTTGATGTGTGGATTCTTTCAAACAGTGATCTGTTTTCCTTCATCAAACATTCTGGGCAATTTTCTTTTATTCTGCATTATAGTGTTCAGGTTTTTTGATCTGTGATATTCTTCTAGGAAACCTATTATCTTTAAATTATCTCTGCATCTCCTGTCATTGAGCTCGAAAAATTTTGCTTCAATTGAGATTGTATGTTTTTTAATGTTATTACTTTTTGCTTCCCTTACTCCAGACACTTCTTCACTTCGGTATGTTTGAATTCCAAGTCAATGTCATTTTCCCTTTTGCATCCTTGCACCACAGATATAAATGTTTTCTACTCTGCTAGTTATTTCTATTGTATAGTTATTAGTTCTGACTTTTGCTCTCTTCTAATTTCCCTTATGTCTTTCTTTTCCTTTTTGAACTATTTTGGAATATTTTACGGTTGTTCATGCTCTCCGGTTCAGTGCTTCATCAAGCATTGGTTCCATTTCCTTTGGCTTCTAATATTTGTTTAGAGAACTTTACAATCTCATTAATGTTAAGGCATTTATCCTGCCCTCAAATTTAATGTCTTCTCTCTCAATGTGTCTGCTTGTATTCTATGTTTTTAGTTGATTTTTTTCTACTTGAAATCTTTAGTGTTTTAAATATTTTCCCCTTATATTTTTCTGTTACTCATTTTCTAACCTTTCCCTCTTTTATTGTGGTTATATACTCAACGCTGAACTATTAAGCTGATTCAGACCCCTTTTGTGTTAGATGACATACTTTTTACCAGTCTTAGTCCCTGCACTAAGTAGATTTTGGGGAACAGGACTAGTTCTAATTGAATTTTAGCCTCCTTACCTTCAAGATGCACCCCCCTCTTCTCCAGTTCTTTCCCTCTTGTCCTTTCTTTCCTTTGTTGAATTAAATCATATTCCACCACTTTTTTGTAGAATTGAGTGTACTGGAGGATGAGGTAGGTACCTGTTAGGAGCAGGTACCTGTAGCCTTGGAATCCCTAACCTCAGGGCACCTTAGGCAGAAGGTAACCAAATTTTTGTCCTTTTTCTTAACATACCTGAGCAGAGGAAGTGTCTATGGCTTGATACAATTGGATGATAGATGGGTAGGGGGAGGGGTACACCAGCAGTCTCAAGGGAATCCTTGTGTGAGTTCCACATACAAGGCCATCTATCAGTTTTCCTGTACATTCCTTTGCAAGTGCGGTGACTGATGGAAGAAGTGATGAGTGAGGGCATTAAGGGTTAGCATTCTCCAGTGTTACCTTGACAGAAATCTTACTCTCTTGTTGTATGGATTCAGCCGTAATTGCTCTAACTCTGGCATATAATCCCTCTTCTGAAGGGTTTTTTAAAGCTTGATACTGAAAGACAACATATACTGTATTGTATATATTTGGTGCTTGGTAGCAAAGAAAATATACATTCCACCATCTTGTTGGTCATATGACCCTTAGAGGCACATACCATAGTAAAGTGACCAGAAAGTTGGCATAAGAATAATTAAGACCTGGGTTCCAGTCCCACCTTTGAGATACTGGCTGTTTGTCCTTAGACAAGCTCCCGGTGATCCCAGCAAACTCTCTAATACTATAAGTTTTAAGAGCAGGTGACAATCAATAATGATAGAGGGAGTTTCCTCACTGGGAATTTCTTTTTAACTATTGTAATCATAAGCCTAATTTAATTAAGTATATAAGTTACTTACCTGTATATTTGTGTATATTTATATATATATATATCCTCTAATATTTTCTAATAATTTCATGTATGCATGAAAATTGCACTATTCAAGAAGTCAGAGACGTATTATAATTGGTGATAGTCAAGGGAGTATCCATACGAATTAGATAACACCAAAATGTAGAAGTTTAAATGTATGCTTGCTAAAAGGATAGAGGATATAAAGAGGATATATTTCAATTTGAGATCGCCAAAGAATTGATCCCTATGGAGCAGGGAAATGTTATCAAAGCTTTCCAAGAATAAAGTTTCAGAGACTAAACCAAATATCTTTAATGGATTTAGTTTACATATGAGTGATACTGTAAGTTCCTTTTATTGTACTATTTTGTTAGATATCCTCTATAGAAAAAAAAACATCATTTCTCAAAACTAGATCAGTGTGAATTGTGATTTGCAAGCTAAAACATCTCTGAAGTATATGCATATATTTTCCACCTAATGACAGTAATGTTTCATATCATTAGATCTAATTTAGACACCACCAATAACCAATAAATGTCATCATGTTACTGTTTTTATCCGTTTCAGTTCTGTTCATTTCAAGATTGTAATTGCAAAAATATTTTTAAGGTTTTTGTTCAGTTGGATTTGGCTTTATGTGCTTTCCTATGTTAATTCTAGATGTAGATTATGAAGCTATACACTCTTCAAGGTGGGAGCTTTACTGCTCTTATCTTCCATGTAACAAACAATTCCAACAAATAATTTAATATATATTAATGTTCAATGAGGAATTGATTGGTAATCCATTTTTTGAAAATCTCACTTCGGCACTTGATCGATCTGGTGGACATGAGCACTCCCATCAGTTGTGTAGATCCTAATCTAGCCATGGCCCCTCAATCCCTGTTACTTGTGTACTCCTGGACATGTATCTACAGTGAGACCAACCAGTGCTGGACATCCTATAGATATCTTGACAGTACATAATTACCAATGTAGCACACAGACCATCAACATAGGTGACCATCAGATAGAGTTACTGCTCGTTTGGTATCTACTAAGGAGTCTTGTATGATCTTAACATAGGCAATGGAAACATTAGAATAGAGACTAAGGTTGGATGTTAACATTACTAAATCAAAATTCTTTTTAAAAAAAATTCTTTAAAAAGCACCACAGTGGAATCTTGTATTCTCTGAACCTTCCAGTCAATTATATGACTACAAATATGTCACCTGTGTTGAGTCAGAAAATAGTCAATAAACATTTATCAAACATCCACTATGTTCCAGATACTGTGATAAATGCTACAAAATAAGGCAAAAAAAAATAGTTCCTGCCCTCAAGAAGCTCACAATCTGATGATGTATAATAATGGTTTTTTAGGTCTACTTTTTCCTTTCTTATATTTTCACTAAGAATGCCTTCAATACATGTATAATCTAGACTCATAAAATCCTAGAATTGCAAGGGATGTTCAAAGTATAGAATCAGGACTCTAGGTCTGCCTTATTTGTTGTGCTTCTAGAGAGTTTGGCACCATGGCCAATGCTTCTGAGTAGACAGTGTTAACATGAAGAAACTGTGGGGATAGCTAGAAGTCACATAGAGCTTTAGTGTTTGCAGAGTGTATGACACCCATGATCTCATTTTATCCTCATATAATCTTGGTGAAATGTGTGTATTATTCCCATTTTATAGATGAAGAAACTGAAGCTAAGAGAAGTTGAGACCTCTCAGGGACTCAGCTAGTAATGAGGATTTGAACTCAAGGCTTGTTCTCCTCCAACCTAGTGCTCTATCCTCTATGTTATTTAGCTACCTCTAGGTAAAATGTGCTTCCATGGTAAAGAAAACTGAGTTGTTCTTTTAGGGCATTCTGGTAGATCCTTTAGAAGTGTCCATAAAACTAAGTAGTGTAAGACGAATAGGTAATAATTCAACACAATTTGATAAGAAGTATAAACAAGATTGAAAGTTCAGTACCACCATGTATTCTTCAATAGAGGTCCTCCACTCCAGCTTCTAGCCTTCTACAGGAATATCCTCTATAATATCTCTGACAGATATAGTCTTAAAACTTATGCTTGACAATTTCCTGCTGAAATTCTGTTGTCCTTTGGAAGTACTCTTTCTTCAGCTTAGGTGATCTATTTTAATGAGAATGACCAAGAATCCTTCAGATTCTGAAGAGAAAATAATTTAATTTTTAGTGATCTGGAAAGGGATCCTAATAACAAAAGGATGAACATACAAAGGGACATTTATAAAATGCCCCTTTTTGCCACATTTCTGTAGCACTTAATGATAAAGCACTTTACTTACCACAATCTTGTGAAGGAGATAGGGAGTATTATTTCCATTCCACAGATGAAGAAGTGAGACTCAAAATGATTAAGTCATTTACCTGTTATCATGTGGTTAGTAAATTTTAGAACTATGGCTCAAACCCAGGTCTTTTAACTCCAAGTCCATCATTCTTTCCATTGGATGAAGCTATCTCCAAGTTGCTACATTGTTTAGTTTATTTTCTCATCCTTCATGGGTTGGATTCTAATTCTGATCTGTTATCTTGAGAAAAGTCAGTGGAGTTACCCTCATGCCCTAACCCAGTGGCCTTGGATACACTTCAGAAATCACAAGACCTGAGACAACTAGTTATCTTTGCACAAGATCTAAGATTGAAAATCTGGGTTCAGGCAAGTAAGTCACAAGGAGAGACTCACACAGTAGGCTGGGGATGGCAATTAGGGAGGGAAGAAGTATTTGTATAGTGAGTCAGAGCTGAGCAACGTGATCTCCCATTTGTTACCCATGGACCTTCATGGAAGCAGGAGAGACAGAGACAGCAAGTTTGGCAGACAACACATTTGTTCGCTCACTTGAAATGCTGAGCTGTAGCCAGCTACTTTAGAGGGAGACAGGGAAGATTTTTCTAAAGGAGAGGAGGTTGGAAATATACTAACTTGGGGAAAAGCCTGAAACAGAAAATGTCTTTAAAAGAAATATTTTACCATGTTTTGTAACAATCAGATGTAGAAATTAGTGGCTAATGTGAAGGTCTTTCTGGGACTGCTTTAATGAATAGATGATAATTTGCCATTTGGAAATGAATTGTTCAATATATAAGTGCCAGAAAAGAGTGTCTCCTTAAATAAACTAAACATTTCCCCCTTGCAATTCTGTTTACAATATTATTTTCCCTAGCAACTCCATAACTCATAGCTAGCCAGGAGGGAAACTGCAGGCCGGCTTCTATCAGAGTCATCTAAGGTTTTAAATGAGGGGGTTTAAATTAACGAACTTTTACAGCAATGAGTCTACATGCTCACAAAACTTTATAAGTGCCCAAATAATAATTCTCCCTCTCCACATAGTCTAGCTAGGTTGTTTTTCCTACTGAAAACACTGCTCAGAAATTCTCCTGTAGCTAATTCCTTCCAGAAGAGACCAGACAGAGTATTGCTACTGTAAATAGATTTCTTCATTATCCTGGGGCATTTTTTGTCCAAAAGACTGACCAAAAAAAGTAGGAAAGAGCCAGTAACTGTCTCAGTTCTCTTCAGGTCTTCTGTAGAGGTGTAGGAGAACATGACACAGGGAAAGAGCTGGAAAGATCACCATGTTCCCTCATTGTGGAAGTAATCAGCCAGGTCTAGTTCATTAAAAGACTTGGCCAGGAAACCCTCAGCTTGACACTTGAGAGTTTCATGGGAAAACAGGCTAAATGAAGGAAATTGCTTTTTCAAAACCCAAGCACCTCTATTTTTGTCCTCTATTATTGTACTAGATATAGGCCCAGGATGGTAGGTCCAAGATGTAGGGACTAAAGGTGTAGGGAACCCATGTTATTCTCGAAGGGCGTGGAGACACTCAAAACCAGAGGCTCTCAGATATGTTTACCCTGTGACTCACTTGAATAATCCCATTCCCTAGCATCAGAGCCAAGACAAGGCATTTGGTGTGTCCTGGATACTGTTTGGAAATGGCTCCCTTGCAGTGTCACTGTCTGTTAGTGGTTTTGTGCTTCCACTGAGACATGCAAGACATGACTGATCACTAAATAATTCCATTGAGCATTAGAAGTCCAATTATTTTTGAATCATAAAATAAGAAATTGTAAAGTATCCTTCATTGTGCCCCTGATCCTGTCTAGCCCTTGGCTCTATCGATAAAAGAAAAAAGGTTCTGGGATAGCCTAGAAGCTCAGGAAAAATGTTATGATCATAATTGCCCCTTGTTTTTCCCATTTTTCAATTGCTTCAGACCAGAGCTGGGAATGGTTGAGGAGAGAAAATGAGAGAAGGTGGGCTAAACAATGACCCCGTGCAAAAAGGGCTGAAGAAAGAATGGCAGACATTGTGAAAATGGGTTTGGGGAAAACAATCTAAGAATTTAGAGCCTAGGACTAAGTGAGGCTATGCTAGTGAGAATACTTCTTGACCCTGGCTCTTTTACATTCCCTTAAACTCCTCAAAATTCTTAAATTCCCTTATCTAATCGTAATCTATTGACTTTTCATCTCTCTCCCAGCCTTCCTTTACCAAATTCTACTCTTCATTCATATCATGACCTCAAATCTCTCAATCACTCAGTTGTCTTCTAGGCCATCTCTCCAGGATTCTAGGCCATCTCTCCAGGACTAGTCACTCTTTCATTTTCCCCTATCTGACCCCTTGGTGGCCAGATTAATTAAATTAAACTCTACACTGCCTTTTTCTCTTAAGTCCCTGGCCCCTTTATCATAGCACTGGTTGTGCCTTGCTAAGCTTTAGCCTTGGACAACTCCCATTTTTACAAAAAAATTGAGGTCAATTTCCAAGAATATCCACTTGTCCTGTCTTCCTTGCCTCATTTCATTCGAATGCCTTCTGTCACGATCTTCTTCACTTCTCTCTCACAAAGAGGTGGCTTTTCTCCTTAACAAGCCCCAGCTTAGCCCTCCAACCTGCATGAGTTCCCATTTCATCCTGTCTCCTCCAATATATTGTTCCCTCTCTCATCCCCATTCTAGAACTTATCTTCGGTCTTTGTCTACTGCATGCTTTCCTACTACCTCAACTTGACCCCTCCATCTCTTCTATTGTTCTATATTTCTTCTGCTTTTTGAAAATGTCATCTATAATTAAGTGCCTCCACTTTCTTCTCACTCACTTTTTAGCCCCTTACAACCCCTTAGAGCTTCTGACCTCATCATTCCACTGAAATTGCTCTCTCCACAGTTTTCAGTGATCTTTTAATTGCCAAATCCAATGGATTTTTATCCATTCTCATTCTTATTGATCCCTTTTCAACCTTTAACACTATTGATCCCCATCTTGTCACTTCTTTCTCTCTAGATTTTTAGAACACCACTCTTTCCTGATTCTCTTTCTACCTATCAGATCAGCCTTTCTCAGTCTCCTTTGTTGGATCTTCATCCAGGTCACACTCTCTAAATGTAGTGCCCCATAAAATTCTGTCCTAGGTCCCCTTCTCTTTTCCCTTCATACTACTTCACTTGTTTATCTCGTCAACTCTAATAAATTTAATTTTCATCTCTGTGCTGATGATTCTCAAACCATCCTATGTTGTCCTAACATCTCTGCCAGTTCCCAATTTTATATCAGCAACTGCCTTTCAGACATCTCAAACTATATGTCCAGTAAACACGTTAAGTTCTACAAGCCCGAAGCTGAATTCATTATTTTTCCCCAATCCATCCCCCTCAACTTCCCTATTACTATTGAAGACATTACCATCTTCCCAGTTCCTCAGGCTCAAAACTTACGCACTACCCACAGTTCTTCACTATCTCTCACCCTCCATATTCAATTTGTTGCCGGAGCCTGTCAATTTCACATTTCAACATCTCTTTAATGTGTTGCCTTCTCTCCTCTGCCAGCATCATACCCCTAGGGTAGGTCTTCATCATCTCTTGCTTGGGCTCTTGCAAAATTCTGTTGGTGGGTCTGCCTGCCTCCATTCTCTCCTCACTTCAAATCCATCCTTCATTCAACTATGAAAGTGATTTTCCTAAAGCACAGGTCCAACCACCTCACCCCTACTCAATAAACTCCAGTGCCTCCTTATCACTTCTAGGATCAAATGTAAATGTTTGGCACTGAAAGCCCTCATAACCTAATCTCCTCCTACCTTTCTTTTGCCTTACTCTCCACCTTGTACTTTTTGATCCAATGATACTGGTTTCTTTGCTATTCTTCAAACAAAACACTCCATCTCTTGGCTCAGTTCATTTTCTCTGGCTCTTTTCTCTTCTGGAATTCCCTCCCTCCTCACCTGTGTCTATTGACTTTCCTAGCTTCCTTCAAGTGTCAGTTAAAATCCTGTCTTCTACAGGAAGACTTTCTCAATTCCTCTTAATTCTGGTTCCTTTTCTCCATTGTCGTCTACCCCATTAGATGGTGAGCTCCTAGAGGGAAGGCAATGTTTTTGTTTTTTCTTTTTGCTTAGCACTGTGCCTGGCACTTATTTATGCACTTAATAGGCGCATAATAAATGTTTGTTGGCAGACTGACTGGGCTTGAAGTGAGGAAGACCTCAGATTGAATCCTGCCTCACCCAAGTCTAAATGCTAAATGGCCCTGGCAAGTCACTTAATCCCTGTGCTTTATTTTCTTCATCTGTAAATTGAGAGGTTGAATTCAAAGGTTAGACTCAGGTCCCTTTTAGCTCTAGATCTATTATTTTAACTATATATACATGGTGGAAGGAGGATCATACCGATTTTTTTTACTGATAGGAGTGTATAATCCAAAAAGTTTGGAGACCACTGACACAAATAGTATCTAAGTCTTAGGAAAGACAACCCCAAAAGTGAATGTGTTCTTAGACTACACCTGTAGAAATATAGTCTAGAACAATAGAAGTGAAAGGCTCACTGTCTTCTGTCCTGGTCAGATTATATCTGTGGTATCATGTTCAGCTCTGGATGCCCACCACAGAGAAAGAACACTGATAAATGAGTATGATCTAGGGAAGGGCACAAAAGCAGTTTTGAGGAGACTAGAGGGCATGCCACATGAATATTAGGTGAAGAAACTAGGAATATTTATCTGGGGAAAAGATTTGGGAGGAACATGATAAGTCTTTGTCTTCAAGTATCTGCAAAACTGTCTTAGAGAGGAAGGATCAGCCTTGTTCTTAACTCCAGATCATTAGCACTAGGTATGGTTATACATTGCATAAGAGGCAGATTTTAGTCCAATATAAAAAAAAATTCCTCATAAATAAAAGTAGAAGGGGCTGCCTAAAGAGGGAATGAACCCCTCAACTCTGGAAATGTTCAAGTAGAAGCGGCATGATCACTTGTTGGCAATGCTATAGAAGCAACCATTAGGTTCTGTTATGGATGCCCTTTGAGATGTCTTTTAATTCTGAGATCCTGTGATTCAATGAAAATTTATGGTGGGTGTTCAGGGGGATAGTGAAGGAGATGATGGCTGCCTTCTAGTATCTAAAGGCCTTCCATATCAAAGGAGAATTTGATTTATTTCTGTGTGGCTCTAGTGGTCAGAACTAGTACTGGGGTAAGGTGAAGCACTGATGTGGTAGAACTTGGGCAGCAGTGGAGAGGGAATCCTCCTCATAGTTCCAAGGCTTGTGGTCACTCAAAGACCAGAGCACAGGCCAGGAGAGGGATAAACACCTCTCCTTTGATCATTCCACTTTGGAAGAACTGAGAATTCAAAGTTTCCTACACTTATTTCTGAAAATAACTGCACAAAACCCCTGAAGCTTGGGACAGTTTGCTCTCCACCCTGGAAGCAGAGTCCTACCTTAACAAAGAGCTAAAATATCAAATAATTGGTTGGGAAAATAGGCAAACAGCAGAAAAAAAAACCAGACTATAGGATCTTACTTTGGCGACAAGGAATATCAAAACACACAACCAGAAGAAGACAACAAAGCCAAAGCTCCTACATCCAAAGACTCCAAGAAAATCAGGAATTGATCACAGGCCATGGAAGAGTTCAAAAAGAATTTTGAAAATCAAGTAAAAGAAGTAGATGGAAAATTGGGAAGAGAAATAACAGTGGTGCAAGAAAATCATGAAAAATAAGTCAACAGCTTGCTAAAGGAGACTCAAAAAATGCTGAAGAAAATAACACCTTAAAAAAATAGAATAATCCAAATGGCAAAAGAGGTTCAAAAAGCCAATGAGAAGAATGTATTCAAAAGCAGAATTGGCCAAATGCAAAAGGAGGTCCAGAAGTTCACTGAATTAATTAAAAATCAGAATGGAGCAAATGGAAGCTAATGACTTTATTAAAAATCAAGAAATTATAAAACAAAACCAAAAGAACTGATAGCAAAACTAAAATGTAACTATCACAAAGTACAGACAATATTTCACTTAGCCCAGCTTGTGCATTTTATACACCTGAAATTTTTAAAAATTACAGATTTTTTAAAGTATTCCCATTGAGAAGTGTTCTCTTCCCAAAGGCCAGCTGCATTAGTCAGACTGACTGTATTTTCCATTATCCATATATTGTGCAAACATTCCATAATTTATGTTACCATCCTCCACAGAATCCAGCAATTTTGGCTTTTGCAATCTTGAGTCCCAGGCAAGTCAGTGTGAAATCTTATGTGAAGTCTCTGCTAAGAGAGGTAGTGTGGGAAGTTAGTTTTCTGTGTTAACTTAACATTCCATAGTACTTTCCCCTCCAAACAGTATATTAATGTATATACATACACACACGCACACATATACACACACACACATATGCAGGCAGCAGCCCTCCTTGATCTGTACATAAAGCCAGACTCTATCTGTTTATCTCAGGGATTTTGATGCCAACATTCCAATCTCAGATTTTCTAATAGAGCCGGAACATACAACCCTGCTAATCTGATTCTATAGTCTAGTTCAGCAGAAGTATTTCTTTATCACACAGCTGAGGTCAGAAAGCAGTCTGTTAAAGGAAATATTACAGTCCAGAATGATGTAGACAGTGTGTCATCCTAATGGCAGCAGCTGGTACTCATCCAACCAAACTCCCACATACTAAAGAAAATGCCTTTTAACTGGAAAAAGTACGCAATACTTTTTTGCTTTCCCTGAAATTTTATCCTTAGTGGCTCTGCTCTTTAAATTTTCTCTTCAAGGGTCCACTTATCCTATTGTGGGGAAACCATTTTATATCAACAAGTTCAGCATGCTACATTGACAAAGGCAGAAAAGGACATGGGGAAAAATTAGAATCACTTAGAACAGGACTTGCAACCAGAAGGGAGAGACGATCGGAGTCAAGAAACCTGGCAGAGAACATTGGTAAACCACAATGTAGTGGAAAGAATACTAAGCTGGAAGTCAGGAGACTTTAAGTCTGAGTGTTGAGTAGGAAGGATGGTACAAAAACAGTTAATAGAAAATTACTGCCCAACATCAATAAAAAGAAAGAGAGCACTTAACTGACCTTGATGAAATCAAGTCAGCTTGTCAAAACAAACTAGACCCTTGATTACAGAAAGATCTGATAGGTGTACTGTCAGTAAATTTGAAAGATTGTGAGGAACAAGAGATGTCCTGTAAGGTAGAAAAAGGGCACATACCCTAGTTTTCAAAATAAGAGAAGAAAATGGACTTTGAAAACCATAGGTCGATGAGTGATAACTTCATCTCCTGGCAAAGTTCCAGAAAAAAATTTAAAGATAGTTAGTGAGCACGTAGAAAAGGTAAGCAGTGATCCCATGAGCCAGCTCACACCAGACAAAACTCATTTCCTTTTGTGACAGTATTATTAAACCAATAGATCAGGAGAATGATGTATTTTAGTGGTGTCAAACTCAAGTAGAAAGAGAGGCCACTAAACCATACAGAAGAAACTGTTTGAGCTTCATGTTGACTTAGAAAACCACACAAGTTTATTTATTTATTTTTATTAATACATCAACACATTAAAATCAAATAGAAACAATATTTTAATCTGGTTCAGTTTGCATTTTGGAAGTGGTGTGAGCCATATGAGACCTGTGGGCTGTGTTTGACATCTCTGTACATACAATTTATCTAGATTTTAGGTTTTTTTCCCAAATATTTTTATTGATTTCACTAAATATTCTCAATTACATGTAAAAGAAATTCTAACACTTTTTAAAACTTTTGAGTTTTAAATTATCTACCTCTCTCTCTTTCTTCACACCTTCTTGAGAAAGCAAGCAATTTGATATAGATTATAGAGTCATGTAAAATATATTCTCTATGTTGCAAAAGAAATATACTGATAAAAGAACAAGAAAAATAAAGTTTTTTTAAGAATATGCTTCAATTTTATTTGTTTGTTTCTGGAGGTGGATAGTGTTTTTCACTATCAACCCCTTTGGGGTTGTCTTGGATAATTACATTGATCAGAATAACTAAGTCATTTACAGTTGATCATCATATCATCATACAATATTGTTGTCACTGTGTGGAATGATCATCTGGTTTTTCTTACATCACTTTACATTAATTTATATTAGTCTTATCAGGTTTTTCTAAACCCATCCTGCTCATCATTTCTTATAACACAATAATAGTCTATCATAATCATATACTGTAACTTGTTCAGTCAATCCCCAATTAATGGGTATCCCCTCAATTTTAGGATTAGAACATTTAGTTTCCAATTAATTTTTAATCTGTTTCCATGGCCCTTTATTGAATATAATTTTTGCTTCATTATGATCTGAAAAGGATACATCTAATATTTCTCCTTTTCTGCATTTGGTTCTGAGGTTTTTAATGCGACAATATATGGTCAATTTTTGTAAGGGTGCC
>CM053769.1:298811828-298827493 GCA_028658325.1 Potorous gilbertii | reverse complement strand
TTTCTTGGTGTACAAATATCTTCTCCATCCTGTTGGATGATGAAGAACAATGCTTACCATCAGGGAAAGATATAGAAGTCAAGGCTTCAGTATCCCAAACATTCAAAATAAATATTCAATGGGCTCAGGTCATGAAAGAGCCCAAAAAGGATTTTGAAAATCAAGTTAGAGAGGTGGAGGAAAAACTGGAAAGAGAAATGAGAGAGATGTAAGAAAAGTATGAAAAGCAGGTCAACACCTTACTAAAGGAGAACCAAAAAAATGCTGAAGAAAATAATACCTTGAAAAACAGGCTACCTCAATTGGCAAAAGAGGTTCAAAAAGCCAATGAGGAGAAGAATGCTTTTAAAAGCAGAATTAGCCACATGGAAAAGGAGGTTCAAAAGCTCACTGAAGAAAATAGTTCTTTCAAAATTAGAATGGAACAGATGGAGGCTAATGACTTTCTGAGAAACCAAGAAATCACAAAACAAAACCAAAAGAATGAAAAAATGGAAGATAATGTAAAATGTCTCATTGGAAAAACAACTGACCTAAAAAATAGATCCAAGAGAAGCAATTTAAAAATTATGGAACTCCCTGAAAGTCATGATAAAAAAAAGAGCCTAGACATCATCTTTCATGAAATTATCAAGGAAAACTGAACTGATATTCTAGAACCAGAGGGCAAAATAAGTATTCAAGGAATCCACCGATCACCACCTGAAAGAGATCCAAAAAGAGAAACTTCTAGGAACATTGTGGCCAAGTTCCAGAGTTCCCTGGTGAAGGGGAAAATATTGCAAGCAGCTAGAAAGAAACAATTCAAGTATTGTGGAAATACAATCAGGATAACACAAGATCTAGCAGCTTCTACATTAAGGGATCAAAGGGCATGGAATAAGATATTCCAGAAGTCAAAAGAACTAGATCTAAAACCAAGAATCACCTACCCAGAAAAAAATGAGTACAATACCTTAAGGAAAAGATGGTTATTTAATGAAATAGAGGACTTCCAAGCATTCTTGATGAAAAGACCAGAGCTTAAAAGAAAATTTGACTTTCAAACACAAGAATCAAGAGAAGCATGAAAAGGTAAACAAGAAAGAGAAATCATAAAGGACTTACTAAAGTTGAACTGTTTCCATTCCTACATGGAAAGACAATACTTGTAACTTTTTTCAGTGCCTGAGTAGTTAATAGGATAATACACATACACACACATATACACACATACACACACACAGACAGAGAGACAGAGAGCACAAGGTGAGTTGAATATAAAGGGATCATATCTAAAAAAATGAAATTAAGAGGTGAGAGAGGAATATATTGAGAGGTGAAAGGGAGAAATAGAACGGGGTAAATTATCTCTCATAAAAGAGGCAAGAAAAATGGAGGGGAAAAGGGGGAAGGTGAGAGGGAAAATGTGAAGTTTACTCTCATCACATTTGCCTCAAGGAAGGAATAAAATGTACACTCATTTTGGTGTGAAAACCTATCTTACAATATAGGAAAGTGGGGGAGAAGGGGATAAGCAGGGTGGTGGGAAATGATGGAAGAGGAGGCAATGGGAGGAGGAGGGAACAATTAGAAGTCAACACTCTTGGGAAGGGACAAAGTCAAAAGAGAGAATAGAAGAAATGGATGGAGGGAAATATAGTTAGTCTTACATAACATGACTATTATGGAAGTCATTTGCAAAACTACACATATATAGCCTATATTGAATTGCTTGCCTTCCCAATGGGGATGAGTGGGGAGGGAGGAAGGATGAGAAGTTGGAACTCAAAGTTTTAGGAACAACTGTTGAATATTGTAGCCCTTTCCTCTCCCCTTCTCTGTTGTTCATTACATAGCAGGGAGGAAATCTGCAATTCATTTATTAGTGAATTTGTATAAAAGCAGCAATGCATTTTCCCTCCTAACACAGAATTTTTCTGATTTTAAAGCTTATTCAAATGAAACAAAGATCAAAATATCCTTAATCCTTTTCTATTTGGGTTTGTTCATTTGTTGTCTATTTATGAATGAATAAATGTGTTGTATGTGCTTTAGAATGTCACCAGTGTTGACTACACTGAGAGCAGGGAATGCTTTTAGCAATCACTGGTTGGGAAAAGTCACATTTGATGGGAGGACATTTTCATTAGGAACACATTATACTCTTATGCCATGCTCACAGTGTGAGAAAATACATTGGTCTTTCTTTCCTTGCATGTGAAGTACGTTCTTCTCTTTATTGAGTAGAAATTGCCACTTGATTGACTTTAAATGACTTGAATCTATGGCTACGATGTTTGCCCTTCCTCCTTCTCAGAAACATGTGCCCTGCCATGTAGCCTACTGAATATAAACATGAACCAAACCAATTTGGAAGATCAGGGAAGTTGTATTTTATACCCTTTGTATCTTCTGGTTAGTTATTCCATGTGGTGGCTGCAATTGTCATTAACCTGCTTGCTTGCCCAACCCAGTTCTGCCAGCTCATTCACCAAGTTTCTGTCTGTAAGGGAAGAGACCTGTAACATGCTGACCAATTTTCCATGAACAAGGATGTCTTTGGACTCTACTAGTTATGACATTTCGACAGATGACCAACTCGTAAATTCCAAGTTTTTGTTAAATCTGTTTTGTGGTGAAGGATAAATATCCCAGATGTTTCCCCTGGTCCACTCCTATTCCAATGGGGGAGTATTGCTCTCTGTAGTGTATTCTTGGGGCATCCTACACAAGTTTCTCTGGCTTCAAAGATCTGCTAGGCTCATTAAGCAATTTTTTATTTCAGTGATATGTTTGGCAAGGGGAATGTGTGTGTGTGTGTGTGTGTGTGTGTGTGTGTGTGTGTGTGCGCGCGTGCGAGACAGAGAGACAGAGACAGAGAGACAAAGAGAGACAGAGACAGAGAGATAGAGAGAGAACAAAAAAGCCATGATGTGAGTGAGCAAAGTCCTACATCATTTTAAAAGAGCTGCTCCTTAAGGCAATAAGGAAGACAGCCAGTAATGACACCCTAGGCCTCCACAGTTCTTACAAACTTTCAAATAAACAAATCCAATAAACACTTATTAAGCACCTACTATGTGCTAAGCACCAGGGATACAGTTAATACAAAGAAAAACAGTCTGCCCTCCAAGAGCTTATAATCCAATGGGGGGGAAGACAACAAACCAAAGGAGGCAGAAATGGGAGAGTAGACCAGAGGTACCCAGGGAGGGCTTGGACGGAGTTGGGGCAGGGCTCTTGTTCAGTGGAACTGAAACCAGAAAGAGCAGCAGATACAGGGTGACATGAGCTGAGTCCAGTTCTTGTCCTTTACAAAGGAAGGCAACGGCAAGAGTTTGGTACCAGAAGGGAGAGGAAACTGACAAAGGTAGTGAGAACAGCATGGTGGTGAGATTAGAGGTGATGAGCCTAACCTGGGAGGGGTATCTTGTTCTGTGGAGTTGAAACCCGGAACAGTAGCAGACATAGAATGGAGTGAGTGGAGTTAAATGAGCTTTTCTAAATCAATTGAGGACTAGGATTCTGGACATCCAGCTTTCTGTGTTGTAACTCATTAAAAAAAATGGAACTGGAAAGAAGTTTCTGTAAGAGATTCCCCACACTGGGGTGATTATAATCCCTTTCATTTGTATCACTATTTTAAAAACATTTTTCAATGACCTTTTATATGTGTATTCTCTAATTTTAGTCTCACAATTCCCCAATGGAGGGAGAAGATCAAGGATTTTCATCTTCATTTTATGTGAATGCTAAAGAATTTGTTAAGTGTGTGTCAGGCATTGTGTTAAGTGCTGAGGATACAAATGTAAGATCCCTTGGCAGCTAAATAGCACAGAGATTAGGAGGCTGAACCTGGAGTTTGGGACACCTGAGTTCAAATTCTACATCAAACACTTGTGATCTATATGAGTAACTTAGATTTTGTCTGCTTCAGTTTCTTCACCTGTAAAATAGGGATTACCAACCAGAACTACTATGAGGATAAAATGAGACAATGTTTTCAAGATTTAAAGTATTATGTAAACGCTAGTTACTTTTAGTTATTGCTGAAAGTAACACATAAAAGGAAGTTTAAAAGGAGAAGGTTATACACAAAGCAACATGGTTTGGAAATGGTCAAAAAGTAACATGGAGGTCTGGATTCCATCAAGGTAAGGCAAAGTTTTAGCAATCCAATCCCAGTATTCCAAGGACAGTCCAAGGTTCAGGTAGGAGGCAGATGAGAAAACAACCTCAGTGAAGTAATGTGTCATTTGTGTTTCAAGACAGAGAGTCACAATCTTATTGATGTGGGCAGTCCCTCCACCAGCAGGAATCATGATGCCTTTGGTACTTTCTCATCCTATAAGGTGTTGGTCCTTGAATGTCTTCAATCATTCCCCTGAGTCTTAGTAGTTTGTGATCACCAGAGCACCTATCACTGAGGCTCTCCCTATATCTGTTATCCCTTAATCTCCCTACATGCCTGGCCTCCTTTCCCTTTTCAAAGACAGCTTGGATGATGTCATTTCTTGAATACCAGACCATCCTTGGTAATATACTTCATGCTCTTTCCATCTACTGTGTATTTTTCCATTGTCCTTTGAGTCACTTAATATTTTCATTTTTGTAAACTTGTAGAATTCTCTGTTTTGCAGCCAAACAACACCCCCCTGGAAAATATTGGAGTTAAAATGAAAAGGCAGTTCACTGTCAGGGATGAACTTGGAGACAGCAGACCTAAGTTAAAATCCCTCCTCAGTGTTTACTAGCTGTGTGCCCTTTGGTGAGGCACCTCACCATTCCTTATTGGTAAAATCAGGACAATAATACCTTAAGGGTAACCCTTACCTTAAGGGGTTGTTGTGAAGACCAAACGAGAGATAACATACATAAAGTGTTTTGGAAACATTAAAGTGCGGGGAAATAGTAGCTATTGTCATTGATAAAAAAATATCAGCCTCTCACAGAAGCATAAGACCATTTCATACTTTCTTAATGCAGATCAATGTGATCTCTACCTCCTTCTAATTTGGGGTCTAATTCATTGCCTATATGCATTGCTTGCCTGAAATATATGCAGTCCAACTACATGTGGTTAAAAAAAATGACTTTTTCATCCAATTTGTTTTTCTGTTGTGAATGGTTAAGCTGATCTCTTTCAAATGAATATGCTTCATTGAAGAGGTTTTCTAGTGTTTTGAGGCACTCAACACTTTTAAAATTTTGTTTTCAGCACTATTTTCTTTGTAAATTTTGAGTTCTAGACTTTCTCCCTTCCTCCCACCATTCCCCCACCCACTGAAAAGTTAAACAATATATCTATTATACATGTGAAGTCAAAACATATTTCCACATTAATCATTTCTCAAAAAAAGCAATAAAATTATACTTCAATTTACACTCAGAGTTCATTGCTTCTATCTCTGGAGGTGGAGAGAATTTTTTCATCATGAATTGGAATTGTCTTGGATCGATCCCTGTATTGACCACTGTGCTGATCAGAGTGGCCAAGTTTTTTATAGTTGGTCATTATCACCACTTTGCAATTACCGAGCACAATGATCTCCGGGTTCTTCTCACTTCACTTGGAATCAGTTCATATAAGTCTTGCCATGTTTTTCGGAACCCCACCCCCATCATTTCTTATACCACAATAATACTCCACAATATGCTAGCGCTTATTCAGTCATTCTCCAATTGATAAGCATCCCCTCGGATTCCAATTCTTTGCTACCACCAAAAGAGCTGCTCTGAATGTTTTTGAACAATTGGGTTCTTCTCCTTTTTCTTTCATCTTTTCTGGATATAAAACTAGCAGTGGTATTGGGAGGTCAAAGGGTATATGTAGTTTTATAGTGCTTTTGGCATTGTTCCAAACTGTTCTCCAGAATGGTTGAACCAGTTCATTAACGTATCTATTTTCCCTCATCCCCTCCAGCATTCATTATTTCTGATGTGTGGGGTCGTAGCTCAGAGTGTTTTAATTTACCTTTCTCTAATTTATAGATTAGAGTATTTTGCATATAATTATAGATAGCTTTGAATTCTTTTTAAAACTGCTTGTTCATATCCTTTGACCATGTATCAACTTAGGAATTGTTTTTATTTTTATAAATTTGACTCAGTTCCTTGTATATTTGAGAAATAAGTCCCTAATCAGGAAAACTTACTGTAAAGTTTTTTGATTTATTTTACTGTCTGTAGTACCTTTTAGCAAAATATAGTTTTCCTGATTATCTCTTTCAAGTACATCTATTTTTTGTTTTCATTTTGACTTTAGTTTATGATTGCCACACCTGTCCTCTTTACTTTCACTTCAGATGAAGTACAGTACATTCTGCTCTGGCTCTTTATTTTAACTCTGTGTATGTCTGTTTTACGTTTGTCTCTTGTACACAGTATGTTGTTGAATTCTGGCTTCTAATTCATTCTCAATGGATTAAAAAAAATTGGAAAAAAATCCAATAATTTTTTCCATTCTTTGAGTTAATTCCTCCCAATCATATCCACAATTATGATCATTAACTGTGTATCTCCTTCTATCCCATTTTTCTCTGTTTGTTCTTTTTTTTCTTTTTATCTTGCCCCTCTTCAAAAGTCTATCTTATTTCTGATCACTACCTCCCTAAATCTGCCCTCCTCTTTTTCATCCCTATACGTCTTATCCCTTTGTCCTCCTATCTCCCTATTGGGCAAGACAGATTTTCTTTTTGTATACATGTATTCATATATATTCTTTCTTCTTTGAACCAATTCCAAAGACAGTGAGGTTCAAGCATTGCTTGAACCCATTTCTCCCTCCAGTATAAAAGTTTTTCCTTGTGAAAAAACTTGTCCCAGTCTATCTCTCCCTTAACCCTTCTTCCAGTGCATCCCTCTTTCTCACCCCTCCATTTTTTGGGGGAAATTATCTCAACACAGAGTTACTAAAAGAATAAAAAAAATCAATCACTTCAATTTTAAAAAGTCAGAAAGGTAATTTTGTGATATGTAGACTATACAACCAACTACTCTGTAAATGTCTTTGTTTTCAGATAAGTGTATGCACACTAAGTAAATACCTCCAGTCATTAAACATTTATTAAGTGCTTACGATGTCCTTAGTAAGGCAGCTAGGTGGCAGAGTAGGTGCTGAAGTCAGGGAGACTCTTCTTTCTGAGTTTGAATCTGAACTCAGACACTTAACTATCTATGTGACCCTGGGCAAGTCATTTAACCCTGTTTGCTTTAATTTCTTCATCTGTGAAATGGAGAAGGACATGGCCAACCACTCCAATATCTCTGCCAAGCAAACCTAAGATGGGGTCGCAAAGTTTGAGACTGCCTGAAACAACTGAACAACCACAACACATACTTAATGCTCAGGACTGGGATTTGCTCTTTGCTCTAGAAGAGGACCATGGCATCATGGAGGTGAGGCTGTGACTTGCAAGTGAATTGGATTTAAGTGAGGAAGTGCTGTGCAGAGTCGCCAGTCTCACTATGTCCTGCAGAGCCATCTGCATCCAGTGGACAGGTATAGATCAGAATGACTGGAGATGGCCCAGTGTTAATGAATACGAACCAAGGTCAAAGGCAATTCTTGCTCTAAAGGAGCCCACAGTCTAATGGGACAGACAACATGCAAAAATCTATGTGCAAACATGTTCTAAACAGGCTAAATTAGAGACAATCAACAGAGGGAAGGTACTAGCATTAAGGGAGATTAGAAATGAATTCCCATAGAAAGAGGAATTTAAGCTGGCACTTAAGCCAGGAAATCCAGGAGGCAGAAATAAAGAGGGGAAAGCATTCCATGCCTGGGAGACAGCCAGAGAAAAATGCCTGGAGTCTGGAGATGGAGTGTTTTGTGTAAGGCAAATAAGAAGACCAATGCTATGGGACTGAAGAGCATGTGAGAGGGGAGTAAGGTAAATAAAGATTGGAAAAGTTGAGGCAGGAAGGTTAAGAAGGGTTTTGAAAACCAAATTGAGGATTTTTTTATTTAATCTTGGTTGTGACAAGGAACCCTTGGAATTTATTAAGTAGGAGGATGACAATATTTCTGAATGCTGAGGGAACAAGATTAAAATATATTTGGGAAATGTTTAACAAAATAAATACAAATACAGTGTAAAATAGATAATGCTAATTTGGGATTTTCCAAGCTAATATGGGGCCAGTTTCTAATTGAGTTTGATACCACTGTCTTAGATCATTGGACAACTGAAAGGTGTTTATCTCTTCCATTTAATTCCTCTTTTAGGGAGAGTTGAGAGGTTGTAAGGATTGAAAAAAGTATCTAGTTTTCCATCTTCTGAGTCAAGTGACCCAGAAGAGAGCTATGATTTTAGCTGTGACCTGAAGGAAGCCAGAAAAGATATAAAATTGAGATGAGGATGGAGAACATTCTAAGCATGAGGAACAGTGGAAATGCTGGAGTGACACGTCTGAGGGAAAGAAGAGAGTCCAGTGCTGCCAGATTGCAGAAGACCCAGAGGGGAGTAAGTGTAATAAGGGTCATATATAATGGTAATTAATTTTGTTGTGAAGCTGTTTCCCGAGAATTTTATGGTACCTCTTTTGATAATCAGAGATTTTCTAGTGTTTTCAAAACCACAGCTAAGGGACACAGACCTTACTGTGTGGAGTATAAGGATGTTAACTGAACTGGGTGGTGATTCCCAGAGAATGAAATGCCATTTGACTAAACCATACATTTAGCCTGACTAACCCCCAACTGGAGCAGGGAAAGAAGCAGGAAGACAAACTTTTCTTTGGTAGAAATAAGGAGCTGGTCTTTTCAAAAAGTAATAATTAGCATGGTTCTTATTAACTCTATCATCTCTTTCAGAGTTTGGCTCCAAACCTCAGGTTTCCGTGACTCTACAACTTTTTTCCAAACCCTGAACATGATTCATGTCCCAGACTGTCCGACTGCTTTAATTTCTGAAAACCTAGAGCTGAGGATCCTGTTTATGCTTTTAAGAGAAATCCAGGCCTTTATGTCTTTCAAGCCAACCTTGGGGGAAAAAATGTCTAAAAAACCTGCAATACATTCTTTGTGGGTGAAACACTACTCCTTATCAGGGAGGAAATGGAGACAGCTTCAAGGATCTGCACTTAAGCTAGTTCTTTTTAAATTCCCTTCAGTCAATTCAGTTTGATGAGTCCTTGTAACTATCTGTAAAGACGAGGAAAGTTTACTGTCCATAATGCTGTCATTTGTTGATGAAACCCATAGAGTTTTCCTTCTGCTCATTAATATCCTCTTTCTCCTCTCAACTACCTCCCTTCTCCTTTTTTAAAGGAGACCAAGGGCAGTAGGAAGAAATTGGACCTTCCCATCTCTAAAGCTCCAAAACAAGGAAATCCCTTATGGGAACCTCTGGGGGATCCATATCATGGCATGTCAGCTAAAGGCATGAATAACCCATGTATGAGTATAGTTAATAGCTATTTGACTTAACTACAATGATGAAAACATGTTGTTCTAGCCTACACCTTTTATCAGCCACGTAGAACAATTACTGGGGTGATATTACTACCTGAATGGGAGCAGAGTGTTGAGAGATAAAACCAGGAAAGGGATAGAGGTCTCCCGGCCTCAGTCAGTCCAATGCGAGACTCACAAGGCAGGCATTGTGAAGGTGACAATGGACCAAGCTTTCTATTTCCAAACATCAAGGTACTTGGAAGAGCCAGTCAAATGGGATACTTTAGCCAAGAGGCAAAGGGATGGGAAGAAATTTCAGGCTGAGAACGTGAACAGAGCTGAAGCTTCCCCCAGAAAGGGAGAAGCAGGAAGCATCCAGGAGTCACAATCAGGCCAGAATGACTGGCTAGTATTGGATTCCCAAAGGTAGTCATTTTGCCAGATGATGAAGGAAATCAATGAATATTAGTGTTTAGTTCTTCTCTCTCTGCTTCATAAAGGGTAATATATTAGGTGGTAGGAAAACAAATTCAAAAAATGAAAAAAACTCATGTCTTCAAAAAGCTTAAATATGAATAGTATTATACAACATACCCACAGATAAATAAATATAGGATTCACACAACATAAACATGTAATGTTGAGGAGTAAGGCAAGTACAGGACTTCTTTCCCCCTTCAATTTCTGAACTTCTAGCCAGACTTCTGGACAATTCTGAGCTGCTGGTTTTGGAACTCTTTCAGGGTGAAGCAGTTCATGTTTAACAAGCTGTTTTTGCTGCTTCCTGAAGGGATTCATGGAATAAGGAGATCCAACCTTGTGTTCCCAGGACCCTTTATTGCTCTCTGAATTCCACCTGCTTGTCCCTAACCTCAGGCAACAATCTCCTTCCTTTTCTTTTTTTTTTTTTTATAAATAGCTTTTCCTATCAGTTAGAAATGGGCATAGGCCAAAAAATAATGCAGGAAGTAAAGGGACTGTCTGAAGCGAAGTATTTCCTGCCCCATGTCCTCTTGCTTCCCAGGTCAGAATTTCTCAAGTCTGACTCCAAAAAAGTATCTTTTCTCTCCTTCCAGGATCATTCAAATTTGTCCCCATTCTTTATTTTGGTTCCAGAGCATTCTCTTTTATTAGATTTGTATATTTTTGCCCAAGTGGATTTCCTTGAATGAGAATACCAATGGATTTATGCTTAAAACATCTGTCCCTAAGCTGGGATGTAATACTACTTGAACTTTTCTGAGTTTTATTCATCTCTTTTCTCAGTGTCTTTGCCAGTAAGACAAGATGGTATTTTATTTTTCCATTTCCTAAAGTTCCATAGCACATGTTTGTCCTGAAGTTCATTCACTTTCCTTCCATAAGACTTCCTCCATCTGTAGACCCAACTTTTCTCTTCCCTCTGGTGTTTTAGGTCTGGGGGCATTATGGAAGAAAGGAAAAGGAGGAATAAGAGGTGAAATTTGTAGGGGAATAAGAGCCTAACTCAACCTCAGCATTTCTTGCCATAGAGTCTCCTTCTTCACTTTTAATTTAACATTGGCTTCTTACAGCAGTAGTAGTACAATAGTGAGTACTGTAGGATTTCAGAGGAATTGTCTTGGAACATTTAAGAGCAGGTTTGTGGAAGAGGAGATACGGGGCCTAAGCCTGGACCTGGTCTGGAGGATGGATAGGAATCAGAGAGAAAGTGTGACTTTGCAAATAGAAGGAAGGTAAACAGCATGAACAAAATCAAAGAGGTGGGAATGAGCACTGTGTGTGAAAGACTGGAAAGTGAGTGAGGCATTGGTCTGGCTGGAGATGAAGACACATGGGGAATAACTGTGGCCAACTTACATTGAATGAATGAAGCAAAAACAGAAGTAGGGCCAGATTTTGAAGACCTTGCATCAGTCAATAAGCAAGCAATTATTAAGCACTGACTGCTAAGGACTGTGGCTATGAAAAACAAAAAAATATGAAACAGACTTTTCTCAAGGACTACATTGTATTGGATAACTGGCTGAGAAGCTTGGAGAGTTTGAAGAACTGTGGATTTTGGAGAGACATAATGAAATTAGTGTTTTAGGAAGGTTGAAATTAATTTTGGATCTCAGTGTCTTCATCAGTGAAATAGAAGGGTTGGTCACTTGGGTCCCTTCCAGCCCTAATAGTCAGTGTTCTAAGTTCCCACCTAATGCATTAGGTTCTAAGGTGCCTTCCAGTTCTAGCCTTCTATGTAAACGATGTTAACTCCATTCAGATCTAACAGTCTATGTTATGAGATCTTTTCTGATTCCATATTCGAAGGTCTCTGCAATTTCTGAAGATTCCTTCTTGCATGAAGATTCTCATATTCTATGACTATATATAGGATTTTCCTTGACATCTTCTATAGACAAGGAGCAGAGATTTGAGGAGTTAAGCTGCTTCCTGTCCCAAACATTTTGAATGACTTGAGGGTAAATGGGGCAATTGGCTGACAAGATATACTATCAGGGAAAATCCTCTGGCTTTAGGTCTCTTCCCTTGTCAGGGAATTATCTATGACACATGCCATTTTTGATAAAGTGAAACTTCAAAAAGAACAGACTCTCTCCCCTTAGCCTCACTACCTCTTTTCCCTGTGAATAGGTGTCACCCTAGGTGAAGGGGAAGGAAATTATAGATGAGAATTCTTTTATGGAAAATGAAAACCTTAGTTTTCAAAGCAAGATAACCCCCTTTCTATCTCTCACAACCTGAGCCCCTTTTTGCCAGCCAAAATTATCAACCTTTTTCTTTAATATGAAGCACCCAATTTCACACTTCATTTTCTTCATTTTCAGATGCTAGTCTCAATTGGTTTTTTTGTTTGTGTCTGGATTGGAAACTCTAAGTGGTCAGCCCTGAATAGTGCCAAGTAGGCAGTAAGGGCTCATCACTCACTTGGAGACTAGATATTGTGGCACTGACCTAGTATTTTAACCAGCTGAGTTAACCACAAGCCAAACCACCCACTGCCTTCTTCAAATCCCTGAACACCCCCTTGTCATGCCCATCGAGCTCCTGAACTCCACCCCATGGGTTCATCTGGTCCATTTGAATGCATCTGTCTGTCTTTCTAACAATGGAGTTGACTCCTACAGATCTTGCTTATATATCACCAGCTGTCAATGGATTGCTTCTTGTGGATTTCAGCAATTTTGGTTCTTGGCATCCTTTCTTCACTGACCTACAAATATCAGTTTGGAAAGAGAGATTTATGACAGGACATGAAATTACCATCTTGTGAAAGCCCAACTCAGAACTATAAATAGGAGTCTGGATCCCTGGATAAGGAGAGTCCCTTTTGGGGGTTGAATACAGCTTGGGTCAGGTCTTAGATTTAAGAGAGTAGCTCCAGGTCTCTTACGGTGGAGCTGACATTAGTCGTCTAGACAGGCATCAGTAACCAGGATATCTCCCACCCCACCCCAAGGGAAAAACTTGTCCTTTTTATTTCTCTCATCTGTTTGTCCTCAGATGCCTCAGAGGACACTGATAAGCTAACTGCTCCTTGGCTTTTCTTGACACTGTTATCAGGTTTTCAACAAGCTGTTGCACAGGCTGTTGGATTAACCTCTGAGAGCCATTTTACCCTAGTTTACACTGTTGGTATCAAGTCCTCTCTTACATTCATCTCTAAAAAAAGATAATCAGTTAGGTTAGATGAGCTTGAGAGGATGTAACCTTACAAAATTCTGGCATGAAGGCCACAGACATCATCATATTATAAATAATAGCAGCACTAACAATTCACATGTTGTTAATAATACTATAATGGATCCCTGATCTCATCAGTATGGGTATTTTTTGATGGGGAGCAGATTACGACTTATACACACTTTGTAATCTGCTGTAGTTCTTGTCCATGATTTTCTTTAAGTCCTCTATGCTATGTGACTGACCCAATTCCTTTTCTGGTCATGTATGGAATTGATGATGTTTCTTATGTCACTTTCTGTGGGCAAGTCATCACTGGTAAAAAGCTGGTGCCTGCTTATTTATTATTGCCTTTTATTCGTTGCTTTGGTTCGCTTGCTCTTTCTAAGATAGTGGGCTTTGTTTGCTTGTAGCTTATAGCAACAAAGCATCACTGGAAGGTCATTACACAACTCATTTCTATAGCCCTTCAAGGTTTTTGAAATGCTTTCCTCACAAGAACACGGTGATTTAAGGACATGGAATCAAGACAGGTTCAAATTCTATTTCCTACACCTATTAGCTTTGTGACCCTAGGTTTAGCCTTTCTGAATATCTGTCTCAGAGTCATTATAGAAAAGGGAAAATGCCATTTGAATTTTATGATGTAATTATGAGGTAATGCTTTCCAAACTTTAACACAGTATACGAATTTGATTCATTATATATTATTATTTTATTATGTTTTTATTGTCTCCATTTTATGACTGAAAAAACTGAGAACCAGAACGGTAAAGTGACTTGCCCAGGATTACACATTTAGTAGAGATCCAAATCAGGATCCAAATACAGACCTTCTGACCCCAAATATTCTCTGCTTTAGACCCGGAATTTGTATGTGCTTCCTACTGAGGCACCACTATTGATAACATAGAGGAGACTACATTTATAAGTGCTAAAGAAATTTGAAAGAAGAAAAGATCAAGTCAGAGAAGATTTCTTAGACAAAGCAATTTGGGATTATAGGATTTAGCTTGGAAGAAGATCCTGGAATATATTCTAAGAGAAGAGACATCAGTGAGAAGGGTGAGAAGGGTCCTGTCTATGACAGAGAGATCACTCAAACTGGTATCAATGAATATTTATTAAGTGCCTAATATGTTTCAGTTACTGTCCTAAACCCTGGATTAAAGAGCTGACTCAGTATAAAGCAGAGGTATTAAACGTGAGGAAGCAGATTGAAATGTAATTGGACAATATTTAGAAAAATAAATGAAAATGTAGTGAAATATAGATATTACCACATTTTAAAATAAGTTAACATTTTAAAACTAAGTCAAAACTAAGTGAGCTGTAGGGATCCTTATTGGATCTGACACCATCACAGAAGAGATAATATTATCCTTGAAATGCAGAACTCTTGGATCGAAATCCTGATTCCGATGCTATCTATGAACGATTCCTTTTCTTTATTTCCCCAATTTATTTATTTATTTTTAGTTTTCAACATTCATTTCCACAAGATTTTGAGTTTCAAAATTTCCCCCATCTCTCCCCTTCCTTCAACCCCAAACACCATATATCCTGATTACTCCTTCCCCCAATCTACCCTCCCTTCTATCACACTCCTCCCTTCCCTTATTCCCACCTTCTCGCTTTTCTTGTGGGGTAAGATAGATTTCTATACCCCATTACCTGTATTTCTTATTTCCCAGTTGCATGCAAAACAATTCTTAACATTCATTCCTAAAACTTTTGAGTTCTAACTTCTCACCCTTATTCCCTCCCCACCCATTCCCACTGAGAAGGCAGGCAATTCAATACAGGCTATATATGTGTAGTTTTTCTGAAGGCTTCCAGAATATTCATGTTGTAAAAGACTACCTATATTTCCCTCCATCCTATCCTGCTCTCCCATTTATTCTATTCTCTCTTTTGACTTTATCTCTCCCCAAAAGTGTTTACTTCTAATTACCCCCCTCCTCTCACTTGCCTTCCCTTCTATTATCCCCCTAACTCCACCTATCCCCTCTCCCTTACTTTTCTGTACTATAAGATAGATTTTCATATCCAATTGAGTGTGCATGTTATTCCCTCCTTAAGCCAAATATGATAAGAGTAAGTTTCACTTTCTCCCTCTCACATCCCCCTTTTCCCCTCCATTGAAAAAGCTTTTTCTTGGCTTTTTTATGAGAGATAATTTGCCCCATTCCATTTCTCCCTTTCTCCCTTTCTTCTCCCAATATATTCCTCTCTCACACCTTAATTTTATTTATTTAACTATCATCCCTTCCTATTCAACTCACCCTGAACCCTCTCTCTCTCTCTCTCTCTCTCTCTCTCTCTCTCTCTATATATATATATATATATATATATATATATATATATATATGTGTGTGTGTGTGTGTGTGTGTGTGTGTGTGTATGTGTGTGGGTGTGTGTATAATCCCTCCAACTACTCAAATACTGAGAAAAGTTTCAAGAGTTACAAATGTTATCTTTCCATGTAGGAATGTAAACAGTTCAGCTTTAGTAAGTAACTTATGATTTATTTTTCCTCTTTACTTTTTCATGCTTCTCTTGATTCTTGTGTTTGAAAGTCAAATTTTCTTTTCAGCTCTGGTCTTTTCATCAAGAA
>CM053769.1:298750447-298811328 GCA_028658325.1 Potorous gilbertii | reverse complement strand
GACAAATGGAGGAATGATCTTCTCAAGAAAATAGCCGTCTATGGTCTTAGTTTTTTTCCCTTTTCTGGGCATTTTCCCAGCCAGTTATTTGATTTCTGAGAGTCCTCTCCACCCCCTGGCCTAGATCCACCCACTAGTGCTTGGGGTCTGAGATTCAAATGCTGCTCCCCAGCCTCAGGGCTTTTGGCTGCAGGCCTGACTGCTCTTCAATGGGGGCTTATCTGCTGGTTCTCAGGTGGGGGCAGGGCCGCCTCTCAGGCTCAGTTCCCTCAGGGGGTTTATACAGAGATCCTTTGTAGTGGACCTGGGGTGGAGCTCCAGCCCACTCTGGGAGTCTCTGGCTGAGCTGCCTCTGCCTCTGGCCAAGCTGCCTCAGCCTCTGCCTCAGCAGCCACTTCCCAGGGGGTCCGAGTCCTGGAGATACTCTGCTCCCCTCTCAGCCCTGTCTCTCTCACTGACCTGTGCGTCTGTGGGTGGAGGGACCTTCGCAGCTGCCGGAGATTCAGGTTCCTTACGCCTGCTGGGCTCTGCTTGCTCCTCTCAGTGCCGCGTGGCCGGGGCGGGGGAGGGGAGCGCTCGGCACGGCAGGACTCCGCTCCCGTGTCCGGGGTACCTTTGCGGTCGGTTTTTCAGGGCTCTCTGCAGCAGAAATCTCCTTCACTGTGTTGCTGCGTGGCTTCCACTGTTCCAGAATTTGTCAGGAGCTCTTTTTACAGGAAATCTATGGGCTGTGGGTTCGGACCTAGCATAGGTGAGTCTTTCTACAAGATAGGATATTATTGAATTGAATTTCTATTAGTAGTAAGGACACTTCTTCACAGAAAAGGCAATTGAAATAGAGCACTATGCAAGATCTTTTGGTAGATATTGTGGAAGATATAGAAATGTGTTCAAAACATAGTCCCCGACCTCAAGAAGCTCACAGTCAAGTAGGGAAAATTAGGTACGTATACAGATTACTATAAGGCAATACATGATTAGTGCCAAATTGTCAGCATCGTGTGGTAGAAAAAACTCTGAGTTTGGAGTCAGAAGGCTTGACTCTGTCTCATCATCTGTGTCAGCTTGGGTAAATCCCTTTACCTCTCTAAACCTCAGTTTCCTCATCTGTAAAATGACATTGAGCCAGATGATTTCTAAGGTCTGTTCCACCTCTATATCCTATGATCTTGTGAATGGTACAAAGACTGAGACGTGTAGGAGTGTAGAGAAGAGCTGGATTGAGCAGGGTAAGACTTTACTGAAGGAGATGGCAGAACTTGAACTGGGTTTTGAGGGATAGACAGCACAGAGATGTAGTGGGAGGGCAGGCGAATCCAAATGAATACGAGTTGGAATGGGAGAGGCATCCTTTGGAGACAATAAAGATTGGTTTGACTTAAGGACAGCATTTGAGTAAAGATGTAGTAAGAAGTTGGAAAGGTGAGGTATGTCTTTACCCAGCTTCCTGGATTTGTTTCTGGGTCTCAACTCCTGGAATGGTTCTCTTGCCTTGTCTCATATCTGCCCACCTCCTGACTAATCCCAAACAGGTCAGGGCCTCCCTCAGAAGGAGGTAGAAGACTGTGGATCTGAGATTCCACTGGCTACCTTGTACTGGCATTTTATCTTAATAATATGTAACAATGGTCCAACCATTTCTTTTATTTAAAAATTAAATTATTTTACTTGTTTTCAGTGTTCTACAATCACTTCCATATATCTTAGATTTTTTCCCCTCACTGCTCCCTCCTTGAGACGTCATACAATTTTATATAGGTTGTACACATACTTACCTATTAAATACATTTTCACCTTAGTCATGTTGCATAGAAGAATTAAAATGAATAGGTGAAATCATAAAAACAAAACAAAAGAAAATGATCTGCTTCATTCTGCAATCAAATTCCATAGTTCTTTCTCTGGATGTGGAAGGCATTTTGCCTCGAGTCCATTGGGAATTTTTTAAGTCCTTGCATTGCAATGAAGTACTAAGTCTATCAGAAAAATTCCTCTCACACTGTGGTTGCTGCTGTGTACAAAGTTCTCCCAGATCTGCTCCTTTCACTCAGCATCAGTTCGTGTAAGTCTTCCCACGCCTCTCTGAAGTCTTCTTGTTCATCATTTCTTATAGCACAATAGTATTCCTGGTCCAACCGTTCTTGAGAGCAGTTTTGAACTATTCCCAAAGGACTATAAAACTGTGCATACTCTTTGACTTAGCCTTAGTAGATCTACCATTGGTAGATCTATACCTCAAAGAGATCAAAGAATAGGGAAAAGAAGCTATTTGACCAAAAATATTTATAGTAGTTTTTTTTTGTTATGATGGCAAATAATTGGATATTGAAGAGATTCTTATTAATTGGGGAATGGCTAAACAAGTTGTGGTATGTGATTGTGATGGAATACTATTGTGCTATAGGAAAATGATGAGTAGGATGGTTTAAAAAATATGAAATTTATATGAACTGATGCAAAGTGAAGTGAAGAGAACCATTATACACAGTAATGGCAATTATCAACTATGAGAGATTTAGGAGCTCTGATCAAGAAAATGATCCAAGACAATTCCAAAGGACCCATGATGAAAAATGCTATCCTTCTCCAGAGAGAACTAATGATCTCTGTGTGCAGATTGAAGCATACGTTTTTAATTTTTTTTATTATATGTGTGTTTTCTTTTGCAATATGGTTAATATGGAAATATGTTTTGCACAACTTCACATGTCTAAGTAATACCACATTGTTTGCCTTCTCAAGGGGTGGGAGGGAAGGAGAGAATTTGGAATTTGAAATTAAAAAAAATAAATGTTAGAATTTTAAAAAATGTAATTGGGAAATATTTAACAAAATAAATATAAATATACTTTGAAATAATATTAATTGACTTTTATAGAGCTCTCTAAAGTTCACAAAGTACTTTTATTTGATCCTCACTACCCTGAGAAGTAGAAAAACTGGCATTATTATACCATTTTACATATAAGGAAACTAAGCTTTATAGAAGCAAGAAGACTTAACTGTAGTCATTCAACTTGCATCAGAGGTGAGATTTGAACTTGCTAACTCCAAGTCCAGTATTCTGTCTATTATTATAGGCTGCCCTTTTTCTTATGCTCACAAACCTGTTTGGCTTTGCAACTATGATTATGCTATTCTGTACCTTGGTCCTGACCATAGATGGCTCTGAGCCCTAAAATTCCATCCCTTGCTCTCTGTCAATCTCCAATGCAGAATTTTTATGTAGAAAATTGTTTTTAGAAGTTTTTGCACTAAAAAGCAGAAAAGGAACTTTTGCAGGTGGCATGACACTTTCCATGTTGTGAAAACAAATTGACCAGTAGTGACTTATTAGAATTGTGGTATTTCTCAATTGCATTATTTTCCCCTTAGATCACTCATCATCATCGTAGCTAGCATTTTTATAGCACTTTATTTAAGCCTTGCAAAGTTCTTCCCTTATGTTAGCTCATTTGGATATTATCATTTGACAACCAATTTTGTTTAGTGCCTATCTGCAGGTACTACACTACCATTTCACAATTCTAGAGAGGTGACCTGAAGTTGAAATAAAAGATGGTCTCTGATCTCATGGTGCTTATACTGTAGTCAGCATAAAGCACTTTTCTCCAACATAATATGCCAAGGGAATTCACAGTCAGGAAGATAGCCTATTTCTATAAACTCAAACTGGTCTTATTGAACTAATTTCCAGTGTTGTTCAATTCAGTCTCTTCACCATCTGTTTGGTCTACATGGTGCCCAGTTTGCCTAAAAATTTCACTTTTTGACTATGAGGAGTTTTTTTGGCCTCAGGCAGCAACAGTCAGGTTCAATATGCTTCTGCCTATATGCGTGATGTAAAAATGGAACAATTTCCCACTGAGTTCTGGCTCAGCAGGATGGAAAAGAGCTCAGTGTATTGAGAGAATAGCTCAGTCTGTTTTTTCCATCAAGGGAATCTTTTGAGATGTCAGGCCCTGTTTAGGTTAGACCTTTATGATTTATATCTCTGTCCCCTTACTCAGCTGTGAGGGAGGGTTTTTCCGCTCCTCTTTGAGTTCCTTCTTTGCCCTAATAATGAAAAGAAACTGGAGCCTCCTATTTGACTTCTAGGCCATGTCTAAGTGACGTCAGAACAACTAGCTTGACCGATCTTGTTTTTCCTGGATTGATTAATTAGACTGGTAGGTCTGGAGCCATGTGGACCCAGCCTAAAAATACTTCAGAAAAATAGCCCCTCAGCTAAGGCCCATCAGAAAGGTTTGGGGGGGTGGTAGTGTGAGGAATAGGGGAGATACCAAATGTGAATATTTCATCACTTATACATAATTTCCTTAAAATCAGATTGTGGTCTAGAAAAAGAAGCCATTTGTTCCAAGGGAAACCCAAGATACATAGAGTTTCAAGTTAAATTGCTAAAGTTATCATTTTAACCTTTCACGTCCATCTCAGTTATTCAGCAGCTGGGCTTCCTAAGTAACTAATTCTTGCCTCTTCTGTAGCAGACTTTGTTATCTCCACTTTGTGGAGTTATCTACATCAAACAATCTTAGAAAGAGAATGATCTTAGGAGTGTTTGCTACCTGTGGGTGCCAGTCCACAAAGTTTTCCAAACTGCTTTCTGATAGTAATAAGACTTTCTGATCCCAGTCCCCTCCTTCAAAGTCACAGATCTGAATAAATAGCAGTGGCGATTTCCACAAAGGGAGACCCATTAAGTTTAGGATTATGGTTGTACAAAGACTATGGCACAGTCATGATCATAATCCTTTCCTTTGTATGTAAAGATGGCATTGTTTTTCTCTTTGGTTAAAGTAAGTGTTTCTTCTTACCTTCCACCTCCTAGGAATGAGGATTGACTGAATTGACTCCGTCTCACTTTCTCTCATTTAGACCCATTTTTGACGAGCTATCCACACGAATGAGCTAAATGGCTTTCCTGTGGCTGGGGGAAACAGATAAAGTTAATCAAACCAGACTGGGACCAGCCCATGACCTTAGCCTTTGGGGGACAGTGCTCTACCTACTGAGAAATTCCGACCACAAACAATTGCTCAAAATTGCCAGAAGTCCTTTTTTTTTGGCGGGGGTGGGGGGGCGTAAATCAATGCTTTGGCAATATCTACTTTCAAAGGATGTCTCTTTGAGATACTTGGCCCCACATCTTCCTCACAAAAGGTGCCAAAACTAGTTGGCACAAGGGGGCTCTGGTTGATAAGGGCTTCTATTGTTCAGTGAAAGGATGTCCCAATTCTTTTCCTTTTTTCTGAGTCCCTCCCAAGTGCCCCAAGGTCTCGGAATGCAGGGGGAAGTCTGGTGCTTTTTAGCGGAAGCCCTTGGCCTGTTCCTGGTTGCTCCCTTTCTCTTGCACCTCATCTCCATGGCATTTGATAAGCTCTGTAGAAGGTTAAGAAAAATAGTTGTGTGCTATAGGGTTTTTTGTTATTGTTGTTTTGCTGGGCCATTAAAATGGTAGATTTTCCAAATTATTGTTAAAAAATTACTCTGGTATTAATGAGGGTTGAGTTTGGAGCTGGAGGGGTGTGTGGGAGGAGGAGGGAATAAGCTTCCAAAACAAAGAGCTGTTGTATGATGAGAAACAAAACACAGGGGTCAGAGAGAGGGGCTAGGTGAGATGCAAGTCATGGTCAGGGGGATAATTATGACCCAAGATCTTCATATTGTTTATTTCAGAGATCAAATAGCTTCTTGCTTTATTGCATTCAACAGAACATTCAATAAACATTTGTTGAGCCTTATCTATGTAAGGGGCTGTGTTAGGTGCTGGGGTTACAAAAATGAATGACACAATCACAGTAGGTGCTCAACAAATAATTTGAATCATATGCAGTGAGGTTAGGAAGGACCATAGACATCCCCTAGTCCAGCTCTCTCATTTTACAGATGAGGAAATTGAGTCTCAGAGAGGGGAAGTAATTTGCCCAAAGTCACGTGGCAGAATGGAGACTAGAGCCCAGGTCTCTTGTCTACTAGTTTAGTAGAGATCTGTCCACTATTCTCAAAGTCATAGAGTGTGTCACACCCTTGAAATTATTCGTGAACAACCCATTAACCGTAAATGTCTAACCCTGTAATCTTTGCTGAGCAGTTGACTCATGGTCTGACCTTGGGGAAGTCACTTGACCTTGAGCTCTTTGTTGGCCCAGCTGTTTTAACACTAGGGTAACTCTGTCAAAAACCAGATGCTACATCTGAGTTAAAAGTCCCCAAAGGGATAAATGACAGGCATAAATACCTAAATGTGCTTGTTGGAAAAATAGCCCATGTGCCCTGAGGGAAGGGGAAAAACATTCCCAAATCTGAAGCCGGAAAATCCACATTATCTTCTGATAACTGTGTCACTGACCCATGTCAGCACCACCCATTGGGAAGACATGTATCCATCCAGAGGGAATGGAGAGCAAAAGAGGGTGTAGTCTCTACGTGTGGTCTCTAGGGACAGGTTGGTCCTGCCCATCAAAGAGCTGATCCTTTGTTAGGATGAGGACATGAAAATGAAGAATTATAATCATACAAACCCTCTGAATTCAGTCCAATCCAAGGCCTTTTGGGGAATACAAGGAGACATAAAAGAACTAATCCCTGTCTTCAATGAGTTTACATTCTACTTGAAGGGAAAAATACTCCCACAAATAAGTACACAGAGAGGACAATGATGAGGGAGGGAACACTAACCACAGGAAGGTGAAGGCAGGAGGAAAATTATGATAGGCACCATGGAGGAAGGCCATCACATCTAAATGGGGTCTTCAAGGAAAACAAAGTTTCTGAAAGGTGGAAATAAGGAAAGAATTCATTCTAGGCCTGGGAACTGGTTTGTGTGAATTCACAGTGTTGGAAGATGGGTTATTGAGTTTGGGGTAAAAATATGCTAGTCATGTGTCTGGAACGTAGGCTTTTAAGAATTATATTATGGAATTGAAATACCAAAGCTCAGTTTGAGTTCAGGGTCCATCCTTTTTCCTTTTTCCTACCCTTTCTCCTATATTTCCTACATTTAGGATGAAAGAGATGCAAAATTAACTTGGGAAATTTTACATCACTTTTGATTGAGAACTGGTGTGTGGGAGAGTGTATCTTGACTTGGTGATTCACAGAAAGCTCTCTTACTCTCTTACAAAGATAGACAGCCTTTTCAAAACAAGCAATTTTAATTTACTTCAATTAATATATATATATACATATATACATACACACACACACACACACATATATGTATATATAGGAAGAAAATTGGACAGCCAGAAGGCAGGTAGGTGGGACTTTGAGGAAAAATTGTAAATTAGGGAATCAGTGAAGTTTGGGATTATTGCCTGAAGAATTTTTCCTTTGTCTGTATACAGACAGAAGAGAAATCCAGTTATAATCTGGGGATGCTGAAAAAGAGGGCTTTAATAAAATTTTGACAGAGAAAACAATAAAAGGCAAACTCTAGCCATCTTCCCTCTGGAGGAGGAAGTCCCTTTTCCTGACAGCCTGCTCCAAAAGGATATTCTTTAAAATGAAAAAAAAAAAAGCCTTAGAGAGGGATAAAAGTCATCCCATTGTTGCATTTAATGACAAACTCAAGTTGTCATTGGGAACCAGTCATATCCTTTAGGCTCATAGAATTCAGTGAAAGTTCCCTCGCAGGGCAATTTGTTTCAGAAAAGTCTGCACAAACCTAGAATTGATAGATTTCAGTCCACTGAGAAGGATAACTCAAAGTTTTCATATAATTTCTTTAATGGCGGGGAGGGTTGGGGTGGAGACAGGAAAAATGAGTGACTTCTAAGTTTGGCCCTTCTGGAAAAGGGAATGTTCTAGCCTCCGGCCTTCGATTATGCACGTGACTCAGGACTCTCAAAGGTTTTTATCCAGCATCATTGTGCCCTACCTGTGCGGTTGTCCACAAAGACCCGGACCTGTCCCATTTAAGCTTTTTTTATCTGCTCTGAACCTTGCACATATCTCTGCATACAGCAGGCGTTTAACCAAAGCTTGCTTGTATTTGTAAAGCAATGGGGCCTTTCTCAGCCGGGGTATCCTGAAGCCCACCCAGACCCTTGTTCCGAGGCCTGGGATCCATCCCTTTGGATCTTGGCCAGGTGAGGACCCCAAGGCTAGCCCTGCCCGAACTTAAAGAGCAGTCACCCAAAGAAAGTCAACTTTCTTTAGGTTCAAACTTGCCGCTGGTCCTGCCCTTCCGTGGCTCTCCTGGCGTGGTTGGGGGAACTCGTTGCAGGGAAAAGAACAGGCTTGCCACACACCACACGTTCGCTCCGTACTCCCACCCCTTTTTCGCTTGAAAACTACCCCCCTTCCCTTCCCCGGCGCTCCCCACCCCCACCAGCCCCGTTATCCAGTGGGAGACCGGGGGCCGAGCTCCGAGATCCGGGAGCCGAGTTCTGATTTGCTGCTGGCTGCCCGGATCGACAGCCCCTGCCTCCCTCTGCCTTCAAGAAAAGAGAGGGAGGGAGGGAGAAAGGGGGGGAAAATAGAAAAAGTTTTCACTCCTCCGTCCGGCTGGCAGGGGACATCACTTGAGACTAGATCCCCAGAAGGAGCAGGTCGAGGGGAGGAGGAGGAGAGGTGGAGGAGGAGGAGGAGAAGAGGGAAGAGAAGAGAGAAGCGAAGGAAAAAGGGCAGGGGTCAGAGAAGGATCCTGGTGGGGGGGCTCCTAACACCGTTCAGACCTGGCAATCCCCGCACTGCAACAAGTCGAATCCCCGCCTGCCCCCTAATATAGTAAAATTCATTTTTTTTCTTAAAAAAAGAGATAGAGAAAAGTGGACCTCCACATGGCTCCCTAAAAGTTTTCATTGCCCAGGATCTTTTTGGTGCTTTGGGCTCCCGGCGCTTTGGCCAAGTGATCCCTCCACAAAACTGCCCCGCGGCCCCGGGTGAACGTGAGCATGGACGCCCACACACGGTGGAAACGGCGAAGCTGGAGACGCGACTGCCCGCTCCTGGTCGCCACCTTCCTCCTCTCCGCCCTCTGGCCGAGCCACGCAGGTAAGCCTGGACCGATCCTCTCACGCTGTCTCCTTCCCTCCCCCGGCCGGGTCGGAGCTGGGGCGAGCCGTGCGCGCTTGTGTCATTCCTCTGGGCGTTTCTGAGGCCAGCTGCAGCAGAGCAAAGGCGCTGGGACAGGGCGGGTCCGAGGCGCGGTGCTGGGCTTTCCTGAGCCCGTGCCTTACGGAGTAGGGGAGGTAGAAAGTTTGGGCGGCTTAAATCTTCCGAATGCCATTTGTCTGGGGCCCCGTAAAAGGGAAGAAACGTTAAAACACAATACCCCCTTGCTTCTCCCCTCCCTCCATCTTCCCAAGCAGACGAAGGGGGCTAGAATCCTAACCGAACTGGCAGTTGTGTGCAAACGAGGCGAGTTTTGATAGTCTATGAGGAGGGCTAACTTTTGTCCAGAAAGCTCTGATCTCCCACTCACGCAGATCAAAGGCACTCCACTCTAGCCCACACAGGCAAAGCCCCAAACTTTTCTTTATTAAAACTGGGAACCGTCGCCCCCTATAGCTCCATCCTCTCTGTACGAGATTACATATCCGCCCCAGCCCCCAAAGTCCCAGAGTTAGACTGCAGATCTGGAGAGGAAGGCAAGGCGCGGAAAAGTTGTTTCCAGAACTTGTACTTTCTCTTTCTCTTGGTACCGTCCTCTTTCCGTGATTGGAGAGAGTAAGGAGATAAGAGCATGGATTTTAATCCAAATCCTTTCAAGGCTTTTTCTTTGGGGATGCGGAGACAGGGAGATGGACCAGAATTGTTCCACTTCAAACTCCCTCCTCTCCCCCTTTCCCCAGGTTATGAGGCATACAACTTTCTGCTTGTCTCTTCCTTCCAAGAGTGGGTGTACAGAACCCGAGGCCAGACTTGTGGTCAAAGTTATATAAACTACTCTAAAATATTTGTAGTAACCACCCTGGAACTGTAGTCAGAGATGCCCAGCGGGAGGAGAGAGGGGCTTGAGTGATGGGGCAAACCCCTGTCATATTAAAACTCGATGCTTCCCGACTGAGTATGCAAAATGACTTGACTTGTCTTCAGCTTAGAAAGTTACAAACTTCTACCTTGAAAATTGTCTGTCTTATTAAGACTCAAGAGATTCAGGGTTTACCAGACCCTGGGGCAAATATTTTCAGTTCAGGATCATTATATAGTCATAACTTCCAAAAGGGTAAGACCTTCTAATTAGTAAGAATTAAGCTTTTCCAAGAAAAAACGTAAAAAGTCCTGGAGGTCTAATTGAGAGAGGTAGAAATGTAGAATCACAGAAAGATAGATAGGGGTCCCGGAATCTTACAGCGATCTTATCCTCACTTTACAAAAGGGGAACTGGGATCCAAGGGGAGGAACTGACTTGGCCCAGGTCACAAATCTGTGATAGAAGGGCTGCCTTACTACCTTTTTCTAAATACTTTGCTATTTAATATACTGTAGTGATTCATTCGAGAAAAGGTTCTCTGGCTAATAGAGGTGGGACTGCAAGGGGTGCTGCTTTTCCTGTTGCTAACAGTTGTAAATATGGTCCATGGGATTCACAATCCGACACGACTGAACATTACCACCAAAAAAAGCAGTGTGAATGGAGAGCATCTTTTCTTCGCATTACTATTTACCAACCCCACTGCCCCCACCCCAGCTCTACTTTTATAAATGAAACAAGTTTGGTAATTTTTTTTTTAATGGAAATGTTGTCTGTCTTCCTGGTACATTTTTGCTTTTGGTTGTTGGTAGAGAGGAACCAGTATCAAGGATTCTGGGGACAGCTCTATTGCTTGGAGAAGAGCAGAAAAATTACTGGACTGGGGTGGGAGCCAGGAAATCTATGTTCAAATAACTACTCTGCTACTAACTCACAGTGGGACCTTGATCAGACCACCTCACTTCTCTCTTTGGGCCTCAGTTTCCCTCTCTGTAAAATTAAGGATTTGGACTAAATGGGGTGTGGAAGAGTTGAAAGAGCTTGGGATCTGAAATCAGAGAACTTGGGTTCAAATTCCAGCTCTTGGAATTACCAAGATCATACAATTACCTGTGTGACCTTGGATGAATTCTTTGTCTGCACATTAGATTCCTCTGTTGAAGGAAGAGTTTGTATCAGAGCATCTTGAAAGACCCTTCCTGCCCTCAATCTATAATCTTAAGATCTTAAAAGCCCCTTCCACCTCTAAATTCTTTGATCCTTCCACTGCTGACATTCTAGGATAGTTTAGTTCCAAATTTCTTTTGAGATTGCAAGGGAAAGAAGGCCAGGAAGGAGGTGAGAATGAGAGATTTGGCTTACCCACCTATTAGACTGAATTGGACAGTTTGAGCAGTCTGTAACAGTTGCTCCTAGCTGAAGGAGAATTATAGGTAAGGAACATTGTAGCAATGATATTCATCCTCAGGTGGTTCAGAAGGGAATGGGAAAACATCAAGTTGAGAGAGAAAAAATCAGTGCTTTTGCTACTTTATACTTTGCCTGAATTCTCTGTTGATTGGACTTTTAGGGGTAGAAACAAAAACAAAGCAAAAAAACCTCAATGAAAAGAAAGGGAGTGACAGAATGAATGATCATATTAAGCAAGTCTTAGTCCCTCAGTCTTCCCTCAAAAGAGCTTAGTTCTGTTTTGGGATGTGATAATTCATTACTGGAATTGATGGCTTAGGGCTTGAAACCCAGAGAAAATGGAAAAAGGTATATGCAAGTGCCTTTTTTTTTCTTTTTTGCTCACTTGGGACCCTCTGCCAGATGTTTTTAGAGTTATTCCATAACAGCTTTCTTTTTTCTTTTTGGCCTCCTTTTTGGCCAATGAAAGAATGGAAAGTAAGATTTAGTAGTTGGCTGTTTGGGGGAAAAGAAGTGTTCAATATTTTAATGGGGAGAGAGTGTATGCAAAATGAAACATGACCCTGATATTTGGAAATTGAGGTTATATTGTACTAATTTCATTGCCAGGACAAAGTCATGTGACTTCTTTTTGCACTATCTCCCTTGAAGAATACTTGAATTTGGGAATGAGTGGGTGGAGAAGGGGGGACTTTCACAAATAATAAATCTTCCACTGAATCAGTAACATTGGCAAAGAAGACTTTTCCATGTTTCTCCCAACAATTTAGGCAGGAAATCAACTAGATTATCTAGTGCCTTTACCAGTCACAGTGGAAATGTGCTCTATAATATTTTTATTTCCTTGTTTAAATTTTAAATTTCTCCAACTGGGTGGGGTTTGTAGTCATCCTCCAGAGGCTATTCATGGTACAGCAGTTGTCACTGTCCAGAGTTTTTTCTTGGTATCAAATCTAAATTTTCCTCTTATTTTCATCTCATTGCTTTGAATGGCTGGCTCTCCCTTGAAGTCCTCTGGTCTCATGAAATTCCCATCCTTACACCCCACCCTTTAGATATTTGTGGACTCTCAGCATGGCCCCTCCTTTGGTTCTGACTTGACCAGACTTTGCTGATTTTTTATTTCTCCCTTCTCTCCCCCCATCTCTCCTCTCCCCCCGCCCCCCACTCCCCGCAGCTGTTCCTTCTCCATCATTCTTGGTGCTCCCAGTTCTGTGCAGGGCTGCTCTTCCCCTTCCTCTGAATTACAGAGGGGTGGGGCGGAAGGGATTGTGGCATGATGAAACAGTCACTCATTGATAATTTTTTTCATGGACTAATAACAGTCCCATTGAGGACTTGACACAAGGCCAGGAAGCTTCATTTATTGTCCTTCTAGTGAGTAGTGCCATTGGTTAATCATAAAGGAGCAAGTCAACCTCTAATAGTGATAATTTGGGGTGGGTAAAGGGAAGAGGGTTTCTGTGATATCACTGGCATGAGGAACTCCCTGTGTGTAAATTCTCTTCATAAATGCATATCAGCAACTCATTTATAACTTATAGTCTTAGTTGCTTGAGGAAGTTTAAGTAACTTTTACAGGAAGGACCTGAATCCAGGTTTTCCTAACCTATTGTTCATTACTCAAGAATGATTCTCAGTGGTTGTAATAAAGCTTTATAGAACTGTTTTATACTTTTGTCAAAGTTCTTCCACATTAATTACCTCATTTTTTTTTCTGCCTCTGCTTCTCCCTATTCTTCTTAAATAATCAGACTCTTGGAGAGAGGCTTATAGTGATGAGAACAATTAACTGCTTTGCTTCCTCTTTCTCCTCCTCTCCCTCCTTCTCCCCTTTCCTTTTCTCTCTCCCTCTTTCCCCTTTCCCTCTCCCTCTTTACTCCAGTTGGTTGATGACCACCCCCTCCTCCTGGAGATTGTCTCCTCCCTCTGCTTTCGTGGCACTGCTCTCAGTTCTTTCCCAAGATCCTTTGCTGGATCATCATCTCTGTCCCGCCCCCCACATATGGGTATCCTCTAGGGCTCTGTCCTGGGTCCTTTTCTCTTTTTATACTTTCTCTTTCAGTGATCTCATCAGCTTCCCTGAACTCAATTATCTTTATGCAGATGACTCCCAAATATATATATTTAACCTTAATCTCTCTCTCTTGAGGTCCAGTCCCACATCACTGCCTGCTGGATGTCTCCCCCTAAATATTCCATAAACAGCTCAAATTTAATAAGTAAAATAGAACTTTTTTCCTTCATTGCCCCTTCTCCAAAATTGCTCCTCCTCCAAATTTTCCTGTTTATATTGGGGGAATCACCTTCCTCTTAGTCACTCAGCTTTGCAACCTCAGAGTAATTCCTGACTCTTCACTCTCTTTCACTCCACATATCCAAGTAATTTCCAAGTCCTGTCCATTTGGCCTTCTCCACATTTCTTGCCTCTGTCCCTGTCTCTTCATTTATACTGCTACCTCCCTAGTTCAGTCTCTTCTAAGTTCTATTCTGGACTATTATAGCAGCCTCCAATTGTACAATTCCTGATTACAGTTTCTCAACTCTCTAATCCATCTTCCATTTAGTTGCCAAAATAATCTTGCTAAAGCACAGTACTGACCACGTTGCTTCGCTTAATCTTCAGAGGCTTTTATTCTCTCTAGAATAAAATATAGACTCCTCTGTTGGGGATTTAAATCATTGTATCATTTCAGAATATGACTTTAGCCTACCTCTCCAGATATATTTCACTTTGTGCCCTTTCATACAGGGTCTACTCTGGCCAAATGGATTACATGCTATCCTCTACACTCAGGCATCCAGTCTCCTGCCTCCATGTGTTTGCATAGCATGTGCCCTATGACCTCTGAGTCTTGGAATCCTTAGCTTCCTTAAAGTGCAGTCTCCTGTGTGAAGTCTTTCCTTATCCCCTGGTGTTTATGATATCTACCTTCTTCAAATTAGTTTGCATCATTTTTTATGTACAAATTTCATGCCCTCTGTAGAGTAAAAAGTCTTTTGAGTCCAGGCACTGTTATTTTTGATGGTGGCAGGGGCATATTCCTAACTTCTAATACAGTATCTTGTACATAATACATGCTTATGAAAGAGAATTGAATTTGTTCCCATGTTATTTTGAATGCCATCTTTTGGTTTATTTCAAAGCTTCATATAACACAAGATAACAGGACATACCAAAGTGTAGTGTTGACCCACACATGCTATGTCAACAGAGGCCTGCTTGACTTGTGCAAAGTGAGAAGCAATATTTTAGGGTTATTATAGCAATATTATTTTCTTTCTGATAAATCTAGAGGGAATTGCTTTCCTTCTTCTCTTTCCCTTCCCCAACTTTTGATATTGAGGAGATCCAAATTTTTCCTTTGTGTCATCAGCCTTCTGTCACATGCTTTTTCTAAATCTTTTTTCTGAACCTTTTCTGTAACTTTTTCTGAATCTTTTCAGTGACTAAGTGTTATCACTGAGACAGTGATACATACCTTTGAAGGAATCAATAATACGTCCATGTCCTATATGAGTTATATTGTCATCTTTCTACATCTGTCTTTTAGAGGGCTGCACTGGCACTGAAAATGTGCTTTCCATTTTGTGACATTTTCAGATGCTTACACTGGATGGCAGATCATGCTGTGGGGGATGAAAGAAGCCCATGTGGGAGGTGGTGCTCTTACCAGAGGAGCATAGGACTCTGGAATGAAATACAACAAATCTGGCTCTGATGGGGAACCAGTGTTACTGTGTTTATAGGAGATTACTTTTTTTTTTTAAAAAAAAAGAACAACAAACAAAAAGCCATGATGTCACTATCCATCTTTTAAATGTAAGAATTCTTAAGAAGTAAAGTCTCTCCATGTGTATGTGCTTTTTGGGGGGAGTTAGATCTGTGTTTTCATTAGTATGTGGAAATTTTGGTTTGGAGACATCTCCCCCCCATATAGATACAAGTAAGATATGTCAAAGGCAAGATGTGAATCTAGGTCTTACTATGAGGCTGGCTGGCTAACCACTCACCACACTATCTCTTCTATCTATCTGTCTATCTATCTATCTATCTATCTATCTATCTTCCTTCCTTCCTCCTTTCCTTCCTCCCTCCCTCCCTCCCTCCCTTTCTTCCTTCCTTCCTTCCTTCTTTATTTCTTTCTTTCTCTCCTTATACATATATTTGAATGACATGTAACATTATATATCAATGACATTATATAACTATATATATAATTAGATAGAAATTTGGTAAAATCACATCCATATATTATATATGTATATATTTGCATATACGCACACATACATACACATTTCATGGTATATAATCTCACAGTTCTAGATTCATTAACAATAGATTTCATTTATATAGCAATTTAAGTTTTACGTAAAAAAAACCTTCACATACATTATTCCATTTCAACAATCCTGTGAGGGCAATTTTATTATTATTCCCATATTACTGATGGGGAAACTGATCCAAGGTTCTGAGAGGTTCATAGGACCACAGATTTAGAGCTGGAAGTTACCTTAGAGATGATCTAGTGCAACAAATTCATTTACAGATGAGTCAACTGAGGCCCACAGGGGTAAAGTTATTTGCCTAATAGTACAAAGGTAGTGAATGATAGAACTAGGCTTTGAAGCCACTTCTTCTGACTCTAAATATAGTGCTCTTTCCATTGTACCGCCACGTTACACAACTCGTAAGTGTCTGAGAGGCATTTGAACATCAATCTTTCTGATGCCAGTTCCAGTGGCTCTAGCCACTAGACCATACCTTGCCTCTTCAGAATACAAAGTGTTTGTGGGACTGTTTGTGTCAGAGCCAGGATGAAGGCGCAGTATGTTCAAAGATTCATGCCTGTACTAAGGCAATGTGAAATATACTTTTCAGTGTTGTGTTTTTTTTTTCCCTCTGAGACTTGAAGATGGTACAAGTAAAACAGGAAGCTTGGTGCTTTAAACACAAGTGCTATCAGTGAGGGAAAGTTGCTGAGTATACTAAGATATCAACAGGTCTTTGCTTTGCTATCTAGGGGGCTTTGTCAGTTCCTCAAGATCACTTGATGAAAGATTCTATTTCTGCACACAGAAGGGTTGTTCTATAATTATTTCCTCTATTTTTTCCCTCTCTATTTAAATACATATAATATGCTCATCTGATTTCAAGAGTTTGCCAGATGTTAATTATTAGTCTTTTGGTGTGGATCATGTGTATATTAAGATGCTGAGGGCTGATGACTGAGATGACCCAAATAAAGTTAGAACAAATGATCTGCACATGCAATGTATGATGAGAGGTGATGCAAGGGCCTGCCTTTCCCCCAAATTCCTCCCGTACTGGAGATCTTGGCTTGCCATCTGCTGCCTTCCCTTTCTGTATTGCCTGAAATTCCTACCACCAGGGTCAGAGCTCTGAGCTCATTTGTTAAGTCATTCATTTATTCTTTCACTCATTACTTTTTTGTTCATTCACTTATTCATTTATCGAATAGTTATTAAGTGCTTATCATATGAGATAATATTTATAAAGTGCCCAAGCATCATATAAATGTTGTTATTTTTATTATTATTCATTGTGTTAAGTCTGGGGGTGTTGCATGATAAAAATGACATATAAGCCACAGTTTTTGCCTCCTCCCTCAGTCACTTAAAATATATATATATATATATATATATATATATATATATATTTAAAAACTCTCCTATTTCTAGAATCCTTTCCTCATAAATAACCTCAAGCGCAGCGAGGTGCCCAGAAAGACAATTGCCAAAGTTGCAGAGATAGCCAATGTTGTAGGAAAGATCTGAAGCTAGGTTTCTCCCAATTCTACATCCAGCAGTCTTTTCATAATATCACAGTAGTATTTCATAAGAGAGATAAGACATAGAAAAAGATAAATATAAATATGATTAGGGAGTATATAAAAGGAATATAAACATTGTGTTAGAGGACAGGTATCTCCAAAGGGTTATGGTAAAAAAATGCATTTTTCCTGAGGAAGAAGAAGGGCCCTGTGAGCTTCTCCAGCCTCTTATTAGCACACCATAAGCTCTTCTATGGCTAATTGCCTTTTTTGAAAAGCTCTGAGAAATTGATTTGAGGGTTCAACTTGGATTCCAGGTAAGATCCAAGCCCTTTGTCTTACCCACAGGGCAAATGTTCTCCAGATTCTTATTTCTGTACCTTCAAAGCTTTCTGTAATTCCCACCACTGAATGGCAGAACATGTCAAATTGTATGGTATTTGGTACACATATGCCTATATCAACGAAAATATCCTTCCTTTGTGAAAACTAGGAAATAACATGAAAAGGAAAAGGTGCCAGAATAGGTCCTTCTCCTCTCCCAGCACCTCCTTCCCTGTCAAATTTTGGTGCTAAACAAACATATGTTCCCCTTCCAAGTCTTCACTCTATATGTACATGTAACCTTTCTAAACTCTCTCAATAACTTAGGAGGATCACTTCAGAGGGTCCCTCTGAGGGTCCACCCAGTAACCAAATAGCTGCTAGCATTTATATAGCGTGAGGCAGGATTTGAACTCAGGTCTCCCTGTTTGTGAGTACAATACTCTTTAAATGTCACCTGCTAGCTGCATCAATGCTGAATTATGTTGTTATATATCTAGGTGTGCTGAAGGATCGTGGAAAGAGAATAAGGAAGGTGAACACAAGCTTAATTAGCTTTGACTAGGACTACTCCTGGATGGTGGTGCATACTTTGGAGAACTGATAAACGAAGGTCTTGGATACACTACCCCATTAGCTTTGGCGGCTGGTCGAGATGTTGAATAATTTCATGTAAACTTGGAATCTCACTATTCTCTGGTGACTCAGACCTCACTCATAGAAACCAGTGTTTGAATGATCTATCAGGACTGATTTCCACAAAGCTTTCTGAATTCTAGAGGGTTTGAGCTTAGCCTACTTGGGGTGGGGGTATCTTTGAAGTAAAGACTGGGTTAAAACGTTCTATCCTGAAAACAAAGAGGGGGACAGAGACAGATACAGCAAGAGATAAAGTGTAGCCTCTAGAGAAATTCTTTGCAAGATGTGAGCCATGGATAAGCAGAATTCTCACACTTGGTACAGTGGGGATAAAATGCTATCTTAGGATGACTAGTGAGATTTATCATGATGATATGTAGATAGAAAAAAGAAGGCAGCTGCAGGAAGCTTACTTTTCCATAAATTTTTTTTAAAAAAGGAAATAGGTTTTAGAATCATTCAGCTTTCAAAGGTTTTCAGTAGTAAGGGTGGATGGAAGAGAAAATCTCATGATGTAGAGGAAGGGAGTCTTGGGCAATACCAGACTACAAGGCACAGGGGAGCTCATTCACCAACCTCATAATACCCTTATAACAGAAATCCTAGTGACATAGAATGTTAGAAATATATGCAACTTTAGAACTTAGAATCTTATTATGTAGAATGCAGAGGGTAAGAACTGAAAGAGATCTTAGCAACAATTTGGTTGAACTCCACCATTTTACAGAACAGAAAACTGAAGTTAAGACATAAAAGAACATGTTAAACACATTTTTTTTAAAAAAAAGTCAAACAGTTTTAATTCACTTCTGCTACATTTACTTACAACTAAGGCAATTCAACTACTAACAGACTTAACATATGACATATGTCCACAGAGATAAATAAATAAATGATGCTAACATAAAGATCCTGAGAATTATTGCCTATGCAATAGGCAATTTTTATTTATCTGTATTGGGGATGGCACACCCTCTGAGGTGTGCCATCTTTATTTAAACATTACATGCCAAAGAACATAATTTAGGGATCTTTTCTGTGATCCTTGATTCAGGTATCCCTCATTGCAATCAAACTCATTCCATGAAGTATTTAACTTAACAGATGGATAAATATGGACATTTGTTTATTTACTTATTAGCCTCAAATTGAAGAAATTTTGTCCTTAGTCATCATGTGTTCAATGGTGGCACCTACTGGTAAAAGGAGGTATTGTCAGCCCTGGGTTCTAGTATCAGCTCAGTCACTAACTCAACTGTGTGACCTGGGACACTAAACTATATTCTTACTTATATGTTTCAGCATATCCTTTTCTCTGTCATGGAGAGGAGGTCCCTCTTTACCTGATTAGTTTAGAGTTAGTTGAACTCTGCTTGACTAAACTGGACCTAGCCTTTCCTGAGAAAATCTGTTATTTTCACCACTTTCTTAGCTTTATCTTAAGGTCTCACCCAGGCTTCTCATGAAATGGAAGTGCATGCTCTGTTTCTTTTAAAAGGCCACCCACATTTTCCTTCTCTCCTACATTATCCTTAAAGTATCTTATCACACAAACATAACTTCCTATATAAGCAAAACACATGAAAACTTAAACAATTTTGAATTTTTTTCATACTTGTTGTGGTTATTTTGTAGCTAAGGCACAGATTCCTAGAGCCTAATCTTTGAGAAAGTACTACCCTCTACAGTCACCCTCAAATTCTTTTGTTATAGGTATATGGATGTCATTTGACAGTTGTCATAGATTTTCTTGCTAGATCAGACTTCTTAGGTATACCTCACTTTTCTTCCTGGTGTGCCATCCCCAATACAGATAATATTACTTTGGGGGCTGGTGGTGTTAGGCTCATAGATTTAGAGCTAGCAGGAATCTATGAAGTTATGCAGTACAAATCCTTAATTTTACAGATGGAGAAACTGAGATTCAGAAAGTGTAAGTTGCAGAGGGAACATGTTGCATCAGGAACAATGGTAGGATTTGAATCCTGATTGTTTGACTCCTTGCTATGGTGTCCTCAGCATCATCGATTCCATGGATCTTTAAGAATTTCAAGACATTATATACATCTGAAGTTCATAAATGTCCATGCAAAGTCCACTTAACATTATACCTATACCAAGAATTAAAACTACAGTTCCCTGGAACCACTGGGGCTTTGCTTTGGTGTGATGAAGTTTAGAAGGAATTTGGAAATCTGCTGCTAATATTTTTATTCTTTTAGCAGCATAGAAAAATTTAACTTAGCACTTGGTAAGCAGGAATAATTAAATAGAAAGCTAGCGGGTGGCAGCTACACGTCATGGTTTGCCCCTCCTTCTCACTACTAGACAGGGATCTTTCCAGAGGTAGCTGTCCTAGATTCATGAACTCTCTTCATCTCCAGCAAACACTTGTTTCAAACCACTTGCCTCAGGTGCAAAAATGACTAGTTATGCCATTGCTTCTTCCCTTTCCCTTTCTCTCACCTTATATGGGCCAAATTTCTCTGGCATGAAAATGGATTTAGGGGAGGGGGAAAATGCTTTCTTTTGTGTTGGCATGGCTGTCATAAAAATGATTTCCAAGACTCTGTGGGGGGAAGGGCAGGGTGGCACGTGAGGGAGGAACACTGGTCCAGGAATCAGGGTACCTGGAATCTAGTCCAAGTACATGCTTTTTCCAATCTGTGACATCACATCAGTCAATCCCCTTTCCCCTTTGAGTCTCAGTTTTTCCACTTGTAGTATGAGAAGGAAACATTTATTAAGTACCTGCTATATACCAGGCACTGTGCTAAATGCTTTTACATATATCTCATTGGGTACAATAACAGTAGGAAGAAGGTACTCTTATTACCTCCATTTTATAGATGAGAAAACTGAAATAGAGAAAAGTTTAGTGATTTGCCCAGGGTCAGACAGCCGTTAAGTGTCTGAGGCTGGGTCTGAACTCAAATCTCTCCGATTCTAGGCTCAGTGCTCTATTCGCTGCATCACGTAGCTGCCTCTAATATGAGGGAGCTAGACCAAATGATCTCTCTCTAAGGGCCCAGTTCTAGTCCTAGTTTTGTCCAATTCCATTATGACATTCACGCAGATGCCTCCTCCATTCCATTCCTGATTTGGCATCATTGAAGCTTCTGTTTTTCATAGGATTGAAACTGAATGCATTTTGCTTCTGTAATAATAGAGAAAAGAACCTAGCAAGTTACTTTACATCCCTGGGCCTCAATTTCTTTATTTATAAATTGAAGATGTCAGATGAAGTGGTCATTGAAGTCCCTTCCCCATCTAGATCTAGAATCTATTGTGATTTACCAAGAGTCTCATGTTGGAGGAAAAGTAACATTATCCCAGACCAGTGCGTAAAACTGAGCCCTTGGCTTTTCATTCTGCCCTTGGAGGACCAAGTGTGCTCAGCTATGTGCTGAGTCGGCAAGTAAGCTTGGGGACCATTCTAAAGTTTTTTAAACTGTAAATAGAATGCTTTGTGCAAAAAGACAAACAAATGTGGGTGTACTGAGCAAAACTGGGAGCTCAGAGCCAGAGACATGTTGCAGATGGAAAAAAATGTGTCCCTCTGCTTTCTCCCTGCTCCCCAGCCCCATCTCAGCTCAGAAGAGATTTTATGTGGAAAAACTGAGGCTGGCAATTGAGCTCCATTAGCTTCTTGAATAACTGAGTCAGTTCCCAGTTTTTCAGCCTGGATGAAGGATTCCTTGCTGGTAACTTCTCATTTGCAGCTCAATCTTGCAAGTTCCCTCCTGTTTTCAAGAGAAAGGTTGGGGGGGGGGAGGGATGGTTTCTGGGCAATTCTTTCTACTTCCTGCTGTGTTCCTGATCCTCAAGACTCCTCTGAGAAGCCAAAAATGCAGATTGGGTTGTATGAAGCTGTAATTTTACTTCAGTGGTTGGGTTTTTCTTACCAGGCAATGTGCAAATACCAAAGAGTAATTATGGCTTCCTCTTTCTGTGCAATTAGCATGCCCTCTTTTTGGAGAAAGGAGATAAAGGAGAAAGTTACACTTGTAAAAGCTTCATATTAATTTTAAGTCTTCTTTCTTTGAGGATAGCTAATATCATTCTTAGTGGAGGCTCTTGGAAGAAGAAAAAAAAACCCACTACCCAGACACAGTACTGTATTCCCAGAAGCAGCATCTTTAGAATTAAAATGAAAAAAGTCTTAGTTAAAGAACTTCCTTGGGGATGGCGGTAGGAGGGCAGGTAGTAGAGCTTTTAGGAAGACTTTTTTGAGTTTTGAGTTAAGATTGTGACTGATAGCAAAAACTGGCCAACCCAAAAGGTGTTATTTGGAGGGCGAGGATATTACTATTGCTAATTAAAAACATGTGGCTCCTCTGGACCAGGCCAATATAGAAATGATGACATTGAATAGGAGGGGTTGGGTGTGTGTGGAGGGGAGGAGTGGGAAGAATGAGCAAATCTCTCATACATATGCAAACCAAATGGAAAAGGGCATGCCAGCTAGTGCAATGTGATATTTTGGGGTGGGCAATTGCCAACTTTGGAGCACAGTGTAGAGCCTGGTACCAATGAGAAAGGCCCATACTGAGCAAACTATAGCTTGCCACTCAAGGCTAATTTTTTTGTTGTTGTTCAGATTTTCCTTATTCTCTTTGGCTCAGAGAATAGAGGAAGAAAAAACCTCCTACATATTCCTATTTGAGATCTTCACTCTCTTCAGAGGAAAGAGGTAAAGTTTTTTCCCCCATACATCATGCCCTTTCTGGTACTCCCAGAAAATCCCAAAAGGGAACCCCTCATTCCAAGCTTTTGTTGTTTGGGAAAAACTGGGGTCCAATTGCTTACATACCATCTGAAGGAGAAAAGGAACCAGAGAAGAGAACGAGCAGGGCTAATGTTCCCTAAGGATTTGGGTTCCTCCTCACCCCCTTTCTTTTTCTTGGCCCAGGCTTTAAGATGGTGAAATATGACTGCAGTCCCCTCTCTTTACCTTTTCCTGCAGCAGGTAATATAAGAAGGTCATTCCTTTGTGTCAGAAAGCCTCCATCACCACAGAGTCACAGTGGGTGTTTTGAGCTAGGAGTTCAATCACAGCTTGAAAGTGGTTTTTTGTTTTTAATTTTGGGTTTTGCTTTTTTTTTTTTAGAATGAGTAATTATGAGATAGACATACATGGGACTATAGCATTTACAGCTAGAAAAACTAGAGGTAATCTAGGTTAGCCCCTTTATATCTGGAGAAACTGAATACCAGAGAAGGATAGTGATTTTACCAAAGTCACACAGATTAGAGGGAGCACGAGCCAGAATTTAGTCCAGTCCTTTACCTCTAAATCCAGGGCTCTTTTCTGTATACCACATTGTTTCTTCATCCTGCAAGTGACAGGACTCTCTTATGGATAGAGAATCTTGTAAATGCCATGATTTTCTTGTAGAAATGGCCAGGAGGGACGGTAAGGGGGTGCCCAAGAACATTCTGTATTCACTTTCCCACTACCCTTTGGCTAAGGGGTCCTGTTCTACAGTGTTCTGTTCTTGGCTGCCTTCAATATAGAGACAGGGCATTTTAAAACCCTCAGTTCCCTTCGAGTGGTGAAAGTTGTTCCAGGTCTGGACCATTTATTTATTTCAGTATCTGTGAATGAAGAACAAGGAAGAGCTGAATCATAGAGAAAGACATGCATTCTGGTCAGAATGTCCTATCCCTCCACCAACTAGGTTCTTAAGCACATGCTTGACAGACTGTACAGCATATTTTATTGGGATTCCTTCATGTATGGGTTCAGCTGGGTGTCCACTGCAGTAGTTTCTAGCTCTCAAATTCTGCATTTTTTCAATTCTCTGGAGAGGCTCAAACCTCATCAATTAGGTCCATTACTTTAAATGGTACTTTCTCTATATTCAGCACTGAAGAAGTATTTGTTGAATTGAACCAAAAAGGGTGGAATTGCTAGTTTCTTCATCCACAGAATAAGGAGGTTAGATCAGATTGGGAGTGTCAAACTCCTCTAGCAATCTACCTGCAAAACTCTCCAAATGCAGCCCTAATTAGGTGAAAATACAATTAGAAATTGCTTAAGAAAACAAATAAAAATACAATATGACATAGATAATGTTAATTTGTAGTTTTCTATTTCTGTTTAAGTTTGAAGTCACTGAACTAGATGATCTCAGGGATCCCTTATAAATCAAAATTCTATGGTTCCATGATCTTAGACTGACTGAATTAAGGGAGGGTTGGCAAGGGGCATATCAGGGAAAAATTCTAGGTCTGTCGGTCTTCTATCCCTGCTCTGACCTTCATTTGGTATTGTCCCTGGGCTGCTTTTTTACACAACACACAATCCTTGTAGAGACTCACACAACAGTTCCCTATACTCGAAACCAAAGAATGTCCTGGCACTAGTGGATTTCTTCCAAGATGACTTAGTCACTGGCATTTTGAAAGTGAAAGGTTAAAGTTTTCTAAGTCTATAACCCCAACTTTCAAGCACTTGCTTTGGTCTGGGGAAATGAAAGGTTCGGTAATAATAGGCCATTGGCCTGGGTGAGCAGGGCAGGCTCTGATGAGAGACAGCAATATGTGCACATTCAAGAAAGAATTGCCAATGTTCGAGCTGGAGAGGACCTTAGAACACACACTGTTAGAATTGCTGGCTATTAGAACATTAAATGTCAAGGCTAGAAGAGACCTCAGGGTATGGAGCAACTGTAGAACATAGAATGTTAGAGCTGGAAGGAACTTTAGCACATAGAATGTCCAGCCTGGATCAGACCTTAGACATTATCTAGTCTAATTCCCTTAATTTTATTGATGAGGAAATTTAGTCCCAGAGAAGGGAAATAAATGATTTACCTACTGATGTGGGTCTCCTAACATCTTTCCAACACTTTTTCCAATGCACCATGGATCATACAATAATAATGAGACCTCATACTTATCCAGTGCTTTAAAAATCTACAAAACATTGTCATGACTTGCCTTTCTCAAACTGTTTCTATGAGAAGCTTTTAAGAGAAGTGGTGTGAAAGTGTTTTGTGAAAGTTAAGGGGGCGAGTATTACTTATACCTCCAAGAGTCTCCCAGTGAGGGAGGGAAATTGCTCTCAGGGAGGGTGGCATCAGCCCTGGAGGTCTAGCTCAGAACACGATCAGGGCTGAGTCAGGAAATGAGGCTTTTAATGCCCTGCCGTCAGTGCTGATTTGCACGCCTCGGGCCATGGCTAACCATGTTGGCACATAAGGAAGACAGAAATGTCACCAGTCAGGTAATGCATGATCTACCAGTTTAGTAATCTATGAATGGACCAGAGCCAAGTGTTTGAAAGAGGGAAAACCCCTTCTATTGAGAAGTGAGTAAACTGGGCCAGGATTTCATGGGTTAGAGTCTGGGATAACTTCTTCACTAATCTCTAACCACCCAAGTCTTGCCTCTTTCATGAAGCCTTCCCTAGCTCCTTCCAATCTCATCATGTCCTAGATGCCTCTAATATTCAATCTCAGTTCATTCAGTCTATTGTAGGTGATAGCGATGATAGAGTGCTAGATGTGGGAATTAGGAAAACTTGAGTTTGAAGTCCACCTCTTGACACTTACTGGTTCTGTGACCATGGGCAAATTTCTGCCTCAGTTTCCTCATATATCAAATGGAGATAATGAAAGCACCTACTTTACATGGTTGTTATTATGGTCAAATGAGGTAACATATGTAAAATGCTTTGCAAACCTTAAAGTACTATACAAATGCTAGCTATTATATTTCTTTTTATTAATAACCTTTCAGCTAATCTTCAGTCTTCTTGAGAACCTGAGCTTAATTTTCTTACTTGTGTAGAGTTTTGAACTGGTTGTCAGGATATCTGCATTTTATCATCTACTCCTGGCTTTGTCAGGGAAACTAGGTGACACAGTGGATAGTGTTCCAGGCCTGAAGTCAGGAAGACTCATCTTCCCAAGTTCAAATTTTGCCTCAGACACTTAGCAGCTATGTGACCGTGGGCAAGCCACTTAACCCTATCTGCCTCAATTCCTCATCTGCAAAATGAGCTGGAGAAGGAAATGGAAAACCACTCCAGCATCTCTGCCAAGAAAAACCCAAGTGGGGCCATGAAGTGTTGGACATGAGTGAAACAACTGAACAACCACAACAAGGGAGCTTGGAGAAGACTTCTTGATCATAATTTTGAACAATAGTTCAGAATTAGGTGAGTAATTTGAGTATGAGGTTGAGAAGACCTAGTTTCTTTGTAATTTTCAGAGCCTCAAGATCTGGCAGTGGGGAATGTGAGCTACTTGAAGGAAAGAATTTTTTAAAAAAATTTCTTTATGTCTCCAGTACACCACATAGTGACTTGGCCATAGAGGGACTTAATATAATGCTTATTGGATTGGGGAAACTTGGGATAATGAGTTCCTTATTCTCACAGGACATGTTTTCTGACCTTGGGAATGGTGGCTTCATTTCCAAGCACTGAAAAAGCTGTTGAGAAATAATCAAGTGCATGACTGTGCAATTGACCATTCTGCCTCATATACCTAGATGTGGTTATTCACTGAGGAATTTATAGAGCTTCACAATTTGCTTGTAGCTCAACAATGAAACACAGAAATCTCTTGGCTTATTCCCTCAAATACCTGTACTTTGGTAACTTAGGCTTTCAAAAATAGAGCTTATATGTCTAGGGTAGGACATGTATATTCATTTCTTGGACTTTTAGCAAACTCTGGCCCCATTATATAAGGGCAATCTAAGGAAACGAGTTCTTGGGCCCGGGAAGTGGAACTAAGTGCTCCCTCTTGTCCTTTGATTGATCATGAGTCTTACTTTTTTTTTTTGCAAGACTTGAAAATTTATTTTAGGGAAAGGGAAAGAAAAATATAAATCAAATGCTCTTGCTTGGCTTGTTTTTTGGAATCTGGGTTCTAGTTTCTTTGGAGGGTTCAAATTCCTAAAATTGGAGTGTGTTTTTAAGGGTCCTTAAAAGAATATGGATTGGGAATCTGCAGGACTGAGTTTGTGGCTCACTTCTATTGCTCATTAGCAGCATGATAATAGGCAAGTCAGGTGGCTTCTCTGTACTTTCATTTCCTCAAGTATAAAGTAGAAATATTAATTCTTACACTACTACACTCATGGGTGGCTGTGAGAAAATGCTATGTTAATACAAGTTGAACTGTCATCCAGTCCTAGCCCTTTATTTTACAGAAGAGAAAACGTAACCCCAGAGAGAGAAGGAGGCGCTAGCTAAGTTGACATGAGCAAGAAATCCTCGCTTCTCTTCCAGGTTCTGTTGGTCTGGAGCCTCAGTTTTCCCATCAGTGATGGGAGTAATACATAGTTATGGCATAGATTTGTTTTGTGAGGTTCAGATGGGATAATGTAATCCCATCTTTTAAGTTTGTGGATGGGGAGGGGACAAAAAAGAAATTTACGTAACTTTATTATATAGTTAAAAGAAATAACAAGTTGTGCAAAAGATATTTGCAGTTTTGTGTGCAATCATCTTTTTTATTATATTATGTTATGAAAATGCTTATCTTATTCCATAAATAAAGAATTAAATAAATAAATATTTTAAAAAAAGACAACCAAAATGGCAGCCACTGTGATCATAATTAGTATTTGGGTTGCAGATGGTGAATTTGCTTGCTCTGAGGCCTGGCTCCTGCCTTTATCCCTTTCATCTGAGTACCTTGGGTGATCCCTGTCAGACCTGAAGCCAACAGCAGTGTTTGGGGCAGGAGCCCCGAGCCACTTTGGACAGGAAGACCAAGAGGCCTGTCTTAATTAATCTGGGTCTGGGGAGCTTGGCAGAAAGGAAACATTTCACAGACTACTGAACTATATAAAAGAGGAGGAGAGGAAAAAAAAGAATAAGTATAACCCATAAAATCAAGAATCTATCCCATGCCAGTTATTACCCAAGGGAAATCCAATAGGTCTGCATGTAAATAATGGGAGTCCACTTGTGAATTCCTCTTAAATTTGGCCTTTGAAGGGTTGACATATTGAGATGTACCCAAGTTTATCTTGCTCACACAGTTATCGCTGAGAGCTGGAAGGGCCTCAAGAGATTATTTGATCCAGTTCCCTGCTGCCAGGAAGATTAGATACAACACTTCACATGGCAGCCATTTACATAAAATCTATTGAATTAAAATAGTTATCATTGCCTTTTTACAGATTGAGACAAATGCCAAAGGTCGTTCAATTAGCAGAAAGGTAAAAAATAGCTCCTGCCTCCAAAGAGTTCACATTCTTATGGAGGAGGTGATAAATATGAATAAATACCTTCAAGAATAGATGGAAGCTGATTTTAGAGGAAAGGTACCAGTAACTGGCTGGGTGTGGGGGAGTGGGACTGGCTGTATCATAGAATGCCTGTTGGGGTGGAAGTATAAGAAGAATAGAAAGGGAAAAGGGGAGAAGAGAAGTCATTTAAGTGACTTACCCTAGAAGGGTGAGGTTTAAAGCCTTGAAACCTGATCAGAGTAAGGCTGACCCAGAGAAGGTATGCCATTTATCTGGTCACCTAGGAATTACATAGAGTGGTTGGCCCTGCCACTCTTCCTACTTAAAAATCTTGAGTGACTGCCTATTGTCTAAAGATGATAAATAGAAACTCCTTAGTCTAACCTTTAAAGCCCTTCACAGTTTGGCTCCCACTAACCTTTTCCAGACTTATGTCATATTATATCCCCATACATACTTTATATTCTTGGTGGTGCCATGGATAGAGTACTGGGCTTGGCATCAGGAAGATCTGAGTTCCAGTTGGACCTCAGATATATACTAGCTGTGTGACCTTGGGCAAGTTACTTAACTCTGTTTGCCTCAGTTTCCTCATCTGTAAAATGAAATAGAGAGGAAAATGGAAAACCACTCCAGTACCATTGCCAAAAAACCCCCCAAACCCAAATGGGGTCACAGAGAGTCATACACAACTGAAATGATTAAACAGCAACAAAAACTGAATAGCCTAGTTGACATTCTCCTGAATGACACGTCTATTACCTTCGTACCATCTCCTCTCTTATTCCATGGGCCTGGAATGGACTCTCCCTTACTCCTGCTTTTTAGAGTCTCTTTCTGGCTTCAAGACTCAATTCAGGTGTCACTTTTCATAGGTCTTAACTGATCCTCCCAGTCGTTATTGTTCTCTCCCTCCTGGTGTTTCTTTGAATTTACTTATCTGTGTGCATGTTGTATTCCTTCTTAGGAGTTTATAAGCTCCTTGTGGATAGGATCACAAATTTAGAGATGAAAGGGAATTCAGACGTCCAATCAATTCATTTTCTAGATGAGTTCACTGTGATTCGGAGAATTTAAGATCCTACAGGTAGAAATGGCAAAGTGAGGACTGGACCTGGGTCCTCTGACTCCCAAGCAAGCATTTTTTCCATTGTACTACACAGTTGGTACCTAGAACAATATCTTGTTCATTGGAAGTGTTTAATAAATACTCACTGAATTGAATCAAGCTGAATTGGATTGTGGGCCATTGCTTTATTGCTTTATTTTTGCTGCCTTGAGCATTGTCTGCGTGGTCAAATGAACGATCCTTGGGTCAGCCAAACCAGCACCCCCAAATGGTTGTCAGTCCTGCTCAGTTGTGGCAATTTAGGTATCACCGACGTGGAGTCTTGTAGAACACAGACAGTTGTAACCATAGAAAATTGTGTTCTCTTCTCCCTATGAATTGGTTCCATTTTCTAATAATACTTGCTAGAAAATCAGAGTTGAATTTGGGGATCTGGACCACTGTCCAATTCCTAAGAGGATTTGTTTGTGTCCTGCCTATACCGATTGAATGAACCAAGGCCTCTGTTCTGGTTCCCCCTCCTTTTGCATTGTAGAGTCCCACATTTCAGGATTCTTAGGTGGAGTCATTAGGCAAGTTTCCTCTTCTGTATAATGAGGGGATTTGACTAGATAATCTCTAATGTACCTTCAGACAGTCCTTTGGTTGTTATTCTTTTTTCTTGGTTATGAATGGCATAGTTTTCCTGATGGTGTCATTGAAGCACAATTAAGTGGTTTGCTGGTTATAAGTTTGGCCCTTCACTTGTCTGACTAGTTCTAGGAATGTCCTTTATTTGGAGGCCTTCAGTGGATCACCCACTGTTGTGGTTGGTGTTGACTGATTCTAAGTAAGCTTGAAAATCAGTCTTGTTCTTTTCTTAGTAATGAAAGTATCTAAGACAACTCCAAAAGACTCATAATGGAAAATGCTGTCTTCATCCAGAAAAAGAACTGTGGAGTCTGAATGCAGATTGAAGCATGATATTTGCTTTTTTTTGGGCAGGAGGGAGTTTCTTCTTTCTTGTGGTTTCTCCCATTCTCCTTTACAACATGACTAATGAGAAAATGGGTTTAATATGAATGTATATGTACACTGTCTTGGGGTGGGGGGAGAGATGAGGAGAAAATTTGGAACTCAAAATCTTATGGAAGTGAATGCTGAAAACTAAAGAGAAAATTAATTATTTAAAAAAAAAGTCAGAGTCTTGCCAAAATACAAAAGAAAGAAGTACTTCTTTGATTATCCTCTTGAAGCATATGATCTATGCTTCTGGAAACATGGGTAGCTTCCGCAGCAGAGAATTTTGCTTTTCTTGGCTTTAGTTCCACAGAAGGGTTGCTAGATAGCCTCTATTTTTGTGAAAGAAGGAGGGTGGTGATGCTGAAGTTACATTAGGGTTTCCTTATGTATTTGGGGGTCACCTTTCACATTCATAGTCCTTCTCAGCCTTTTGCCCTGCCTGTGCCAGCACAGATACTCTCTCTCTTTCCCTGGGAGGCATATTTCTTCAATTTGTAAATAGCTGCCCTGCTTAAAGGACTATGATTCACACAGTAATGGGAATTCCTGTAGTGGAACTCCACACTGGCATGTCATCTTAAATTTTATGAAGTTGAAATTTATTCTCCCGTAACTTTTCTGTCATATCAATTTGGTCTTTTTCCAAGGGCTGGTTGCCCTTTTACTGTTGAACATAGCAAGGTATATGTTTAAGCATTTCAGACTAGATTCTGGTTTTAAACTACGGGACAACCCACCATCTTAATCAAATGGTATATAGGAAACAAGTAACAACTATAGAGTGCAGAATTTCAGATGGTAAGGATCTTTGGGGATGATTTTGTCCAATTCTTCACTTTTGAAGACATAATTGGCATTGTAGAGTATGGGAGGCAGCTTGGTAATATAATTTAGGGGAGGAAAGGAGCTCAGAGGTTGTATTATCCAAATCCTTCATTTTATAGATGAGAAAATTGAGACCCAGTGAAATTAAGTGACTTACCCAAAGTCACAAAGGTAGTGCAATTAGAACTGAACCTTAACCTTTGACAACAAATCTAGTGCTCTTTCTACCACACATTATAACATTACCTTTGCTGGGCTTTCTGGGTATGGAACAAAATAGTAGGAGGAAATCTCACTTTAATCAATCTTGATTATCCCTTAAAAATCAATAGCAATAATCTAGGGGGTATTTTTTTTAACTTCATAAAATCCACATTACTAGATTACAAATGAGACTGCCCTTGGGTATTAGTTCCCCTTGGAATTCTGGTATTATTTTATAGACGTTTGATTTGCTCCTAGCTTCTTGGGAAAATACAAAAGCATACAAAGTGTGAAGAAAATGAAATGCAAATGGGAGGGTTTTTCTCATCTGCTCTTTTTTGTCATTGTCTTGTCCTGGTTATCATTATCCAATCAGCTGACAGACTGGGGAAAAGGGTTGGAAGCTGAGAAGTGAAATACCTGCAAAGATGATTTCTCTCTCTCTCTCTCTGTCTCTATTTTTTTCTTTCAATTCCTTTCTCTCTGTGTCTCTCTGTCTCTTTCTCTCCCATTCCCTCCCTCTCTTCTTTCCTTCCATTTATTGAGCACCTACCACAAGTCAGACACTATGAGGATGTTGACAATATATATTACATATAAATGTCTGAATTTCAGGAGCATTGTTGTCAGGGAATATATGCAATTGGCTCTAACCTCTTTGTGATCTTAGGCAAATCAACTCCCATCACTGGGGCTCAGTTTTCTCACTATAAAATGAGTAAATTGATTTAGGACTAGATGACTCCTGAAGGCATGTAAGTTTTGATTTACTCAGGAATTCTATATCCTTTTATTTCTCATCATTCTTAATTCATTCTTCAAAGCCATACTGTGGTATGAATATACGTGCTCAACTCCTAGTGCTGTCTTGGACAGGATCTTCGGGATTAAGACTGGAAATTTAGATTTGACCACAAATAGCATATTTTGTTAGAAGAGGCAGGCTGCCCTCTGTTGAATCATTTTTTCCATTTATTGGGGAGGAGAGAGTGATAGGAAAGAACTAACTTAGCCAGGTATGTCATGTCTACTTAATATCCATTGACACCTGATGGAAGAAACATGTGGAAAATTCAGCAATGAAGCCAAGCATCATAAAAGATAAGAGGTGGGGAGCTCACAAATTCTTTTCTTCTGTAAATACATACTTGCATGAAATTTGTAATCTTCCAGTGGACTCTGAATGGCGGGGTTGAGCAATGTATCAGTTGGTGTAGTAGTTAAGATATTATAGTTCAGACATAACCTCATCTGGGTAAGGTTATCTGGTCGACAGGGAACTTCCACATCTTTAAACCATCAGAAGCACAAAGAAGACAAAAAAAAGGACTGAGTCTTGGAAGCTGATAGGTGAAAGAGGAATGGTATTCTATCACTTCTAAGTGTGACCTCTCCCCATGTGATATAGTTGAATGAGCACAAGTTGGAGAATGGGAAGACAAGGGTCCTCTTCTCCACCCTGCATTAACTATGCCTATGACCTTGGTCAGGGAATTTCCTTCTGGCATTCTGTAATGTTCCTTGTATTTCATGAGGTAGTGCAAGAAGTATAAGTAGAATGTCATGGTCATTAGTGAGACATCTCAACACATAACTACATTATAAGATGCATGATGGAATAAGTGCTAAACTTGAAGCCCTCCTGATAGCTTTACTGAGATAGGAAGGAATGGAAAACTCTTTCCTAGTTGGAAAGGAAAATAATTAAAGAAGTCATAAAGTTCTAAACCATTACTTAATGATATCTCAACCACAAAATGGCATAGGATTGTAACACACACATGTACACATCTATTTTCCAGCCCCTGAGCAAACTCTTGTCATGAAGCTTCTGTTAGTCAGGAAAGGCATGTGCTGACCTATAGGCTCAGCTCCTGGTTGTGCCAGATACTGAAGGTTAAACAAACCCTGTATCTTTGATACAAGACTTGTCTCGAAATGATCTACTAGATATCAAATTCCAAGAAGAGTAGGTTTTATGTTAATTCTAACTTGGCTGTTGTCACTGATCATTTTTTTTTGCAGATGGGTTAAAGAATACCTTTTCATGCAAGAATTACATGCTCATTGCTTCCTCAGTCAGGATTGACAGCTCTCTCTAACATTTTTCTGTGGCTCATAGCATGATGTTGACTCAATGTAACAGTGACTTATTATGGCTCGTTGGTATGTCACAGACCTTTCCAGGAATGTCTGAACATAAATTGCTGATTCTACCTAATTCATCAGTTCCCTTTCTCTCTGTTGACCACAGGCTCATTGGTACATGGCTGACCAGTTTTCAGCCTTGGATGTGTTTAACAACCCCCATATCCTGTACCATGCCTGCGTTTCGTTGCCTTTTCATATTATACTTAGCTTTCCTTGTTCTTTCTTTACTTGGGTGACTTGATCTGAAGGTTCACTTATGATCAGTAGGAAACAGTACATTACAGTACTCATTGTCATTTTTTTTTTCAAATTTTCTAATTAGGCCATGCAACTTTCTCTTTTGTGTTTCCATGGGCCTGTGAGCCAGGGTGTATTTTGGAAATAGTCCTGTCAGTTCATTACATCATTTTTTCTGATTCTCATTTTCTGCCTGGCCTCTTTTGCCCAGTGTCACAGAATCTCAGTTAGAAGGAATGTCAGCAGTTAGACTAACCCAAGGGTGGGGAACCTGTGGCCTTGAGGCCACATGTGACCCTCTAGGTCCTCAAGTAAAGCCTTTTGACTGAATCCAAACTTCACAGAGCAGATATTATAGTGAACGGATTTGTTCTGTAAATCTTGAACTCAGTCAAAAGGCTGCGCTCAAGGACTTAAAAGGTCATAGGTTCCCCACCCCTGGTCTAATCCATATTTGAAAAAGATTATTTTCTACTACATACTTGATAAGTGGTCACATTCTGTGCTTGAAGACAGCCAGTGAGGCAGAAGCAATTTTCCTATGACTTAAATATTTTAGTTGCCATCCTTTATTTCTCTTTTTTTTTGTTTTATTGATGCCCTTGTTTTTTTATGCCAATATACAATATTTCCAATAAATATCTAACATCCACATTGAATCTTTTCTTTTACAAAACCAATAAAACAGTGACCACAATGACCAGTGTATGGCACATCCTGTTCCCATAATCCCTCATCCTTTGAGAGGAGGGAGGTTGATGCTCTTCTCTGGGATCAACAGAGCTGACATATTTCTTAAGAGTAGTAGGAATAACCCAAGGTTCCTTTAATGTAGGGTGTGAAAGCAAAGTTGTTTTCTAAAACATTAACCTAAAATGGCTAAGTACATGCCCACAAATATTCCTTGTGCTAGTAACTAGTAACCATACTAGTTAAGGGTCTGACAATTATAAATTCATTTACACTTTTTTGACATTATTTCCATATGATATTATTTCTATTTTTGTCTTGTACCATATTTTAGGGTAACAAATGTTTATGGATTAAAATCCGTTGAAACTTACATGAAATGTTAAACAGAAAGCCAAGACACTTTCTTGCACATGATGCTCTCATTGCATCCTTACAGCTCTATTTATTTTTAAAGTCAATTTCCTTTTCCTTTTCTAATGGGTTGTCCGGATTACAAGAACTGGTTCTTACATTTGGGGTTTGATGTATAAGCCTGTGTTCCCCCTCTCTACTCTTTTTCACAAATTTGATAGACTTTAATATTTTTGCCTTCTCAATCTCTTTCTTCTCTCTTTCACTCTCACAATTTATTTCATTAAAAAGGTTTTATTTGTGCCTTTTTTGAACATAGCAATTATCTAATATACTCACACTGAATATTTTTTATTTTAGACTTAAATATTAAAACTTAAGTATGCACTAAGAAAAGAGAAAGAAACATTATAAACTTAATATTGAAACAAGTAAAAATAAGAAAAGAAAAAAAGGATGTCATGTGCACAGCAGAATGTAAGAGAAGATGCAAAATACATAGGAATAAATTTTCATTTCAAGAAAGCCTATATAATGAATGCTGTGCATTGTGTTGAGACCTGTCCATCTTTTTTTTGCCTCCTTGTAAATTTTCTATTGTTTCCTGCTCACATTGAATATATTAAGAAAGAAAAACAACTAAGTTAAACTCATGAACAAAGTGACTGATACCATATCCAACATTCTCTACTGCAGTCCCCTATCTTTTTGCTGAAAGGAGGAAAGTATATTTTATCTTCTGTACTTTGGGTCCAAAATTACCCTTCATCTTATCTTACTGAAATGCTCTTTTTCTTTTAGTTTTCTTTAGTTTTTGTTTGTCCAAATGCAGGATACTATTCCTTTATCCCTGTGATTATATCCATTTTTCTTTTCTCTAGACAATTTCTGGACTCTCGCACCTGGAGTGTTTTTGAAAACTTTTAGATTATTATCAGAAGCCATCAAGTCTTCCATCTTTCCTCAATTATCATTGCTCCAGATGGTTACTTTACGGTTGCTTCCTTTCTCTAAGGAGAATTTCTAGCAGCATAAAGATGATGAGACTTAGCAGTGGACCACTTAAGAATCATCAAGTTCTCACTTTAAAGAAAGAAGGCTAGACCTGAATGGGGCCAGTGGAATGTTAGACTGCCAAATGTAGTTCTCTCCTTACTGAAAGTCTTGATGTAAGGGACAGGGGAAGATAACATTCTGATGGATTTGTATTAACTCTTCACTATTCTTTGTTTTTATGCCTTAACCTTCACATATGCTGGATTTTAACAACTGATGAAAGGAATCTGGCTCAAGAATGTAGGTTTCTTAATTAACACTGATGCCTGGTCATTTTCTTAATGATTAAAAATCTTCCAGGAATTGCAAATCTGGCTCCCTTTCAACCAATTATAAGCATATTTCCTGATCCACTTTATATAGTAGCAACAGAGTCTTATACCATAGTATCACCCAAGAACCATTTAGAGATTCTTGTTGTCCTAGTTAGACTCTATCTCTAACATGTCAGGATCAATATTTATTAAATTTTTTTCTATGGTTTAAATTGATTCCCTTCTTTATACTGCTGCCTCTTCCTTCCTTCCTTCCTGTAAAATAGGGGAGAAAGGGTTGGAAATATGATCCCTAAGCTGCCTTCTGGCTTTAATATTCCAGGACTGAAAATAATATGTGTTAGGCACTGTACAAAGAAAACTTTATGAGGGTCCCTGTCCTGAAAGAGCTTACAATCTGCCTCTCCCACATAGATTGCTGTATATTTTGCATATTTCTATTTGCTTATATGTGCTTATGTTGTTTCTCTTAATAGTATATAGGTGCTTTGAGGGCAGAGAGTGCTTTACTTTTGGTTTTTGTATCCCTGATATCTAGGGCAGTGTCTGTTACATGGTAGGCCCTTAATGTTTGTTGGGAAAATAAGGATCATGTGCAAGAAAAAAAATCCTTAACAATATAAAGCATTACAGGTAATAAGTGCCTGCAAGTAAGTGGTATAGGAATTCAGGGGCAAGAGGGTTTAGAAAGAAGGGAGTGGTTGGAGAAGGCTTGATGGAAGAGGTGGCTCATGTACTGGCTCTTAAAGGATAGAGAGGGTTTATTTAGATGAGCAGAAGGGATCAAGGGATTTTTTTCAGTGTTACCTTCCTTACCAGCAGGCTGTGACTGAAGATTTTTGGCTAGAATAGATACATTTGGCTCAATGCTGACCAGCATGTGATGGGAGAGAAGTGTCCATGCTTACTTGTGGCATGTTGGGTAACTCATTTGACTTCCCCAGGTCTCAGTTTCCCCACCTGTAAAATGAGGGAGTTTGTGAGCATCTGTGATCACGGATGTAATGACAGCAGTCTAAGGAACAGAGGGGACCCATGGTTCTTTACCTGTGGCTGCAAGGATGATGGCAATGATAGCAGTAATGAGGAGGAGGAGGATGGCTGGCATTTATATAGTGCTTTAACGTTTATGAAGTCCTTTACAAAGTCATCTCATTTTGTCTTCACAATCACCCCAGGGAGGGAGGTGCACTGTTGTTATCCTCATTTTACAGATGAGGTAACTGAGGCAGAGGTTGAGTGATTGCCTCAAGTGTTTGAAGTGGAATTGGAGCTCAGGTTTATCACTGTGCTAGGTGAGACCAAAAGGGGGTGAAGTCTCACCCAGAGGTGGTGAGGGAACACTGCGCATTGCTTCTGGTACTGAAAGTACCTCCTAGGGCAAGAGTGGGAAAGCTGCAGCCTCGAGGCCACATGTGGCCTTTTAGGTCCTCCAGTAGGGCCCTTTGACTGGACTCAGGTTCCCCACCCCTGTTCTAAGGGAAACTTTTCCTACTTCCTTTAATCAATACTCTCTCACCCTTCAGAGTATGATGCTGATAGGTCTCTGCTTGTGTAGGATCGTGGTATCATAAGCTGAGGTAGAAACTTCTTTAGATGTTTTCTAGACAACTTCTGCCTTTTGCATTTGAGGAAACAGGACCAGAAATGGGACATGACTGCTTAAGATCACATCGGTAGCAAATGGCAGGGTCAGGAGCTGAGGATCTCAGTTTTATGCTTCTGGACTGTGTTGAGCACAGTGCCTTATATATAGCAGGAACTTACAAATGCTCATTCCATTAAACTGAATTACCTCCTAGCAGCACCTGTGTTGCTTCCAAGATAGTTAGTGGTGGGTGGGTGGCTCTTATCTTGAGCAAAATAGGCTTCATCTCTGCCAAGAAAGGCCATCTCCTGACTTGCCTCTAGTCCCTCAGAGCTTAGCTTTGGGAAAGGGGAGGAGCAGTCTCCTCTGCTGTTACAAGAGAAGGAACAGAGCTGTTAATGCTGTTTTGGTTTATGTCTTTGTAAGCTTGCTCAAGAGCACTGAATTATAGCCTATGCAGATCCTGATTCACTCAAAGAATGGAATCTTTATTGAGTACCAACTATGTGCCTAATCTTAAGGAGATATATTAACATAGGCTTTGCTTCCAGAGAATCTATAATCTAATTGGTGAGAGATTATCTACATGAAAAGTTAAATAATATTGCAGAAATGAAATGATCAATATATAATTTTTATGCTGATGGATAGGTTATCTTTTTTGGTTTAGCTCCTTGCTCCGCAGATACCCCTTCCTTCTACTAGGGCTCACTGTTAATGGGGAAAGGCACCATTTAGCCAGTGTAACGATCTGGGTGGCCTACCCTGGCTCAGTGCCAGCCTTCTTGATTCTACCTTTCCTTTCCTCAGAAGACAAGGTGAATCCAGCAATTAGTCTGATGCATATTCCAAAGGGTGGTAGGAATCAACAGCTCTGTGGGGGAGGGATAATGTTTTTTGGGGTTGAGAGAGGAGGAAGAAGGGTGTGGTTGGTGATAAGAAGAATCAAGTTGAATATAGAGGCAAAGTGTGGTAAAGAGGATGCTCCCAGCTATTGTAGGGAATGAGACCCAATTGGAAAATATGGATGCTGGAAGTTAGGTTGCAGGAAGAAGGTGTATGTGAGGCAGAGATGTGAAGGGTGGAGAAGGAGAGATACAGTGCTGGAGTAAAAGATCCACAATCTAGCCTTGTGGGAAGTCTGTGAGTATGGGGGATGGGAGTTGGGGCAGGATTGCAGAAACCTAGATTTATAGATCGTGTGGAAAATGTACGTTCAGAATTGTGACTGGGGATTACTCATTGGACTTCAAGTACAGAGCAGCTGGGGTATGAGCTGTTTGCATCCTGACTGGCTAGCAGCTGCTTTGGGTACAACTATTCTCCCACAAATGGATTCCTTCCCCATGAGCTAGTGAATTAAAACAGTCTGTGGTCTTAAAAAAAGGAAATAAAAAAGAAAGAAACCCAAAACCTCTGTTAGAGGAATGGGACAGCAGTGATAGGAAGACTTTTAGGGGAGTTAAGGTTTTTAAGAGGCAGGGACCCAGGGCATAAATTTTTGTTTTCATAGGTTCCTGTTGCATGAATAAATCTTTTTATTAGTGGTTAGTTCCTCCATCCCCTGAAGAAGCTTTAGAATGTCCCAGGGAGGAAAGAATTCCACATCACATAAACCACTGTCATTGATTTTGAAAGTGCAGAACTTTCTGGAAGGAGAGGCAATTGCAATTATTTGGACTCTTGCCCTCTTAGGGTCTCTTTTCCTTTTGTCTGTCTCAGCTCTCTTGAGTTTGTCCAGACTCTCGAGCATGGAAAAAATGAGAAATTCCAATATGTGAAAGCACAAAGGGAAGGGGGTCAGAGGAAGAGTAGGAGGGAAGTTTCTCCTGTAAGTGGAGAGCTGGTAATGAAATTTGCTATCCCTCTAAGTACTGATTTGTTTTCTTAAGAGCTACTGGGTGGTATGGGAAAGACTGGATTTGGAATCAAAAGGCCTTGGTTTAAATCCTAGCCCTACCTCTTGCTATCCTTGGGACTTTGGGCAAATCACTTAACCTCAGTTTCCTCATCTATAAAATGGAATTGTTAGACTAGATGATCTCTAAGGTTCCTTCCAGTTTTAAATATATGATCCCTTGAAATTAAATTTATAACTTCTTGGCATAGCAAAGATAACTAGTACATCATGAGCTTGAACAATGATTTGTATTTTGCCTGATTTAGGTCACAGGCTCGTTCCACTTTTGTTATCTTTTTGATACTTCCCTACTCAGTTACTCCTTTGCTCACCCACAGTCTTTTGAATTAGTTAGACAATGTCAGGAGAAAAACAACTAAAAGATTTAGAACCTATGATTCGATAACTACAAATTTCTTTAAACCCAAATTTAATCATGTTTTTCTGCTCAAAAATTTTCAGTGGCTTCCTACTGTCTCCTAAGTTCAAATAATCTTTGCCGATCATTCAAGATCCTCCATGATGTTACCACTGCAACTTTGCTAACTGTATCTATGAAATTGGCAAAACTACAAAACTGAACCGTGTTCTTTCTCTTCTGCACAAGCTTTCTTCCTATCCACCTTTACTTATACTATTCCCTATTGATGGAATGCCTCCCATCTCTTTCTTTGCTTGCCTGTTTCTTACCAAAGTTTTAAAAACAAGCTCAAATGTCACCTTTCATGTAAACCCTGAATTGCCCCTAATGATTTCATAGAGCACAAAGCTCTCAAACCTCACAACAATCCTTGACTTAGATACTACAGGCGGTATTATTCCCCTCTTACAGGGAGAGAAACTGAGGCTTAGGGAGCCAAAATGTCTTCTTCATGATCACACAGTTGATAAATATAAGAAATGGGTCTTGAAGTGAGTGAGCTCTTCCCTATTCTGAGTCCAGCATTCCATCCTCAACTTGATGATATATATGGCCTCTTAAGTTTGGTGGGTCTCATTGTTCTAATCTATAAAAAGAGATGGTTGGACTAGCTTATCTCTAAAGTCCTTTCTAACCTTAAATCTATGATACTGTGTAAAGTTTTATACTATAGTTATAGATTTGTGCATCATCTTCCTATGAGATTGTAAAATCACTGAAGATGAGAATTATGGTAAAAAAAAAAAAGTCTCTCCCCTGGCATCTAGAATAGTGCTGTGTATACATCTAAGAAGTGTTTTTTTGAATTAAAGAACAAATCAGTGAACGAATGAGGCTTTCTTCTTAATCAGATAATGAACCTAAAAGAAATGTACCATATTCCTTGATTGACATTATCAACAAAAGAGATAATAGATACTCTTTTCTGATTATTTTTCTAAATTCCTTTCTTAATTCTGTTGACTCTAGCTTGATGTCAAGAAGACAAATTTCTTCTGAGGTACTTTCCCAAAATGGTCATGTCATTGGGCATCTTAGTCTTGGGAATTTTTTTTTCCTGCATAATTCAGAGGTAGTATTAGAAACATACTCCTCTCTTTTATAATTCCATATCTTACATTTCAAACAGGTGAATCAATCTTCCCAGGAGGACACCTATGCCAGGACTTAGGCAAGTCTGGGGAGAATAATACTAATTGATGTTTTGGTAACTCTTCAAAAATTTCAAAACCCTTAACATTATCTCATTTTTACAAGTATTATCTCATCCTATGAGCTTAACAACAACCCTGTGAGGTGAGTACTACAGGTATGACTATCCTTGTTTTGTGGTTAAGAAAAATGAAGTGCAGAAAAATGATGGGATTTAGATATAGGGCTATTAAGTGTAGAAGGTGGGATTTGATCATTCAAGTCTTTCTGACTCCAGGTTCAGCCTTCTGAACTATGCAGGTCCCTCTGTACCCTCTATACTATGCAATTGCTAATGTCTGTTACTCTCACCAGCCCAGCAAAGTTAGACTGGTAAATAGTCAAACACACAAACCATTATCACATTTTTTCAGAAGGAATCTCCATTGATAGCTGAATGGACCTTAGAGATCTGGAGAGGGACATAGAATCAGACGTCACAAACTAGATGTCCAGGAGATGTTTTAAATTCAGTGCGGCAAAAACTGAACTCATTTTCTTTCCTCCTCAACCTTTCCCTTTTCCAAGTGTTCCTATTACTGTTGAAGGCACCCAAATCCTCCTAGTCTCCTAGGCTCTCATCCCTAATTTCTCATTACAACTCACCCTGCCATATCCAGTTTATTGTCAATTCTTGTTGATTTTACCTTTGTAATATCTCTTGAATATAACCCCTTCTCTCCTCTGATGCTGCTACTACCCTGGCACAGGCCTTTATCCACTCATGCCCAGACTGTTGCAATGGCCTGCTGGCTGGAATGCCTCCCACAAGTCTTTCCCTGTTCCAGGGCATGCTCCATTCATCTGCAAAAGTGACTTTCCTGAAGTGTAGGTCTGACCATGTTAACCCACCCACCACCCACTCAGTAAACTCCAATGGTTGCCTATCTCTTCCAGGATCAAACACTAACTAAACCTCTATTTGATTTTTAAAGTCCTTCATATCTTAGCCCCCACCTAGCTTTTTAGTCTTACACTTTATACCTCACTTCTCCCACATATTCTTTGATCCCCTGACACTGGCCTCTTTGTTGTACCATGAACAAGACACTCCATGTCTCAGCAACAGGCCCCTCATACCTGGAGTGATCTTCTTCCTCATTCCTGCCTCCTGGCTTTCCTTCCTCCCTTCAAGTCCCCACCTGAAATCCCACCTTCTACAGGAAGCCCTTCCTAATCCTCTTAAGAGAAGTGCCTTCCCCTTGTTGATTGTTTTCAATTTATCCTTTATATAGCTTGTTTGTATATACACACTTGCATATTGTCTCCCCCATTAGACAGGGAGCTTCTTGAGGACAGGGATTCCTTTTTGCCTTTTTGAATACCCAACATTTAGCACAGTATCTGATCTTTACTGGGCACTTAATAAATGCTATTGACTGACTGACTATATTACTTTGGCTCAGCTTCTTCCCATAAATCTCCAGGTCCAAGGAGTTGGAATGTTTTGCATTTCCCCTCCCACACTATTGGCCTAATGCGGGCCATACATTCCTGGACTATAAAAACTGGAAGTATTTAGAGATCATATATTTCAACCTCCCCACTTCCCCTCTTAGAATACTGAGGCTTAGAGAAGTGACTTACTAAAGGTCACACTAGAATCAGCTCCTAATGTCTCCAGTGTTCTTGGGATCCTTCTTCCTTGGGCATAAAATCACTGATTAGGAGTCTTTGCAAAGTGTTTGGGTGGCACTGGTGCTCAAAACACCATAGTTAACTTAGAGCAGCTGAAGGATGTGTGTGTGTGTGTGTGTGTGTGTGTGTGTGTGTGTGTGTATTGCTGGTAATCAAAGTCATTACCAAGTATAGTACACAGTGGAGAAGGTCAAAAATTTATGTGACCAGCTATAGGGAGGGAGGCTGGTTTTGTGAATGGACTGGAATTTCTTCCATTTATTGCTCAGTTTCAAAGAACTGGTCCCAGAAACTTTCTCAGCCTAAACGCATGAAATATGCTTGCCATGGGTATTTGGGTTGGTGATGGAAAGGTGTTAATCCTCTTGTGGATGCAGTCTAGGAACTAAAGAAAGGGGCTTCTGATGGGAGCTTAAATCCTTCCCAAGGACTGGAGTTAGGTTTCATTTCACTTGAGTCATGTGTGTAGTTCATGAGGAGGTTACTTTTTATTTGTCATGATTACTGACTATACCAGGTCAGAATGAAGATTATAAGGTGGACTTCAGTATAGGATCTTCAAAGAACTTCAAAGAGAGCTATGCATCTATCTACCTATCTATCTACCTATCTATCTATCTATCTATCTATCTATCTGCCTATCATCTATCTTTATTATCTATCATTTCTATCTATCAGTCTATATCTTTACAAATGTATTGTGGAGTTGTTTTCAGTCAAGTCTGACTCTTTGTGGCCCCATTTGGGATTTTCTTGAGAAAAATATTGAAGTGGTATTTCATTTTCTTCTTCAACTTATTTTACAGATAAAGAAACTAAAGCAAAGAGGGTCACATGAATAGTAAGTGTCTAAGGCCTGATTATGAATATTACTGATACCAGGCCTGGCATTCTATCCACTGTGCCACCTAGCTGCTCCCATATATATCTATATCTATGCATGTGTGTATATCTATGGATATAGATATACACACATGCATAGATATGTGTGTTATAGTTTAAAGTTTTAATAGGTTATAAGTAAACTAAGATTTTTGGAATATGGTGTATTTATATATGAAAATATAAATATAGACATACACGTGTACATATACTTTTATATTTCATAGGATCATAAGTTCATGTTATTGTTTAGTAACTTCTCAGTTGTGTCCAACTCTTTGTGAGTCCATTTGAGGTTTTCTTGGCAAAGATACTGTAGGAGTGTGCCATTTCCTTCTCCAGATCATTTTAGGTGAGGAAACTGAAGCAAACAAGGCTTAAGTGACTTGCCCAGGGTGAGACAGCTAATAAGTGTCTAGGGCTAGATTTGAACGCAGATCTTCCTGACTCCAGGCTTGGCACTCTATCCGCTGTGCCACCCAGCTGTCCTAGGTTTATAGTTTCAAAGGATCAAAGACTTTGAGCTGGAAGGGAACTTAGACTCCATTTAGTTCAACACCCTCATCTTACAAAAGAGTGGAGACCCAGAGGGGATAAATGCACACAGGCAGTAAGTATCTGAAATAGGATTGAACCCCACTCTTCCTGACCCTAAGTTCAGCACTCAATTCACTATGTGAGAGTTACCATGGAGTAGTGGAAAGAGACCTGGAACTGAGCTGAGAAGAGACCTGGATTGATATTCTGTCCATAACATTTACTAGCTCTGTGATCATGGGGAATAACTTGGGCATAAGCTCTCTAAGCCTTAGTTTTATCATCTGCCAAACAAATAATAATAGAACTTACCTCTCAGGCCTGTTGTGAGGATCAGATGTAAATCCTATGTCAAGTACTTTTCAGACCTTAACATACTATGTAAATGGAAACATCATTGTTATGTGTATGCTTGTGCCCATCCTTGGATTCAGAGAAGTCTAAGCTCTTTGCCTAAATCAGGAATGGCCATTCATATTGGAGTTGTTGCAATCCAATTTCCTATTATGTAGCATTCATTGTAAATCAAGTCTAGGTTGAACTTAATTCACAAAGATTTAGTTAGTAGAATATCAAAGGGCATAATTGTACTAGGGCCTAGTGGATGGGGAACCTGTGGTCTTGAGGTAACATGTGGCACTCTAGGTCCTTTGACTGAATTCAAACTTCATAGAACAAATTCCCTTAATAAAAAGTTTTGTTCTGTAAAACTTGGACTCAGTCAAACATACCCAAGGGACTTAGAAAGCCTTGAGGCTGCATGTTCTACATCCCTGTGTGACTAGGAGATTTCTGAGGTTACTTGCAACACTGAGATGCAGGGGTTCTATGCTTCTCCAATCTTATTACTAGCTGGTCCTACATGGGGAAAAAAAGCACTGGGTTTGGAGTCGGAGAACCTGGATTGGAATTTTAGCCCTAAAGCTTACTACTTTTATAGCTTTGGCCACATTTCTTGATTTTTCTGGGCCTCAGCTCATTCCTTAAAAGATAAGGAAATTTGATTTGATGACCTCTAGGTTCTCTTTCAGCTCTAATTGTATGATCCTGTGGACCCCCAAGGATGTCATTCCAATGAGGTTTTCATATTACTTCCCTCACTCTAAGCTCTCCCCTCTCCCATCCCTCCCCTCATGCCCTGGTCAGTGACTCTATTGGTTTCTCTTAAGGATTGCCCTCTGTGACCTTCTAGCCATCCTTTTGAGCCCTTGAAAGGAATATGATAGAAAGAGGAAAGGTGAAGGGGATCTCAGAAGACAGATGTGATTAGATTTTTTTAGTCCTCCATCAACCCATTGCTAATATTCCTTTTTCTGTCCATGAGAAAGCCTTGGTGGTTCTAGTGGCATAGAGCATAAGAAAGAGAATTGGGTTGAGGAGACCCCCGTTTTACTTTTGACTTTGTCATTGACCTCTTGTGTGACCTTGAAGAAGTCACAGGCTCTTAGGATCTAGGCTGGAATAGGCCTTACAGATTGGACATCTAGTCTAACTCCCTAATTTTACAGATGAGAAAACATAGGCCCAGAGAGGTTATAGGACTCAGTTTTCTGTCACTTTTCAAATGGCAATGAATTTGGGCATTTAATGTAGTTAGCTTTATTTTTTATTATAGTCTATCTTTCATCATTATAGGGTATTAAAATCTGCCCTCCCCAAGAAGAGCCTACATTTCTAAAGTACTTTGGGGTTTATAAAACACTTTCCTCAGCAAGCTCTGCAAAATATTAATGCAAGTATAATTATCCACATTTTTCAGATAAGGAAATTGAGTTCTTGGTGTTTCATATATATACCTTGCCTTCCCACTCCGTTAAGCATGGAGAATCACACATGGTTTGTGCTCAAAAAACCTTTATTGGATAAAATGGATTACTTATTCTACCTTCCTCATAGGGTCATTTGAAGATGAAATGAGATCGTAGAGAAAAAAATACTTTAGAAAGTTAAAAGCACTAGAGAAATTTAATTATAAGTGCCTTGTGCAGATGGAGGTGAATCATCAGGACCCAAAGGTGAAATGGCCTTCAGCATCCCTTTGGGAGAAGATACTCAGGTCCCCTCATATCTGAGTCTGAATATAAAACCAAAGACAGGAATGACTCAGAGCTAATCTTCCAACTGGTTTCCTTCCCTACTGCCAAAATACTGTTTCTTCTATGTTAGTCCTTATTTTCCTTGACAATGCCTCCCAAATCAGGCTAAGGATATGTCTTTTCCTCATCAAAATAGCCATCTTCAATCATCTCCCTCATCTTATCTCTCTCTTTTATATTAACCAAATCCTACATTTACAGAATGTCAAGTTGAAAGGGACTGAGGTGGAATTTTATACCCTTGGAAAGAATGCTCCCTTACAATGTTTCTGCTGCTTCTTGCCATGAAGAGTGTTCAAGCAAAGACAGAATGACCAACCTGTGAAGCTAAGTGGATGATAGAACATGGTAGAACTAGGCAGAAAATGGTGTGACACATACTCCAAGAGTTCTGGGCAAGGAAAGCTATAGTATGGAGATAGAGCAGTCAGGGGGAAGGGAGATAGGAAGATTTTGGATTGGTGATGAAGAGAGAAGTGGGATTGCCAGGTGCCAGGTGATGATGAAGTCAAAGTCACTCTTCACATTTGGGAAACTGAGGCTCCTTTTTGCCCAGGATGTTTAGCTATAGATACAGATGTCATGCAAGTAGTCATGCAAATGCTCCACACTCCCCAACCCCCTGAAAAAAAAAGGATGTATAGCTCATGGTCAAAGACAGTTTTAAGGAATATAGTTTTTGATTCACAAAACTTCTTTTGATTCACAAAAATATGTTTCCTTCAACGAGGGTAAAGTGCTTTCTCTTCTGGTCTGTTCAAATGATGTTACTTTTTGTCCAGATTATAATTTTTGTAAAACTTTAAGGATTCTAATTTCAGTGGCATGGCTGCTCCCCTAAGTGATCATAGTGCATTTCTGTCTTGGCAGGCAATTGTAAAACTTTCTATGATGCAAAATACACACACACACACACACACACACACACACACACACTTGTCACTTCCAGCCAACTTTCTATTTTGTAATTTAATTAGCACAAATCACCTTAATACATTGCATCTTACAGGTAACAAAGTAAATTACTCATAATAATCCTATGTGGCATCCAGTGTAAGTGTCATTCCCACTTTACAGATGAGTTGAAGAAACTGAAGCTCATAGGAAGAATGAATTGATTGTTATCATACAATTCATCCTGGGTCAAGACTGGACTTGTACCCAGCTCTTTCGACTGTTTAAGTGCAGTGCTATTTCCACAACTTCTTTCCACTGGAGGGTTGTCCCTTGGAGGAAACATCTGATTCATATGTCCTCATATTCGCCGTAGCTCAGAAAGAAATAATGTAGAAAAAGGGGGAAAAGCTGTCATTGGCCATGGGCTGGTCACCCTTGCCAGAATATGCTTCTTTATTTAAAACAAATGCCTTTTATTTGAGAATGAATAATCCTCCAGATATGTGGTCTGGGCCAACCTTGGTTCAACCATGGTTTCACTGAATATTTCTGGAAGAATATTTTTAATAAAGCTCTAGCCATGTGAGAAGCAGATTTTGACTGGGGGGACAAGTTTGTCCTTGAGTTTGATGCTCCTTCTATGGTCCCAACACATGTTTGTCTGACTCTTAGTAATGGGTGCTTTTGGTTTTGATCTAGTGAGAAGTTGGCCTGAAGGACTTGTAAGATGACCCATGGAAAACATTTTACTGGGTGACGTTTGCATTTTAACTTCCAGGCACCCTTGAAAGCACATTTTTGAATTTGTTCAGTGTTCAAGGGGAGGGGTCAGTAGAGGGACTGGTTTTCATTAGGCTAATTATTTCAGTTCAGATTTCTTTTCTGTAGGAACATATGACGATCTATCTATTTTCAAAGGATGTTTTGATGACAACAATGAGTTTTAATACTTGCTAAAGCTGGGGTGGGTACAGTAAAGGAAGCAGAGAAAGGTCTCCAATATTAAAAATCAGCCGATTTAAAACAAAATAAGAGAAGAATTAGATCTTGAAGGGTACTTAGAGGTTATCTGATCCAACACTCTCCCTTTAATATAGATAATGAAACTGAGCCCTAAATGAGTAAAGTGACTTGTTCAACTTAGCAGACGTAGTAAATGGTAGGTTCAGGATTTGAATCTAGCTGGGGCCTCTGAGCCTGAGTATTTATTCCATTTTGCACCACAATGTATTCAGAATCTTATGTGAATTTAAGAGACCCGGTTAAAGGCTAAATTCTGACTCTTGTATGTAGCAAAGGAAGAATAACTGTAAATTCAAGTCAACAAGCATTTATTAAGCTCCTACTATATGCAAGATCCAGTGCTAGGCACTGGGGGTACAAATACAAAAACAGACCCAGTGCTCTAGAAGCATACGTTCTTCTACACACAAAATCTATACAGACAGCTAGGTGGACAGTGATTGGAGTACAGGGATGGGAGTCTGAAGCCCTGACTCAGCTCAGACACTGCTAATTACCTGGCATTAATTAATTAATTAATACTGCATTTGTCACTTATCCTCTGTTTGCCTCAGCTTACTCATGTGTAAAATGGGAATGATATGTACTTCCTAGGGTTGTCATGAGGATCAATTGAGATAGTAATGGTAAAGCGCCTTAGCATTGTGCCTGTCACAGTCGCTATTGTGATTATTAAATGTTAGTTCCTCTTAATATTATTATACCAAATAATTTTGCATGGTTGGGGGAGCACTCTAATTTAGGAATTCCAGTTCTATTTGGCTCTTTGTGACCCAGGCTATTTAAACAAATCCTTCTGCCTTACTCAGAGCTACTAGGACATCAAAACATTTCCAAACTCTGAAGGTATGAAATTGCTACTTGTGAAATCCCCAAATATTTTAATTTAACTAAGACAATCCCCTAAGCAGAAAGTTAAGGCCAAAGGGAATTAAAATTCACCAATTCTTCTACCGTAGACATTTGTTGCCTCCATTATATTGGGCAGATCCACTTTACAAGATTTATGAGAGGAACTGGGCAAGAATGGCTAAAAAGGTGTGGATGGGATATGATTTGTCTTGGAAGAGAGTACCAAAAAAACCCAATTACAGATTTGTTTAAGGAGGCACAGTTGTTGTTGTTATTGAAAGGGGAGTGGAAGACCTATAGGGAGGGTTAAAAGGGAGAAGCAGAAGGACTAATCAGAAGATAGGCAGGCAGAGGGGAAGTGGAGGCCATACCACAGAGGTGGGTAAAAAGAGGTAGACAGATAGGGGAGGGTTTAGGGAAGAAGCCAAGATATTCCCAAAGTAAAGTACCAAATTGACGGGAGGCACCACTTAGTGTAAATGCAGTGGGGTTGAATTAATCCTTCATGAATATTTGCTGTGGGCTTAGCTTGAGTGGGAAGTAGGTGTTCTTAATTCTTATTATAGCTTGGCCAGGCCAGGGCCATGTAGCCTTGAGTTAGTCAGTAAAAATATCTATGCCTCAGTATCCAAGATGGCAATAACACCTCACCTTTATTTTATGTTTTAAGGTTTAAAGTATTTTCTTCATACAAATCTGGCAAGATAAATAGTGTCAAAATCTGTACTTGTCAGATGGAAGAAACTGAGGTTCCAGAGACTTTAAAAATTTTGTTTTTATTAATCTTTTACTTTTTGCTTTTTACATTTACTTTTATTAACACCTCTTTTACATCACCCAGTCTTTCCCAGTATATCCCTCCCTCTGTGCCTCTGGAGACTGATCTCTTGTAATAAAGAATAGAAGAGAAAAAAAAATGTTTAGCTAAACTTTCCAATTTATTAACCAAATGTGATATTTTATGCAATGTTACATGCTGATAAGTCCTGCACTACAGACAGGTTTTTCTTAAGGAATACAGCTAATAAATGGCAGTGTCTGGATTTGAACTTCTGTCATTAAAGGTGGGGGGTAGGGTGTCTTTCTTTCTAGAAAAATCATTAGTGTCCTTTAGAAGAGCAAGGGAGAGAATAGTGATCATTTCATTTCCTTTGGGTCTCTAATATTGATTATAAAACAAAATCTAAGTTGAATTCACTTCATCACTGAGATTTTCTTCATGTGTACATGTGTCATGTAGATCATATGAGGTCCATTTATGCCAGGAATCATGAAAAAAACTAACTTTCATTTGAATGTATAAGACTAATGTTTCACAGACCGTGGCTTTGGTTCTCTTGAAGTGTTGGCTATATTCAACCAAATCTTGATGATAGAACAAAGGAAGGCAAATCTCCTTCAGATTTAAAGATAATGAAGCAGACCCACCATTAGTAAGGTGAGTCTTACTCCCATTGGGAAGAAGCAGTATCTGTTCCAGGTTCAATTTTCAGCTCCATCCACTCCTCAGCCTTCTTAAGTTGGTGGCTATTTTGGCGACATTTGTGTTTTGATGACCAACCTGTGATTGAGAATTCATATAAAGTTCTGAGGTAGGATCTTTGGGGTTTGAAAGTGAAAGTAGCTTCCAGCCACCTCCTCAGGGAAGTTATTATCTATACCTTCCAATCCACTTTGCTCAACCACTTGCAGAATCCTATTCTTCAGACAGAATCAAAGAATTTTAGCGTTGATGAATGAGTGATGACACTTCATAGATCATGTAGTCCAACCTGTGTCTCAACAGAAATACCCACTATAGTATCTTTACAAGTGATCATCCAATTTCCCCTTGAATACCTTCAGGGAGGGGGAACCCCCTACCTCCCAATGCATCCCATTATATTTTTGGCTAACTTATTTCCTTTTTGATCAAGAATCATGACATGATCCTTTGCTCTAAGATCTCTGGTGGCTTCATTTTCATCACACCTGTACTCCTGCCTGACTTCCCAGACTCTTGCTGTATTCTGACCCTACTTAACCAATGTTAGTTTCCACCACCCTCCAACACTGAGCTGCCATTATAGCCATCCCAGGCCCTTCATTGTCCCATGAACATGGCTTGCCATTATGATTAGTCATCTCTGTCTACATTCACATTATTTCCCTTGAATTTCTCTTCCCTTTCTGTCATACTCATCCTTACAGGCCCAGCTCCAGTTGTGCCTTCCCCTAGGAAGGCTGCTTTACTTGTACCAAGCCATTCAGATTTCTTCTCTGTACTCTTATGTCACTTGGAGTCAGTGCTACATCATTTAGCATTCTGTAGTTGGTTCCATATATATTAATTTTGTCTTTCTCCCCAGCTATACTGTAAACTCATTGAGGACAGGAATCTTGATTTTTAGGTTCATAGGATTTCAACTTACATAATAATATAAGAAATCATCTAGTCCAACCTTATCACTTTGCAGTTGTAGAATCTGAGGTATCCAAAAAACTGAGGTCACAAAAAAAGTAAGCAGTAAAACTTTGGGTGGAGGTTGGAGAAGTGAATTTGTAACCCAGCTCCAACACTTGTTGGTTTGTGACAAAGGACAAATCACTTCTTCTCTCTTGGTTTCACTTTTCTTATTTCTAAGTGGAGTGTACCAATACTTATACTACATTCATTCTGGGGTTTGTTGCAGTGCTAACTATGTTATAGAAATATTGGAAAATTACAGACAAAAGAAATGATGAGTGAATACTTAATGTGTTGTGTGTGGTTTTTGTTTTTGTTTTTTTTTTTAGTTATGGGAATGACCTACTTTGAGTTATCCAATCTCCCATGAGACTGATGATGTTTCTTTTTTAATGATAGCCAGAAACTTAACTGGGGTGGGGTGAGTGATACTTTGCTCTGGAGTGCTGATTCATAGAGGACTGATAATACTTTAGATAGTACTTTGTGCTCTGTAGCAGCACAAAACAACTGAGCTTAGCACCTGGTTGACAAGAAGAATTAAGTTTAAATAGGAAGGAGCCAGATGGTCTGTTTCCTCTACCCTCCATGTTAGATTGGAGATCCTGTTCCTTGTCACTTGTAATTTGTGACATCTCAGACACAAGTATTGCTAGGTATAGCTCTGATAATTTCTCACCAAGGATATGGAGATAAGCCATAGCTATAAAATTTAGTAAAACTACATTGACTTACACAAGGATTAAATCCATGATTTGGGTAACCTTTGTGCTGCTCTCTAATCACAAAGCTATATTTTCTTGGACTTTCTTGGCATTTGATCTGCTCCCCTCCCCCAGTTTCCAGTGGACAGCTAGGTGGTGCAGTAGATAGAGTGCTAGACCTGGAGTCAGGAAAACCTAAGTTCAAATCTGGCCTCAGGTACCTACTAGTTGCATGTCCCTGGGAAAGACACTTTACCCGACTTGCCTCAGTTTCCTCATTTGCAAAATGATCCAGAGAAGGGAAATGGCAAATCACTCCAGTATCTTTGCCAAGAAAATCCCAAATGGGGTCATGGAGAGTTGGACAGGACTGAACAACAACAGGCTGTTTTCAGTACAGTTTTTGAGGGGAGCGGGTCCTGCCGAGTCATTGTATAATTATGTGTTGTTTTATGTCTTTGCTGACCATCTTGAGTCATGGCTAATATAGTGTTCTGAATACTTGGATCACCATCGTAACTGAAAATGCCTTCTGGCTCTGTGGGAGGCCATGCATAATATTCCTTTAAAGGTCAGAGTGACCTCGTGTGTTGTTCTCCTGTTTGAATTAACACAATTAAATAAAATTATTTCAGTGCCAGATAAAGAGAACATAACGAAAAATGACAGTGATGATCCCAGTGCCTGTACCCCAAGGGTAGCTTGACTGTCTTCTAGATCAGGGAACTCCAAGTGTGATTGTGTCTCTAGAGGTGTCACGTGATCAGAACTGCTTTTTGCTAGGAGAAATACTTTAACACATTTTTTGTTGAATGACTTGCAATGTAAGATTTAGAAATAATATTAAAATTAGCTTCATTTTCTTGCCACTTCTTGAATTAGTTAAGTCATCTGAATTTTCATTCTCAAAAATCTTTTTAATACCTCCTAGACAAAAGGTAAGTTGGCAGGGATTGTGTTGTATTCAAATTTTCACCTGTCCCTAGCATAGTGCTATATCTATTGTACTTTCAATGTATATATGTTAAGTCAAATTATAGGTAATGTTAATGTCAAATATTAGGGAAGAATTTCAGGACTAAAGGCCATTACTGTTGATTAGATTTGACTTGGTTCCCTGGTGTGAAATGCCTTAACATGTCAAATTCAGACATTTCTGAAAAAAATAAACATGACCTCATTTACTAGTAGCTGTGAGGAAAAGTCAAACCAAGGGCCTATTGAATTTTCAAAATATCCTCTCCCCAAGAATACAGTGGAACAGACATGGCTAGATAGAAGTTGTAAAAGATTTGGTGGCCTTAGTGGGAGTAGGATGGTGACATCGTGACCAAAAGAACTAATATCTTCTTGGGCTGCATTGAGAGACAGGGCTTCCAGGAATAAGGAGATGATAATTTCTCTGTATTCTACACCATAAGTGGAGTACTATATTCAGTTCAGGGTTTGAAAGGAGCATTGATAAGTTGGAGAGAAACCAGGAGGATGAAGGGCTTTTATTTTATGCCACAGGAAGATCCATTCAAGGAACAGGGCATATTTATTCTGGAGAAAAGAAGAATAGGGGAGAAAGAAGGAGGATATGACAGCTGTGTTCAGGTGTTTGAAGAGCTGTCCTGTGGAAGAGGGATATGATTTCTCCTCTGAATTCCCAGGGGGCAAAATCAGGAACAAGATACAAAGAGAGAAAGTTAAGTGTGATATCAGGCAAAGTTCCTAAAATTTAGAGCTGTCCACAAGTAGAGTAGGTTGCCCCTGAAGGCAGGGAGGAGGTACCTTCTCTGTGATGGTCTTCCAATTGAGGCTGGATGACTAACTTGCTTCCTTTTTGGTATAGATTGGAGGAGAGACCTTCTAACTCTGTGATTCTATGAATTCCAGAAACATTTGTTTCCAGAGCATGTAGCTATTAGGTCATATAAAGTTATCTTATTGGTTGGAAATGCTGACAGTACTTCTGCAATTTAATAATTGTCTATTCTTATTAGTCACCCATCAAGAGAACACAGGAGCATAGATTTAGAATTGGAAGGGATTTCTTATGTCTTCTAGATCAGCCCTTCCTTTCACAGATGGGGAAACCAAGAAAATGACTTGTTTAGAGCTACACAGGTATGAAAATGGCATAGCTAGGGTTTGACTTAAAGATGTCTGATCTAGGTCCACTCTCCTTTCTGTTGGACCATGACTGGTTACTTGTTTAAAGAAATATTTTTCCATTACCTTGTAAGATAGAAAAAAATTTACAACTGCCCTTTTGGGTTAGCCCCATTCTTGAGTCATGCCTCTGATTCTGGTTTTGATGAGGGGACAGGGCAGCTTTCGTGAAAGCATGATTGCTTTTCATACAGCACTGGTTCATTTTGCTATCGAAGTCTCAGGCTAGAGAAATTCTAGCTCCTAGCTCTTAGATTATTAAAACTGCAAGAATGTCAGTGAGCGTCTAATCTAGTACAATCATCTCATGGGACAAAACTGAGGCATTAGAGAAAAGTGATTTTCCTGTGGCATGCAACGAGATTGCAGTAGAGTTGGGAGAAGGACCCTAATCTACCAAGCATTCTACTGTTCATTGTGGACAACTGGTGTCTGAGACCTCTGGCTTCTACTTCCCTTGCAGAGGTAGAAAAATGACCTGCTCGTATTCCGTCCTTTTAGGGAATGGTTGGTTCTCAGACCTTTTGGTCTCAGGACCACTTTATGGTCTTAAAATTATTGAGGATTCCCTAAAGATCTTTTATTTATTTGGGTTACATAATTTACATTAGAAAAGAAAATTTCAGAATCATTATGAAAATGTTTTTGATCTTGTGGAATTCTTTTTAGGGGATCACAGTTTGAGAACTGCTGCTTTGGAGAAGCAGGAGGCACTAGAGACCAAAGGGGACTTTCTTATCTAAAACCTGGGGATGATGGGAAAATTAAACAAACAAACAAACATCTTGCCACTGCAGCAACCCCAGGTAATTTGTACAAATTGTAAAGTGGCATTTACACATTCTTGTACAATTTAGTGAGCATTTATTGATGCTAACCCAGGCACTCAATGGCAACCTTGTTTGACTGCTTTACACATTAAACTATTTGAGGAGTAGAGGATGCATCATGGAAGGAAATGTGTAGAGTTCAAATTCATCCCAGCAGGAGAGCTGGCCTGCATCTGTCATTCCTGTCAATGCCCCTCCCTTTTTTAAATTTTCTATCCAACAAATTCAATCCAATAAATTTATTGGTCTCCTAGGAGCCAGGCACAGTGCTAAGTGATTGGGGATAAAATTAATAAAAAGACAGTCCCTGCAATATACAAGGGGCAATATATAAAAGAAGGCAGGAAAGAGTGGGTAGAGTGATGAAAGGAATGTTGGGGAGCGAGGTGGGGCACAGTAGACATCTGGTTCTGTGGGGCTGAAACCAGTAGTGCAGCAAGTGCAAAGTAGAGTGAGTTGAGTTGAGTTTCTTCCCTCTCTAAATGAATGCTTTGGGAAGAATTCGGCACTCAGTACTCCAGCCCTCCCATCAGAGAGGAGAAAGGAGACCGAGGGAGGTGATATCAATCAAAGCTTGAATGAGCAGTAAGATGGGGAGTTTAGAAGTGATTATCTAATCCTGGAAAGGGCATCTTGTTCCATGGAGTTGAAACCAGGCAGGGCAGCAGATGCAAGATGCAGGAGGGATAAGAAGATCACTTAAAAATTATTGATATAATTTGTTTTTGCATCATCTATATTTCCTGCTTTATCACTCTCTTCTTTCCTTCTGAGAAAATCAGCCTTTATAATAAAGAATTTTAAAAAAGGAAGGCAAAAAAGGACAGAAAAACAAGCTACATATAAAATAAAATCTGATGTTATGTGTAGTCATGAGTACTCCATGGTACTCTATGTTTACAAAAAAATAGGGGAAGGTAGTTTCTCACATCTCTTCTTTGGGGTCAAACTTGGAATTATAATTTTATAGAATTTGGTTTCTGCAGTTTTGTTATTATTCTTTCCATTTATATTGTTATAATCACTATGTATATTGTTTCCTGTTTCTACTTATTTCATTTTTTATCAGTTCATGTAAATCTTTACATGATTCTGTTTTTATAATTTTTTACACAATACTAATATTCTATTGTATCTAAGTACACAATTTATTTAGCTATCAACCAGTATATTGGTTGATTTATAATTTATTACACAATGTTTTTATAATTTTATAAAAAGTACCACAATTTATTTAGCTATCAACCAATATGTGGGTATTCACATTGTTTTCAGTTCTTTGATATCGCAAAAAACACTGCTATCAACATTTTGGTGTATGGGAGTCCTTTCCTTTTGTCATCGACTTCTTTGGGGTATATGCCTACCAGTGGAATCTCTAGGTTACAGGGTATGAGCATTTTAATTACTCTTGTTGAACAATTCTAAATTGCTTGCCAAAATGCCAATCCACAGCTCCACCAGGAATGCATTAGCATAGCCATCTTTCTACAACTCATTTAACAATGTGATTCCCATAATTGTTCATCTTTGTCAATTTGCTGTGTGAGAGGTAAAACCTTGGGGTTCTTCTGACTTAGATTTTTCTCATTATCAGTGATTCGGAACAGTCTTTCATTAAGCTGTTAATAGTTTGTATTTCTTTTTACAACTGTTTGTTCATATTATTTGATGGATTAACGATTGAGGAATGGATTTTGGTCTTATATAGTCCTGTTATGCATGTATCTTGTATATCAGATTCACATCAGAGATATTTGGTATACATACATACACACACACACACACACACACACATATATATATATGTATGTATGTATTTACAATCAACTATCTCTCTTCTTATCCTAGTTATGTTATTTTTACCCTCCCACTTGCTCACGTTGGCAACAATGGTGTCATCATCAACTCTACATATCTAATTTATTTCTAAGCCTTGTCCTTTCTAGCTTTAAACAAGTCCTCTTTACCTAATACCTAAACTATTGCACAGCAATCTGGTTGTTCTCACTGCTTCAAATCTCTCCCCACTCCGATCCATCCTCCATTCAGCTTCCATAGCAATTTTCCAAAAGTGCAGGTTTGACTCCTACTCAGTCATCCTCCAACTCAGTCATCCTCCTACTCGGTAAACTCCAGTGGTTCCCCCTGTTACCTTTAGGATCAAATAAATAAAGCCCTTTATAACCTTGCCCCTTCCTATATGTCCAGTCTTCTTACACAATACTCTTCTCTTTGTACTGTATTATCCAGTGAAACTGACTTTCTTGCTCTATGTTTCTCACAGCATTTCATCTCCTTACTTTGTGCCTTTTCTCTAGCTATCTTAGAATGTTCTCCCACCTCTTGACTCCCTGAATTTCTTCAAGTCTCAAATCAAAACCCACTTTATTCAAGGAGCTTCTCCCAGTCTGTAACCTTTATCTGCTCCTTCTATTTATTGTATGCATATTCCTCCCCCTCCCCCATATGAGCTTTTTGATGGCAGGAACCAAATATTTGCCTTTTTTATCTCCAATATTTAGCACAGTGCCTACAGATAATACATGCTTAATAAATTCTTGCTTATTGACTAAGTAACCAAAGGAGAAGAGAGATTTCAGAAAATAGGTACAATTAAGCTATTTCTTTTTAAAAGGATGGGCATAGGAGATTTGGACTTGTTTGTAGGTGGCAGGGGAGGAGCCAGTAGTTATGGAGATATTGAAATAAGAGAGAGAGATTTTGGATGATAATGGGAGCAATCTGCAGGAAAGAATTAAATGGGATAACATCAGGGATAGATGAAGAGAGGGGGTTGCCTTGGAAAGGAATACTGTGGGAGGTTTGAAGGGGAAGGAAAGGCTTGAAATAGACATTGTAATGTTTGGGGATACAAATCCATTAAGGAGATGTAAAAGGATTACATTGCTGCAGTGAAAGCCCAGTTGAGATTATACAGCAGATTTTCAGTAAATGGAATCAGCACAGGTTTGTGACTTTCTCTTGCTCTAAATCAGCATCACACAGACAGGCCAAATGAACCAGATTGTGAAAATAACCCAGTTTGACGTTTGACAAGGTATGACCAATGATGGCACAAGAAGTCAAGGGATTTGAACATAGAGGATATTGTGGAGTTGAAGGGTTCACCAAAAGTTGAACTAGGGAAAGGAGACGAGTGTAGCTATTGAAACAGATAGAAATCAGAGTGAGGTGAAAGAACAGGATTAGTGGTAGTAAGACACAGGCAAAGAGAAAATGCTAAAAGATGGAATGATAAAATATTATGACTAGATGAAGGGATTTTCAAGTTTGTGAACATGGAAATAGAACATTTGTAGATGATATGAGTATGATCATTTCTGTATATAACTGAGGTAGAGTGAAGGAATTGATTGTTGGTACTGAGTAGAACTGTGAAGTTACAATGTTTGATGGTATAACAATATGTATGTTGAAGTTCCCTAATCTAAGGACAGGAGTTAGAGTGCAAAAAAAAAAATGCCTAGAAAAACTAAGCACTGAACTAATTGAGGAGAATGTCTGAGAGTCAATAGGTATTGGCCACTAGAATCTGGATTGGGAGATGAATTTGTATAATGTGGATCTCAAATGAGAAGATGTTGCTGAATGAGATTTAAGGAGAGTCTTGAAATGGAAATGGGGACAGGGACTATTCCCACTTTTTTGAGCAGTGATGTGAATTAAAGTGCCACCATTACATATATGTTCAAAGATGCAGCACTATCAGAAGGGAGACAGATCTCAGTGAATGCTGAAAGATTGAATAATAATAGCTAACATTTATATAGCGCTTTAAATTTGCCAAGTGATTTACAAATATTATCTAACTTTATCCTCATGACAGCCATAGGGGACCACTTTACAGATGAGCAAACTGAAGTAGGCAAAGATTTGATGAGTTGCCTCTAGTCACCCAGGAAGTGTCTAAGATCAGATTTTAACTCAGGCCTTATTGATTCTAGGTCCAGCATTCTCTCCACTGTGCCATTCGCTACTTCTAAGAAGGAGAACAGAAAGTTTAAAGTACTGGAAATTTGCTAATTATGGAGTAAACCATAACTCATTACAGTCACTGTCTATAGATTGTAATGATGTGCCAGTTGTGTCAGGCTTATTCAACCAATATGAAAATCCAAAAATTTCATAAAAGCACCTGTTCTTTTGTGGTTTCAAATTCAAATCTGCACAACTTTCTACCAGCTGGTGATATTCCACAATCATGTACAATCTGACAGGAATTTATTAATGATTACATGCAAGATCTTGCACAAAGGGCTATAAGAAATAAAAAGAAATGTGATCAAAATCTTTGCCCTGAAGGAGTTTATAATCTAGTAGCTTTTGCAGAACTTTCTCATTGACTCAGCTTGGTGACTCCAGTGGGTGTATTTCAATCTTTAGTCTCCCTCTACTGTCCATATAATCATTCAACAAGAATTGATTAATCACCTGCTATGTATTAGGCGCTATACTGGACACTAGAGATACAAATACAAAATTGAAACAGTGAATGCCTTCAGGGAGCTTACATTCTACTTATGTAAATTAATTAATGGGGGCTATAAAATACATCTGATCCAATCCCTTCATTTTACACTTGAGGAAAATGGGATGTAGAAGTGTAGAAGAGACATACCTAAGGTCAAATACTTCTTATGTGACTAATACCAGGTCACCTGTCCTCACAGAATCCAAGTTTCTTCAACTGTGAAATTGGAATAATAATACTTACAGTATTTATCTCACATGGATAATTGAGATCAAATGAGAAGATGTGCATTTAAAAAATACTTTGCAAACCTTAAAGTGCCATGTAAATATCAGTTAAGAAAAGACAGAAAAGTCTTGACTTGGGGAGAGGGGCCATTAATTAGCAGGGTGGCAGAGGGAAGTTGGAAAATGTAAACGAAGTCTGGAGGGATGTGCCAGTTCTGTCTACCCTTTTGATTTAAAAGTCTGAGAAACAAATGACTGTCTGGTGTGGAGGACAGGGTTCACTCTTGCCTTTTATGCTTCCAGTCTGGAAACATCCTAGATTTCCTTACAGCATCTGGAATGCTGAGAAATTCCAAGTGTCTGAGCTTAGTGTTATTTCCATAGGGAGAGGCTTATCAAGAGCTCCTCTTCCAGGTGAATATTTGGGGCTTTTCCTCTCTGACTTCCACAGCAATGGCAATCCCAGGAAAATGAGATTTCTGCTCTTGACTCAAAGTGAATGTTAAAACTTTACTCAGGATACCTCTGTTAGGTCAGAAAACAGAGTGATCTCATCTGATATGGGGTCTGTTTGTGCCTAGGTCTTTCTTTCACCTGAGTGTGAAGTATCTTCTGAATAGGCTGATGACATGAAACAACCAAAATCTTGGCCAGAAAAAAAGCTTAGCAGCTTGTCAGATTGACTGGTTCTTGAATACTTATTTTGCCCTCTGGTTCTAGAATATCAGGGCAGTTTTCCTTGATAATTTCATGAAAGATGATGTCTAGGCTCTTTTTTTGATCATGGCTTTCAGGTAGTCCCATAATTTTTAAATTGTCTCTCCTGGAT
>CM053769.1:298599738-298749947 GCA_028658325.1 Potorous gilbertii | reverse complement strand
TTAAGTTCTGGTGCTCAGGTGGGGGCAGGGCCATCTCCCAGGCTCAGTTCCCTCAGGGGGTTTATGCAGAGACCTTCAGTAATGGAGCTCCTGCCGAGCTCCTGCCTGCTCCGGGAGCCTCTGGCCACCCGCTGCCTCTGCCACTGCCTCTCGAGGGGAACCTAGTCATGGAGACACTCCTCTTCCCTCTCAGCCCATCCAGATGCTTTTCTCACTGACCTGTGTGTCTGTGGGTGGAGGGACCTTCGTGGCCGCTGGAGATTCTGTCCCTGAAGCCTGCTTGGTTCTGCTTGCTCCTCTCAGTGCCGTGTGGCCAGGCAGGGCTGGGCTCCACTCCCGTCTGGTGCGCGACGGACCTTTGGGATCAGTTTTTCAGGGCTCTCTGGAACGGAAATCTCCTTCACTCTGTTTCTGCGAGACTTCCCCTTCTCTAGAATTTGTTGGGAGTTCTTTTTACAGGTGATTCGTGGGCTGTGGGTTTGGAGCTAGCATATATGAGTCTTTCTACTCCGCCATCTTGGCTCCGCCCCCCTGACTGGTTCTTAATATAAGAATATAATATTTAGAAATAGGAGAGATCTTATGTGATCATCTAGTCTGATCGTCATTTTATGGAGGAAACAGAGGCCTAACCAGATTTATTAGGTGGTTTTCTCAAAGTCAAAAACTGAGTACATAGAAAACTGGGATTCAAACCTATGTCTTCTCCTCCAAATCCAATATTCTTTCCATTAATAGCTACAGAAAAACAACAAAATATAGTTCTCTGAGGCTTGAAAATGCTTTTTAGACACAGCAACCTTGCGAGATGGGAATTATTATTATAGATAAGGAAACTGAGGCTGGGGGATGTTAAGTGATTAGTAAAGGGTCACAAACTAGTAAGTGTTAGATCTGTTGTTGTTCAGTAATTTTCTAGTAGTTTCTGACTTTTTTTGGTTTTTTTTTTTTGGCAAAGATATTGGACTGGTTTGCTATTTCCTTCTCCAGCTCATTTTACAGATGAGGAAACTGAAACAAAGAGAGTTGAGTGACTTGCCTAGGGTCCCACAGCTACTAAGTGTCTAAGGATGGATTTGAACTCAGGTCTTCCTTGACTTCAGACCCAGCACTCTAACTGCTGTGTTAAGTATTGATCTCATTATACTGTGTTTTCCCTAGTTTGTATTCTAGAACCTATTTTGTTCTGACCTGGATCATAGGCATACAGATTTAGTGCTAGAAGTGACTTCAGAGGACCTCTTATTTTTCAAATGAGAAAGTCTGTGGAGATTGTGACTTACTCAAGGTTACATAAGTAGTAAAAAAGCAGAGTCAGGATTTGAACCCAGGTCCCTGATTCCAAATTTAGTGTTCTTTCCAATCTATACCATTGCCTGGATCTGATTTAGGGAGCTCCCCATGAGAAACAGCATCCCTCTTGAGTTATGCATGTTTTTTTTCCCACTGGTTGGTACTTTTTTAGAGAAATGCCTCCTTTTGGCTTCAGAGATATCTGTCCTATTGATATCTAGGCCTCCCTACTGACTCAGTTTTCAACAATATTTGGGGGAGAAGTTACTCCAAATCTATGTGAAATGAATTGGAGAGAGCCTAGCTTTCCCTCTCTTAACACAGGAAAGGATTTGGACACAAAGCTGGAAATTTAAGAAAATGAAAGAAGTCATCCATCTTGTCTCCTTTGGATGTCTAAATTTATCTCTAAAAAGTTTGCCTGACTCTACTTGTTCAAGTAAAGGCTCAATCTGCTTCACATGAAGATAACAAAAACAATTTCCTCTATGGCTTATTGTTTAGTCTCGTTGCAGATGCAATTAAATGCAGTTTAATTCAACACATTTATTAAGCATCTTCTACCTACAAGTCCTTGTTACAAGTGCTGGGACAAAGCCAAGCTTTGTCTCTGCCCTCAAGGAGTTTAAATTCTACTGGGGATTGCAGTGGAGAGAGGAGGGGTGTTTCATCATGTACACAATTAAGTAAATAGTTGGTGATTTGAGAAAAGAGAGCTCACTAACCATTAGGAATGACTTCCCATAAGATCTAGCACTCAAACTGAGCCCTGAAGCAAGCTAAGGATCCTAAGTGGTAGAGGTGAAGAGTAAGTGTATTCCAGGCAAGGGAGGACAGAGTATGCAAAGACATGTAGGTAGGATATGAAATTTCATGTATGAAGATAGTTGACTAGAATGCAGAGTGAGAAAAAAGGAAATAATATGAAAGATCTAGAAAGGTAGTCTAGAGTCAAAATCTAAACAGCTTTATATGCCAAGTTGAGGATTTTGCCTTTTTTTTCTCAGAGGCAGTAGGAACCTCTGAAAATTCTTGAGCAGGAAAGAGACTTGGTTAGATCTACGTGTTAGGAATAATATTTTGGCATCAGTGGAAGATGGATTGGACCAGGGAGAGACATGAAGCAATAGGGAATTGCACATCCCCTTGTCCACTGATTTTGTTTGGCTTTTGAACCCATCTGAACATCATGCTGAGTGAACAGCACAAAGCTGTTGTATTTATGACTTGGGCCAAGTCATCTTTCACTTTACTTTCCGTTGCCTTTCTGATTCCTTATTTGGATCACAGTCTACCTCTAACATTTATTTCTGCTTCTGCTCCTGACACCAACAGAGACAAATACTCCCTACAGTATTTGTTCCTGAGCTAATGACTGGGGCTGTAATGATTGGATGCAACTTCACTCCTGGCACAAAGGAAATTATAACCCCCAACTTGAGAGAAATTGGTGTTTTCTGGGAAGAGAAAGTGTGCCAGGCTCCTGGTAAATTAGCTGGTGCAAAGGGCAATTATGATCCTTTCCCCCATGAAATGACTGCTCATTTCTAGTACAGAGGTTTTATTGATTGTGAGAGGGGATTCTAAGGCTTGAGGTGAACCATAAGACAGTGATAACTGACAAGAGTGAATTTCCCATCTGTCTGACTGGTGGAGTCACTAGCTCTGGGTGTTTCCACTTAATTAGTGGGCTTGTGGAAAAGGTTTGTGGTTTGGAGATTAAGGTCCTCAGAGGTGCAAAATACTGTGTCTTGACTGGTATAGTCAGCCTTTAAAATGCTATTGTCAAAGACAGAAGCATTTGATGTCTTCACTTTGTGGGTTTCTAGGCCTCTTCTATTCCCATAACAAAAGAAGTCACTGTCCTCATATCCTTCTGTTCTATATCCACTGGCCATGGTGGTGGGTTTACTTAGTTTTCCTGGGTAGACCCAAGAAAGAGCTAAAAGCTTTGATAACTAATCAAAAGAGATGTCTAGACAACACCCAAATGTCTGAGTTACTGTCTTTCTTCTCAGAGAGGACCATAACATCAGGGAAAAGATGATACCGTAACTTGCAAGGGAATTGGATTTAAGTGAGGGAGGGCTGGGCAAAATCACCAGCCTCACTTTCTCCTCCAGAGCCATCTGGGTCCAATGGCGAGATATAGATCAGGACTACCAGAGATGGCCCTGGAAGCAGTGGGAGACCCTGGACTTTTTAAGCTAAAGTCTTTAACAGGTCTCACTTTGACTAAGGCAACCTCCATTCAGTGATTAAGGCTAGGTAAGAAATGAGGCAGAGAAAGACCTCTTTTACCTAGTTGAAAAAGGAAAAATCAATCTGGGATGGAAAGACCCTCAGGGTTTCTGGCCAAAAGAGGGACAACTGCTATTTACATTCACTCTGAGCCAATCAGGGCCCAAACAATGATCAAGTAGAGCTTTGTCTGGGGCCTATTGCTAGCCAATCAATGAAAGCCAGAGAATCCATTGTTAGTAACTGGGGATAAAAGGGGACTGAATTCATTAGTATATGTTTATTGAATACCTACTATTTCATATATTGCAATTCCATAGATATTTATTGAATGCAAGTCATTGGACTAGGGTTTGTGGGGAATGAAGGGAAGAGTGAGTAAGACACAGTTCCTACCCTCAAAGAGTTTATAGTTGAGTAGGAAATAAAATGTGCACTAAGTATAATGTTAAGTAAAATTTGAATGCTTATGAAAGGTACGGAAAAATACTGAGGCTTCAATTAGTAAATGCCCTCAGTCTTTAGAGAAGCTCTTGAAAGGATACAGAAGAAATATAACCAATAGCCCCTGAATTCATGGAACTTCTCATTTCAATGGAGAAAGAGGACAAAAAAATCAAACAATAAATGTGATATGACAACATAAAACTGGATATTAAATTGTGTAGTATAGGTTGCAAGTAGTTATAGGAATTCAGAATTCAGGGGAGATAGTGACAGCTAAAGTAGCCTTCACAGAGGTGAGACATGAATGAGGTAGGGTTAAGAGAGGTAGAAGGCAGAGGTAAGGGTCTTCCATGGAAGCACCTCTAACTTTTATTCATGCCCCTCATCCTAATACCAACACAGACAAATTCTCCCTATGGTATTTGTTCCTGACCTGACTGGAGGTGTAAGGGGAAGGTGAGACTGGGACATTAGCCCAGCTAGAATAGAGAGTGTGAGTTAGGAACAGAGGGGTTAGTGCTAAGCTATCCTCTCTAACAGAGTCAAAAAGGGCTGATTGAGGAACTTAGCTAGTTGTAGGCCACTCCTCTCTCCAGAACATCTGCTCCACAGCTGCCAAATTGAAATTCCTGAAATATAGACTCAACCATCTCTCTTCCCTACTTGTGTAATGCTAATTATGTTAAAGATCTTCCTCACCCATTAATGGGCAGGGAAGCTTGATTAGAGGAGATTTGTAGGAAGGTCCACACCTTTTGTTAATTTCTAATGAGGCACTGGTTCTCAAGGGTTATGATGCCCTCTGGCTCTGAAAAGTGTACATAGACTCTGAGGTGAGGTTTTGTTTTAGGGCTTATTCACTGGAAGTGTTTGTTTGACCAGATGAGACTCTGGGTAGCCACCAAGGAGCCCCCCAGCTTTGAAAACCCAGATGTTGGTGCTTCTCACTCTGGGAACTATGTATGTATGTAATGGTCAGATAGTTGGATCTGTCTGTTGATCTGTGATGTATGTATTGCTTATGGTCAGACAGTTGGAAGGCCTGTCTGTTGGTCTTTATTTTCTCTGTATTTTCTCCGAAGTTCAGAGTGCTGAATTTTTCCCCTGATATATGTGCTTGATTAAAGTAGACTGTTGATCCCTCAAAAGTTTCCTTTCCTTTCAGAAAAGCAGATCAAAGACCTTGTACAGCAGGCCCTCCTGTGTGTACTGAGGTCCTTGCTGTTTCAACTTGAAAGTCTTCTTTTTCTCTTAATATAAAATTTCTCAGTTTGCCATCTAAAACTTCGTAATCTGTTTCACTCCTACTTTTACAATTTTATTTTGTGTTATTGTTCTTTATGCATTCTCTGCTCTGTCAAACTGGCCTGTAGGCTTTTCCCCAGACATGCCAACCCATTTTTCACCATAGTGTCTTTGCACCAGTGGTCTTCCAAGACAGAAATGCAATCTAGTCTCACCTCTGCTTTATAGAATCCCTTGCTTTTTTCCAGTTTGGGTCCCACTTTTATAGGAGATTTTTCCTAGTATTCCCAGTTGTTCTGCTTATTTGTGTAAGAATAACGTAAGCTTCATGAGGTCAGAGACTATATTGTTTTTGTCTTTGTTATCTCCCAAAGGCTTTGCTTACATTAGAAATTTAACAGATGCTTTTTGAATTGAATAGAAAAGGCAATAGGGATCTAGCAAAAATTGTGTATGAAGGAATAACAGGATGACTGTGTCTTTGTAGCCTCAGTACTTAACATAGCCTTTACTGCACTGTAGGCTGGACCAAGTTCAATGCTTGGTGAGTTGAATTCAATTGAAAGGTGATGTTTTAAGTGAGATTGTCTGGCAGGAGCATGCCAGACCCTTAGTAATTTTTCTAAGGTGAATGTGAACCAGGAAACGGTGTCACAGGCTAATGATGTGTGACAAAATCCCACAGTGATACAAGATCTCCAAGGACTTAAAGTTCCAACTCCCATGAATGAGCTAGTGTTTTAGCTTGCCAGAGAAGTTTGTGGACTTTAATCAGAGATGCAGCCACAGAGGAAATCTCTACGTAAACAATAAGAAAGTCTCTTTGCCTGATAATTTTATCTTTTTAAAAAAATCGCTTCTTCTTCCTTCTCCTGCTTTCCCCACAGTTTCAAAATGCTCAGCACATTCTCCACCTCCTGCCTTTCTCTCTTGTCTATGGCTTGGTCATTTAGAAAGAATTTCGGATCAGATCCTCCAAAGGTTGGCTTGTTTATTCTTTAACCTGGCAGTGTGACCTTAGCTGACCTGGCTCCCTACTTCAAAAGACAATGTTGGTTTGGGAAGGACTGAAGCCCCTGGGATATTTTCCCCTCTGGCTATGCTTTTCTGGCTGAGATCTTGTTGCTTGGGCCTAGTTGGCTTGAAATTTCTCTCCTCTTGGAAGTATGAGAGGGGTGGAGAAGGCTAAAGCTGCAGAACACTTGTCCTTATTTTGCCCAGAATTTATGTCATGCTCATGAGGAGTGAATTGAAAAGTAGACAACATGATAAAGTGGAAAAGACACTGGCCTGGGAATCAGAGGCCTGGGTTCTAATCCTGAATCTGTCACAGATGACTTATGGCCAGTCATTTTCTTCTTTTTAACCCTAGTTTTATGATCTATCAAATGGAGGTTTTGGACTAACTGTAGACTCTCTGAACTCTAACATTCCATGAATCCATATTTGGAATACATGAAACCCCATGTAGTTGTTTTAATGTGTCTTAAAAAGTTTTATTTTTAAGGGAAAAAAGGCTTTGACCTGATTTTGGAGGCTGTAGACAGCTCCCTTTCTGAGTAACTGGTTCATCTCTTAAAATCCACATCTCAGCCAGCAATAGCTCCTTTTATCCATTTGGAAGAATTTTGCCTTGGAAATCTTTTCCTTTCAAGGGTTGGGATCATGTATTTTAAGTTGTGAACTTTAGAAGTAAGGGAGTACCGTTTCCTGGGGATAGGCTGACATGTACCCATCTATCAAGTGGGGCTTTTAGAAGTCTCAAAGGGAACATATTTTGGGAAGCAAAAGGCAACTCTTCACTAGGATCCCAGATAATCTGATCAAATAGAAGAGGCAGACTCTGAAATCCTGAAAAAATAAGCCTAGGGCATTCTAAAAAGTATAAATGCATCATGATTCCTCCTTCAGAAGGGAGGCAATAACAAAGAGTATGGGGTTGTGCTCATGAATGTGTACCAGGGAATTAAAGTTTTCTTCCCATTGTATTATCTCTTTGGTAAACCTGCTTAGCTTTAAATCATCTTGGTTATATCACTATAATGATGCTTGCTTTTATGATTTCTTGATATTGAGACATTGTAAGAGCAAAGGTATCTAGGAAGTCATCAAGTCCAAACCTTTACTTTATAGATGAGGACGCTGAGGTTAGATGACCTCCCCCTACTAAATATCAGAACTGAGAGAATGGCAGCAAACATTGGAGGGAAAACTAGAAGTCAGGGGGCCTTGGTGTTTATGTTCCAGCTCTGCTGCCAACTTAGAGGGTGACTTTAGCCAAGTCACATCTACTCTGGGCTTCAGTTTTTCTGTTGTTAAAGCAGAAGTAACATGTCACAGTTGTAATTTTGAAATTATTTCATACTTACCCATAACTTTCCCATCAGTCATTTCACTGGATTCTGGAAGCAGCCACATGAAGCAAATGAGGCAGCTACATGAGTCTCAGAAGAAGAAACTAAGGGGAGGGAAATGTTTTGTTCAAGGTCACCGACAGAGCCATAATGAGTTCTGGCTCCTGGCTCAAATGCAGTTGGAACAGGAAGTGGTACAGAGGATATGGTCCCCAAGTCAAGTTGGGAGAGAGAGTTCCTATCCCTCAAAAGGTCCAACCCTGGCCCCATGACATGGCCAATGACGCCTGACTAGCAACCTCCCTACTCTAAGTAAAAGATAGGATTGGAAATAGCTTCAGGAGGAGGGGTATAGTGGGAGATGAGATAGAATCAGGATGTAGAATGGGACCTTCATGGTGGTATAACATATCATAAACATAACATATCATAAAGCTGAAAGATCTCTCTAGGAAAAATGCACAAGCCTTGGAGTGTTTTACCAAGCTGAAAAGGTTTCAGTTATGTATGTAGGAATGACTTATGCTATGTGTCTGTTTTTTAATGGTCAATCTACCAACCTGTTGAATACTGAGTGATTAATTGAATACCAGTCCACACAGGTAAGGTAGAATTGCAAACTGTCAATTGTGGAACTCCTCATATAAACAAAATAATGCATCCTTGAATTATTAAGATAAAAACTGAGGTAGACATAGTTGGTAACACAAAGGAGGCCAATTAGAACAGCCAACTACTTAAGCTAATAGTGTCTGTATAAAAAAGCTTGGCTGAGTTTTAAAGTGGAATTATACACCTGGGAAAGGAAGAAAATGAAGTTGATTTATTTGAGACTGATCCTAATGTTTTCCAAGACAAAAAGGAAATATTCATAATATCTATTGTATATCTCTACTGATGAAACCCACCAGCTTCAAGTATTTTTGAAAGCAGACCTTGGCTAAAGACATGGATTTCACTGTTCACGGCAAAAGGAGGTGATGCTCTCAGCATTCTTTGGTCCACTCTAATTTCCCATGTTATTTTGAAAACCACATGATAAGGTCTTGTCAGAGTTTAGAGATACTAGATTCATCCCAAGTCAGCTGGGAAGATGCCTGGGCTTTTGGCCAAACAGCTCCTCTTCAGTAGTACAGTGGAAAGAAAACTGGAGATGTGGAGTTCCTACCACTCAACTCTGATTCTAGCTCTGTAACCAGAAGCTCAGACAGGCAACTACACAACCTAGTGAGGTAGCTTGGTTCAGTTTTCAAGTTGTCTTTTAACATTATCTATTTTTATTATGAATTCAATTTATTATGAATTCAGTTCTCAAATAGAATAGACATTTGTACAAAAAGAGGCTCGAAACTAAGACATGTCTTTTTTGAATATGGCCAATGTGGGAATTTGTTTTGCTTGGTTTTGATATTTGTTACATGGGTTTTGTTTTTCTTTTCATTTTTTTTCCAAGGGGAGGATGGTATAAGGAATAGAGAAACAATAAAAGAAAGAAAAAGAAAGAAAATAGGGTCATTGAAGAATTTTTTTGATCAAGAGAACAGAAAGAAGTCCAGAAAGAGTAAGACAAGAATAGTTAGAAAGCTTTTTATTTATTTATTAATGAATAAAAGAAAGCAAACTATATGTAATAAATACCCTCAGTTTCTTTTTTTGTACAAATGCCCTTTTTTGCTTGACAATAGTTAAATTCATAATAAAACAGATAATTTTAAAATAACTAAAATACTGAACTATGTTACCTCATTAGTTTGTAGGTGTTTAGTGTCATCTCAAAGATAATTCAAAATTGCAGAAAACAAAGAATGACATATGAGGTTTGGTGAAGCAGATTTGTAGTGTGGGTCATATAGTCTCTTACCCTTAACGAGTGGTTTGCTATTTTTTTCTCCAGTTCATTTTGCAGACGAGGAAACTAAGGCAAACAAGGTAAAGCAAATTGCCCAGGGTCACACAGCTAGTAAATATCTGGGGCCAGATTTGAATGTGGGAAGATGAGTCTTCCTGACTTCAGACCCGACACTCTATCCACTGTACCACCTAACTGCCCCTATAAATAAATTATAGAATATGAATTAATGGATTATTATTTATCTGTTGTAGTTGTGTTTGTCCTTCGTTCTCAAAGAGCACCATGACATCAAGATTATGACATGTCTTGCAGTTGACTTTGATTTGAGTGAGGGAGGGCTATGCAAGGTCACAAACATCATTTTCTTCTCCTGAGCCATCTGGATCCAGTGACCAGATATTCATCAGGACAGCTGGAGATGGCCCAGGATGCAATGTGTAAGAAATGACAAAAGAGAAAGTTTCAGAGAAACCTGGGAATATATATGAACTGATGTAAAGTGAACCATGAAAATATTTTATTCAGTAACAAGATTAAGAAAGAAAGAACAACTTGGGGAGCCTTAAGAACTCTGAGCAGTGCAAAGACTAACCAGGATTTCAGAAGACTGAGGATGAAGCTTGCCACCCAACTATTGACTGAGATTGTGTAATTCATTTGACCTCCACATTGGAGCAGCCTCTTGTGAATGGCCTGGTTAAGTCTAACAGCCTGTCCTGTATTCAGCTGCCTATAGATCCCAGCTGTGGATGTGGGAACAGGAAAGAACAGGCTCTTATGATTAATGAATGTCTTGCATGAAAATCTTGTAGGGAAAAAAATAATACTACCACCCCAAGTCTGGCATGAACAAGATGATCTGAACTTCAAAGGAAAATCTTTGCTGATTAGAGAATGTTTTAAAGAATATGCAACCCATTTAATTTCAAACAGCCCTGGTTTCTTTCCTTTCCAGCAAGCAAGCCTGATACTTCATTTAGCAGCTATCAAAACTGTATTACATTCTTCTAGGTTCTGAAGGTCATGTTTGTGCTTTCAGTGTTGTGTGAATGGCTCAGAGAGTTTGCTCTTATGGAGTCATCCCAGGGGAAACTGAGGGTGCACCTTTTTATTCTGATCAACAGAGAAGTTCTCCTTAAGTCATTGATTAGGGATTTTGTCTTCTTTTGGGATGTCTATCCCTTTGCTATATTCCTTTTATAAAAAAACAAAAAAGGAGAGATTATGATGCTCCTCAGATGGAGGACTGGTCAATAGACTGTCACTCAAAGACAGGGATAGAAAACCAGTTGGGTAACTGGACATGAGTTGCCCTTTTAGAAGGGTGGAGGAGAATTATGGGCAGTATTATGGGATCCTGGTAATTTCATAAATGCTTAGAACCTTAATGTGGGAAGGGACCCTTTGCCCAGACTGCTTTAAGGAACCCATTCCAAGATTCTGGAGGACTCTAAAGCACTTGATAGATAAGAAAAGACCAGTGACCTTGACCTGTTATTCAACATTCCTCTCTTACCCTTTTCTGTGTTGTCATCCCCTATTAGAATATAAAGGCGAGCAGGGAAAGTCTTTCTATTTCTGTTTGTATGCCCAGCACTTAGCACAGAACCTGGCCCATAATAAAAAGTGCTGTTTTTCTTTGGCTTACTTAGGGCTAGTCCAGAAGCCTAATTTGCCCTTTATTATTGCTTGATTAGAATAGACTGCTCAGTTCCCTAGGAGACCATAGGATCACAGGAAGTGACCTGAGAGGTCATCCTAGGCCATCTCCATCTGCCTTATTTTACACATGAGAAAATTGAGGCCTGAAGAGGTGAAGTCACAGGCCCAAGGTTATGCTGGTAGGTACAGAGCCAGGCCTTCTGTCTCCAAATCCAGCCTGCGTAAATATACCATAAAACACTGAGAAGAATTAGAGTGTGATTATTTCATGATTGTATCAATTGAGGCAATCCTTTCTAATGTAACTTGTAGGTAGAAGTCAGGCCTGCATAAACCTTGTATTCAAAAGATCGTATGTCTACTAATGCTCTTTAGAATGCAGGATATAGGTGAAGATTAATGAGGAAATCAGCAAATATTTATTGTGCGCTTGCTATGTATTGCTATTTACTTACCATGTGACATTGTGGGGATACTGAGTCTTTCTGGACTTCAGCTCCCTTATCCACAAGATGGGAGGAATGGATTAGGTGATAGCCTGGATGCCTTCCATCTCAAGTTCTATAACTCTACCAAACATATGGTTCTTACCTGTGTGAGATGTTGAAAGATATTGAAGGAGATAAAATTATAAGACCTTGATTCTGCCTTTAAGGAGTTGAGGAGAGAGGGCAGGCTCAAAAGGTAAGTAATAATGGAAAGAATTCAATCAAGCAATTCACATTTATTTCATCTTATTTAGTAGCTACTATGCGCTAGACACTAGGCTATGTGCTGGGTATACAAATTAAAAAAAAAATGCAAGACAGTCCCTGTCCTGAAGGTACAGAAAATAAGAAGAGGATGCTTAATAGAAGGTGCTTAATAAATGCTTACTGGTGGACTGATGATTCAACCTTCCTGGAGTTCAGAAGAAGGAGAGATTGATTTAAGTCTGAGCTCTGTCAGGGAAGATTTCAAGGAATAGTGGGCTTTGAACTAAGCTTTGAAGGATAGGTAGATTTCAGAGGGATGGACAGAGGCAGGTGCTGAAACATTGTGAAAGTGACATGAGAAAGTGACATGACATACAGTCAATAATCATCATGACACATATCAGAGACTGTGTGGTGTCTAGACAGGTTGGACAGTCCTCAGAGGCTAGTGTTGGTAGCTAAGTTTAGCAAGGTAGGTTATGGTCAGATTTTAGAGGTTCTCAAGTGCTAGGGAGGACATTTGGCCTCAATTCTGTGAACTTCGAATGTTTTTGAGCAGAAAAGTACTGTGATCAAGATTGCTTTAAGAAAATAAATCTGGTGGGTCAGGCAGAGACAAGCCTATTTTAACCCCTGAAGATACTGCACCTACCTAAAAAGTTGTGGTGGTTGCCATGGTCAGTTGTAGCATGAAGGGAGTTTGATCTGACATAATATCCATACAAAGAAACAACCCAACGTTAGCACCCCTTTTCATGTCAAAAATTCTGAATTTCATGTTTTACCATGTTGTTTACAGCTTCTATTTTTAATGATTCAGTGCTGGGAGAGTTTTGGTGCAGATCTCTCTAGGCCTTAGCATTTCCCTCGCTGACTTTCTAGTTGTGTATAGCTTTTGTTTCTGCACTGGGATCTCCTATACCCCTTGATTCCTAGGCTGTAGCAGCCCTGAGCTGATGTCAACAGCTTGGAATTTGGTGATTTATATACAGTTTCCATGCCTTTGGAAGCAAACAGAAATGAAATAATGGTGGCATTGAGCATGAAAGGAGCAAAGCAAATTTTGAAGTTATGGAATCTTTCCTGAAGCCTTCATCTTCTTTCATTTTTTACTTCACCTCAGAAAGATTAAGCGTGTGTGTGCGTGTGTGTGTGTTTAAGCAGAGTTTGTGTCCAGGACGGAGCAACTCTGTCTCTTGAGGATTTTACTCTCCAAAGAGGAAGAGGATTCTTTCTGTGTAATTTCTTTCCTTTAGCAAATGGTTAGACACTTAAGATTGCTCAGGGCAGTGGAATGGGCTAATGTCATCCTTCTTTACACTGCAGAATCATAGAAGAGGTATCCAGGGTGGCAGCTAGCTGTCAGGAACCAATTTCCATTCCAGTAAAAGCAGCAGGCCAGCTAATCCCGGCTGTTCCTGAAGGCCCCAAGAGCCCATCCAGAAAGCACAGTCATTCTTCTGCTGCTCCGAATAGAAGACTGCAGCATATTGTGTTGGCAAGGCTAAATGAACCTGTCAAGTTGAGTTTGTTTTGGGCAGCACCAGGGGGTCATTGCTTTCCATAGTTTATCTTTTTGACAGAATTTTGCTTAAAGCATCAGGTCACAATCCAGTAGCATATCCTCCTAATGCTTTGCCCATCAGAAGTGGTTAATCTGACTCATTTCATTAGCACCATCCTTATTGAGTCTAAAAAGGTCAGATTAGCAAATTGATGGTGCAGCTCATGGGTGTCATGAGAATGTTTTGTGCTGAAGTCATTTGGATACTTGAACATCTGGTGTCTGAGCAACTCTGGGAGGACTGATAGAGAAACAGGATTCCATAAGCAACAGATCTCACCCAGCATGTTATAAGAGGAAACTGATCCTACTAGACACTGGTAGAACTAAATTTGTTGGGGATCCTATTCTTTAGTGTTGACTATTTGTAAGTTCATTGACTTTAGAAGGGAAGGAACACTAGAGATTGGATTAGACTAGATATTCAAGTGTAACTATTTCATTTTCCAGATGAGGAAACTGAGGTCCCAAGAGGTAACTGGATATAGCTGATGTCCCATGGGTAGTAAGAAACAGTTAGAATTTGAATGAAGGTTCTCTGTTCTCTTGCTATCATGTTAAATTTGTTTCTTTGAAACCTGGCAACCACCTGTTGACAGACAGTTGTTTATACAGCAAGTTGGGAAGGGGGTGAAGTTTGGTGCTCTCCCTTCTCTTTTACTAGTGATAATTCACATTAGGACAGTGCTTTAAGGAAGCTCTTGGTTTGCAATAACCCTGATGAGGTAGCAGTACAGGAAATATTAATTCTGTTTTATAGATGAGGGAAATGAGGGCTGAAGAGGCAAAATGATTTGTTCATAGTTATGACTAGTTAATGTTGGAAGAAAGGAAAGAGGAAGAAAACAAGCCTTTAATCAGGAAGACTTTTCTTCCTGGGTTCAAATCTAGCCTCAGACACTTATAACCATGTGACCCTGGGCAAGTCACTTAACCCTGTTTGCCTCAGTTTCCTCATCTGAAAAATGAGCTGGAAAAGGAAATGGCAAAGTACTCCAGTAAGTTTGCCAAGAAAACCCTAAATGGGGTCAAGAAGAATCAGACAGAACTGAAAAACTACCAAACAGTAAAGAGAGTCAAGTTAGTTAGCATACCCTTGGTTCTATCCCTCCTGCAGGGTATTTGCTTCGTCAAAGAGTCCTTCTGTGAATGTCTTAACTCATAGTAATTTCAGTGATGACAAAAGTTGAAATGGGCTAGGTTTTGTGTCAATATAAGGAAGAACTTTTTAATTGTTAGTGTTGGACCATGGAACTGGCCAGTAGCGTGTTTTCTATTAAAGGAAGTGCTTAACCACAGACTGGAAGTGGTTATTAGTGATTATATATTAAGAATTCCTTCATTAGATTGGAGATTATTGTCATTATTAATGATAAGTCTGCTTATTCTTTTATGAAGTTCATTATTAGGCTCTTGCCAAATCCTTTTTAAGAATGATTTAGGAAAAAGGTTTTTGGATAAAACTAGAAATTAAAAATATCATTATAGTGATGATAATGTAACCTGTGGCCCAGCACCCCATACTCTAGTTTTATGTGATCTGGGTCTAATTCTGAGGACTATACAAAAAAAAAAGTCTTATTTTTCTTTGACTCATTATGCATCAAAATTTACTTGGGAAATACAATATAGCTATATACTATATAGAGTATAGCTGATGTGTGAGTCTTGATATATGTGTAAAGGGCTACTTAGATCCCATATGAGTACTCAAGTTAATAATGCAGATAATAGGTATAACATAACATGGCCTTTATCTCAGCTTCCTCTCCCACAAAATGCAAAATACTCAAAAGACTCACAGAAAACCATGAACAATTCAGAAAACACAAAAGTTACTCACAGTATCACCAGAATAATAGATTCAGTTGCCCTTCATCTTTACTGAATCTTACTTTTCCATAGACTCAAAATACTACCCTTCAGAAGAGAAACAAATTTGGGTTTGTTTAATAGGGCAATTCCCTGATATCCCTTTAATTCTTTTTTTTATCCCAGAGATGCAGATAGGCATCCAGCCTGCACATTCTGAATATATCATGGATTAGCAGAGTACTAAATCCAGGTGCCTTATTCCCCTTATCCTAGCTTAAGTCCCTTGGGAGTTCTTCTAGCTTTGGGGGCCATGTACAACATCTTTTTCTCCCTAAGAGGCAGATGCTGCTCTGAAATTCCCTTTTCCGATAAATGCTACATTATGGCATTCTTGAGCTTGTAACCTCTGAAGAAGCAGCCTCTGAGAATGGCTCTATGTATGGAGTCCACCTGTTCTTCCTAGAAGGCTATATTGTGGGATTATAATGCCCAGAAAATCCCCCTTATCCCTTTCCAGAAGAGTAGATTTCACTGACCAACCATTTTAGACCACGTGGTTTGCCTCTCTCTCCACAGGAGCCATGGGGTTGGGAGATTATACCATTGCCTCACCAAGGCTGGAGCCAGAAATGTAGGGTGCAAGAATTTTCTTCATGTAGGTGAGGGAACATGTAATTTCCATGTGTTTCTACTCCAAAGGCAGCTATTAATGACTCCTGGCAAAGGATCATGTGGTGATGCCCCACCCCCTATTGCTTTTGCCCCCATCCCTACCAACTCCCTTTCCTTTGACCCCCTCCCTCCATTAAGGTCTACACACTGGCTCACAGATTTAAAGCTAGAAAGGACCTTCAAGGTCATCTAGTTAGATTCTTCATCCCCCGCAAACACCTTTTACAGATGAAGGCAGTGAGACCCAGCGATGTGAAATGATGTGCTTGAAGTCATATAGGTAAGTAGGTAGCACAGTTGGCATTTGAATTAAGTTCCTTTGACTCTAAATTATCACAGGACACATAGATTTGCTTCCTTAGGAAGGCAAAGGTATGGAAAGGGCCTACTGATGTCCTTTTATGGGCAAGTCAAATGGGATGACCCTTCTCACACAATCCTTCTCACACCAGTAGCTAATCCCGTCATTTAGGGGAGGAGTTCAATAATATCTATTATTGATAAGCCTTACTTCTAAGCTATCAATTTGATCCCTTACAATGATAAAAGGAAAGTACATTTTTGCATTAAGGATCACAACATTAGATAATTTCCCTTTGTTCCCTCCCAACTCGGAGATTCTCAGGTTCCCTGACTGATTTCTGTTCTGTGTAGTACAAGTATTACTATCTCCAATTTCCAGCAGGGAGAACTGAGGCACAAAAAGAAATTACATGCCTCGGATGACAAAATGCTCTGCCATGATGGAGGTAGTATTTGAGCATAGGTTTTTTTCCGTCTCCTATACTCAGTGCTCTTTCCACCGCACAGTACAGTCTCTCCTGGTAAGTTGGCAGCACTTGATTCTCCTGTGAATTTCTTGTTTAAGCAGATGGCTTTAACAGTATATAGTTCAGAGCTGACTAGTTCCAGAAATCTCTCTGCCTGCCAATTGCCTCCTCCACCCTTCCTACGCTGGTTCAGCTACACATAGGCTGGGGATTCCCTTAAACTGTGCTAAGAAGGTGGCAGAGGTCCTAGGAAAGATCTAGTGGCCTCTTCAATTTGTTAGAGCCAAGGTCTATAAAAGTACCCACAAAGCTGCTGGAAATGGGTATCTTAGCCATTCCCTTTTCCCTACTTCTTCTCCTCCCCCCTCCTTTTTCCCTTTCATGAGAGAGTGGGAAACAGGTTAGGAAAGGAGTCTCAGAATAGTGGAGCAGGTTTAGGTTTGAAAGCTCAGTGATGAAAAAACCAGTCCCTTCCCCTAACTGGCTACTGTAACAGAACAGAATCTTGGAACAGAATTGCAGAAAGATGAGCCAGAGTTTTGGGCTGTGTCATTAACATTGTGGGTGAACTGGCTCTTGGCATGGTGGCATCTGTTAAATCTGGCATATTTTTGGACTGGAATGTTTCCCTACAGCCAAATCCATCACCTTGCGATCTGCATTGCCTCTGACAATCAAATTCAATTCAAGAGGCATTCACTGAGTGCCAGTTTTCCGTAGAATCCTATCCCAGGTGCAATAGCAGTGATGGGAATGGAGTGCTGAAAGACACTGTGTCCCACAACTGTATTGTGTATTTTGGTTTATGAAGTGTTTTCACATGAATTATCTCATTTAACCTAATTTTCTACCACAGAAAACTCTTTGGAATCAGTAGAACAGGACTAATTATCCCCATTATGTAGATAAAAGAATTGAGGGACCTAGAGATAGAAGTGTATTTTTCTTGTTTACATATCTATTAAGTGGTAGAAGGACAATTGAAACTTAAGGTCTTTCTGAGACAGCACTGATTGAGCATTGGGACAGGACCAGGAAGACTTGAGTTTAAATCCTGCCTCAGACACTTATTAGCTGTTTGACCCTGGGCAAATCACTTATCTGCTGTCTGTCTCAGTTTCCTTGTCAGTAAAATGGGACTAATAGCAGCACCATGCCTGGAACATAGTAGGCATTTAGTAAATGCTTTTTGATGGATTGATAGAACTGGAAGTACAAATTGTCAATCAAGGTACACACTTGATGGATCATTATCCAGTGGATATTGTTCTTTAGGATAGGAACTATGTCTTCACCAATTTTCTGTCTTCTCTAATTTTGTTGTTCAGTCATTCAGTTGTGACCCCATGGACCATAGCATGCCAGGCCCTTCTATCCTCCAGTATCTCTCAAAGGCTGTCCAAATTCATGTTCATTGTTTCCATGACATTATCGATTTCATCCTCTGCCTTTCCCTTTTCCTCTTGTCTTCAATGTTTTTCTAATGAGTCCTGTCTCCTCATTATGTGGCCAAAGTGTTTAAGCTTCAGCTTCAGTATTTGTCCTTCCAGTGAACAGCCTGAATTAATTTCTTTGAGTATTGACTGGTTTGATCTCCCTGCTGTCCAAGGGACTCTCAAAAGTCATCTCCACCACCACAATTCCAAAGCATCCATTCTGTGACTCTCAGCTTTCATATAGTTCAACTCTCACAGCCATACATTGCTACTAGAAAAGTCATAGCTTTGACTCTGGCAAGGAATTTGTCTCTGCATTTTAGTATGCTTTCCTGATTTGATTTCCTCCAATGCCTAGTACAATATTCTACATAGAATAATAGTAATTTCCATTTATATAGAGCTTTAAGGATTGCTAAATACCTTCCTCCCAATAACCTTATGAGTTTACAGTATACATGTTTTAATTTCCTTTGTAAGTGAAGAAATTGAGGCTAGTAGAATTTAAATGACTTATCCATAGTCATATGACATGTCAGAACCATGGTTTCAGACAAGGTCAGCCTCAGCTCAAGTATAGATCTCTCTTCTGCAATACCCTACCTTCATTAGCAGATGCTTAATAGATTTTAGTGAATAAAATTGAATTGAAACAGTGCCAGTGGAAGGCTGTGCAAGAAGAATCACAGATTTTTGGTTGTAAGGGCCCTTGTAGGCCATCATATAGATGAAAGAATTGAGGTCTAAGAGGTCACAAAGTTAGACAGTGGCTGACTCAGATTTTTCTGACTCCAGATGCACTGTACCTTCTACTGTCCCATACTGCTAATAGATGCAAGTTGGCCAAGCCCATGGATGTAAATGCCTGTCCATTTTGTGAATATAGACATAATAACAGGTTTAGAGAAGAGTTGCTATTAAGCAACTTGGGATTCAACTAGTCATTAAAGGAAATCCTTCTAGAAACAAATGGAGAAATCAGAAAGCTAATTTCATGGATTAAAAAAAACAAGCGTTCTTTTTTTCCCTTTCCATGGAGAGCTACAAATTCTTTCATAATATTCCCAACTGTTTGCTTCTTTATTGACAAAATAATGGATACCCCTCTCCTGTGTAGCAGGAACACATCTTTTGGTAGGAACCATCAATAAATGGAATCTAACCCCAGGTAGCACCTCTAGTGTGAAGTCTGTTTCAAGGATCATAAATACCAGGGACCATCTAGTCTTATCATCTCACTTTATAGGTGGAGATTCTGAGGCCCAGGATATGAGTGGGGTTCGAACCCCTCCCTAGCTTTCTTTATATTAGACATTAAGTAAGCCCTTTGGTTAGCCATAGAAGAGACAAATGGAGAGATTTTGTGGAGGGACAAATGGAGTGATTTATTCATGGTCTCAATGAATCATTTGTCACCCTGTGGTTCTCATTGGTGACCTTTTTGGCCAGAGAGCAGTTTAGATCCTCTATTCTCAGGGCTTCATGCAGGTGTTGCAATAAATCACTGTCCCTGCTTTCCATCACAGGAAATGTGGAATGCTTCCTCTGATTGCATTCAGGGAATCCTTTGCCCTATCCAATGCTGTTATTCAGTTGTTAGCTTTTGTGAGCCCATTTAGAGTTTTCTTGGTAGAGGTACTAAAGGGGTTGGCCATTGCCTGCTCCATCTCTTTTTATAGATGAAGAAACTGAGGCAAACAAGGTTAAGTGACTTGTCCAGGGTCATGTAGCTAGTAAGTGTCTGAGGCCATATTTAAGATCAGGAATTTAGAGCATACCCCACACTTTATACATGAGGAAACTAAGGCCCAGAGAAGGACTTATATAAGACCATATACCTAGTTATAACCAAGCTGAAACTGGATCCAAGGTCTCCTATCTCTTTGTGCTATATTGTTTTTTTCCCATTTCTGATTAAAAGTCATATCCCTGCATTCCCAGTCTAGTGTCTGGGACTTATTCCCAATTTGAATAAATCCTTTTGACTTCCCTGGGACTTGGTAAAATGAAAGGCTTGAACTACATGCTGTCTAGGGTATCTTATGACTCTAAATTCTATGCTTTAAGGACCATTTTCTTTTGGCATGTCAGGGCAGAAGGTAATTGTTGATTTTACACTGACCCTGGGCACTTGTGAGTCAGCAACAATGGCTTTTATGAATAATAAGGAAGGGAGTATGGTGGTGTCATTTGTACCTGCCATCAAGCCTTTTCTCACTTGTCACCTTTGCCACATGGGCTAGAAATTACGTGCTGTTCTAGACCTCTCTATCATGGAATTCAGTTAGGACTTTGGACTTTGTCTGGAGGACTTTATTATGTAAACTCCTTGAGAGCGGGGATTGCTCATTCTGTGTATTTGTATTCATGACACATAATAGGCACTTAATAAATGCTTGTGGGTTGAATGATTGTTGACTGACTATGAGAAAGTAGCCTATTTCAGTATCTGGGTTAAAATAATGGTTTCATCCCTTATAAGTTGTGTGACTTTGGGAAAGTCTGCAATCTCTTTGGGTTTTGATTTTCTCATATGTAAAGTAATGGAATTGGACTAACCAGATGCTAAGGTCTCTTCTTCAAGACCTTAAACCTACCGTTTGCTTTGAAAGATTTGGTTAGAACATCATTTTAACCCATAATCTGGTTTTGTTTGGCTCTAGTGCAGGTGGTATGACAAAGTTATACATTATTCCTAGAGGAGATTTCCCAGATATGTTTTTCCCACAAAGAACTTAGAACATTGAGTCTTCCTCCAAGGCAATATTATTTCCTCCTCTCCACATTTTTTTTTAAAGCAAGGGGGAAATCAAGGCACAGGGAGGAGAGGAGAGACTAATTCACTGACATCCAGTAGGCTAGATGGGTTGACACAAGTCTTCCTGTAGACTTTACTCCATTGTGCTGTTTACTGTTAGACTATTGTAAAATCCTGATTCTTTAATGGAGTGGACTGGGAATTGAGTTCTTTCTGTTAAAATGGAAATTGGCAATCTCCCCTAAAAATGTTATTGAAAAAAAAGTCTTAATTGAATGACGATGGGAGATAAAACGTGCTAAGCTGCTCCCTTTTCCCTTTAGTAGTGAATTAAGATACTCAAATAGCCAATACATTACCTAAAAAGCCCATAAGCATCGTTCAAACTGTCAGTCACTTTGACTTCTGTAAATTCAGCTTTTCTTTTAAACTGACATTATGCACTGAAGGGATTTGGCATTGTTTAAATGATACTTTTCTGGTTCTTTTTCTTATTTGACTAATGATAACTGATAACTGGGAGGGAGTTGTAGTATGCTTTCCATTATCCTCTTTGGAGGAAAGAGGCTATAGACATGCAAAATAATACCAAGGGTGATAAAAAAGAAACAAAAAAAGTATGCTGTCTTTGGGTACACACTTCCTGCCAGAAGCCTGACACCACATATCTCTTATAGTGCCTTAAAAGTCTGAGCACTGTGCAAGTATGATAACCCTGTCTCCAGTCATGTTTTGGTATATGACTTACACTGTCTTTCATGGTTAATGGTATGGCCAGTGTAGAAAAGGTACAGACTAGACTAGAAGACCTCTGAGGTGCTGTCTAACTCTCCAGATTCTTTGAAAATAGACTGTTGGGAGGGAGGGAGCCCCCTGGGGAACAATACCTATGGGGTGGAGTCAGGCCTTTTTATTGTTTTGAATAAGTTGTGACCTGAGTCCTTCTTAGCACCAGAGTACATAGGCAGAAATGAGACAAGTAGTGTGTTGTAGGAGTGGTTTCCTCTTCATTATTTTCATGTTTTCTCCTCCATTAGAATGTAAACGCCTTGAATGAAGTGACACTTTTTTGCACCTTCTCCCCTTTTTGTATCCCCAGGACTTAGTACTGGGCAGTGTTTAATAAATGCCTGTTGATTGGTCCCTTGGCAAGTACATTGTAGAGGGATGCATTTGACTGGGCAGCCTCTGAAATTCCAGCCCAGAGATTCCAGGCCCTCAAGTGCCTCTTCCATCGTTGTTTAGTCATTTTTTAGTCATGTCCAACTCTTCATGTCCCCATTTGGGGTTTTCTTGGCAAAGATATTGGAGTGGCTTGTCATTTCCTTCTCCAGATCATTTCAAAGATGAGAGCAGGGTTAAGTGACTTGTCCAGGGTCACACAGCTAATAAGTATCCGATGCTAGATTTGAACTCAGGAAGTTGAGTCTTCCTGACTTTAGGCTTGGCATTGTGCTACCTGGCAGCCTCTTATGTAAAGAACATTTAGTTGGATGAAATGATAGTCACAGGAAAGGATTAAGTTTCTTCTGTCTGGCTCTAGAAGTTATAACTAGGAATGGTGGGTGGGCATTACTGAGAGGCAGACATGATATCAATGTAAAGAAAACTTCTCTCATAGTGAGAGTTATTCAAGTGAAGTGCTATACTTGAGAAATACACCTTATTCTCAGAGAACTTTAAGAAGAGACAATGATGGAGAGGAAAGGCAAGGAAGAAGGCAGGGAGGAAAGAAGGAAGGCAGACAGGAAGGAAGGAAAAAGGGAAGGAAAGAAGGGAAGGAGTAAAGGAGTCTTAGGTAGGCTATATCATTAGAATTTGCCTATCTTGTTTTGTAGAAGATGCTCATTTTTTTTTCCTTGAAAACTTGCAGAATCAGAGAGGCATCATAGTGTAGTGGGTAGAGAGCTGGCCTTGAAGTCAGGATGACCTGGATTCAAGTTCTATTTCAGGCATATACAAGCTGTTTGACCCTGGGCATAATTATATACCTATTTCTTGTTCAGTCATTTCAGCTGTGTCTGACCCTTCATGACCCCATTTGGATTTGTTCGTTTGTTTTTTGGCAAAGATACTGGAGTGGTTGGCCATTTCCTTCTCCAGCTCATTTTACAGATGAGGAAATTGAGGCAAACAAGGTTAAGTGATTTGCCCAGAATTCACACAGCTAGGAAGTGTCTGAGGCCAGACATGAACCCATGAAGATGAATCTTTCTGAATTCAAACTTTATTCAATCTGCTATAACACCTAGCTTCAAAATGATTGCAGATCTTCATTGGTGAAAGGAGTTTCCTCATTGGAAATTCTGATGAAATCATAGATCCAGTTCAAACATGCCCTACCTCCACCCTTCCAAACACCTTCCAAATTCTTCAGTCCATAGGAATTCATACTGAATGCAGGATCACTTTTTACTTTTCTTTCATCCTACCTTAGCAGTTAAGCCACTCAAGTTTTAGGAAATAGATTGAAAATCTTGGGCTTCTGCTATTCATCCACTCATCCACCCATCCTTCCTTCCATCCATCCATCCATCCATCCATCCATCCATCTATCCATCCATGTCTTTATCCACTCAAAAAATGTTAACTGAGTGTGTACTGCCTGCAAGGATATGTCCTTGACATGAAGTGGGACATGTAAAGATGAATTAGGCATGACCCTGCCTTCAAGGAGTTCATAGTCTTTTGGGGGAGATAAGGAATATGCATATATAACTATAAAAGGGAATAGTTAAAAATTGGGAAAACAACAGTGAACTGTCTAATGATTTATGTTCTAAGGAGACCCAGAAGGTGAGGCCTCAGAAATCAGAATATAAATCTTAGAACATTACTGAATGAAGATTTCCTTAGACTAGGAGATTGGTCAGTGATCTAACATTCTGGTGCTGTTTTCATTCATAGGAATATTATTTTAGAAAACTTTTATCCTTTGGCTGAGATACACTTCCTCACTTCCTTTCTTCTCACTCTCCTCTTAACTGTTTAACCTGATTTCCAGCATTACTATTAAACTGACACTGCTCTCTTCTGTGTCCAATGACCTCTTAATGACAAATATCATGGTCTTTCCTCAGTCCTCATCCTTCTTGACTTCTCTGCAGCTATTGACCCTTGCTCATCTTCTTCTCCTTGATGCTCTCTCCTCCCTAGGATTCTGTGACCCTACTCTATCTGACCACACCTTCTCAGTCAAAAGATACTGAGAATCTGTATCTAGCTCATACCTACTAGCTCTAGATATCCCACAGTGCTTTGTCCTGAGCTCTCTTCTCCTTCTATACTATATCATTTGGTGATTTCATCAGCTCCTTTGTATTTAATTATCATTTTTATGCTGATGATTCTCAAATCTATTTATTCAGCCCTAACCTACCCACTGACCTCTAGTCTCCCAACTCCAACTGCCTATTAAATATCTTGAATTAGATATCCTCTAGACGTCTTGAATTTAACATGTCTGAAAATGAACTCATGATCTTTCTCCAAAAAAATCCTTCCCACTTCCTAACTTTCTTATTACCATTGAGTGCACCATCATCTTTCCAGTCACTCAGACTTGCAACTGAGTGTCAGCCTTGACTTCTCATCTCTCTCATCCCCCTGTCCAATCTATTGAAATCTATCCTCCACTTTCATGTCAAAGAGATCTTCCTAGAGCTCAGGTTTGACTATTTGACATTGCCCCTCATCACTTAGCTCCAGTGGTTTCCTATCACCCTTAAGGACAGAATATAAATCACTTGTTTGGTATTCGAAGCCCTTAATAAGCTCACCCATTGTCCCAATCCCCTTCCAGTTTTTTTTAGGTCTTACAGTCCACCATGTACTCTGTATTCTAATGGTGCTAGCCTTCTTGCTTCAAAAAAAACAAAACAAAAAAAACCAAAACCAAACCACTCAAACTCTAGGTATAATTATCCCTTCCACATCATGTGGATTAGGGGCACAGTGCCCCTGTGATCTGGAAATCTGCATATAATTTTTTGGCCCTCTCGTCACACCAAAGAAGTCTAAATTTTTTCTTTTTCTTTTATGGGGTGTTTATAGTAACTTATTGTAAAATTTGTGTTAAGTATTTGGTCATGGATTCTGTTTCATCTGCTTGACTTCTACAAAACTCCCCAAAAGTTCCCATTTAATTTCCTATGCTGACCCATGATTTTTTGAAACCATGATGAGGGAAGTCATGATTTGGAAGGCATAACTGTATTTATGACTGTTTTAATAACTTGTAGACTTAACACAAGGATGTATTCTGAAGTAAGGAAAGCACTGAGTTCTTTTTTTTTTTTTACAGAGTTGTCCTTTCAGTGCAGCTTATTAATGACAGAATGAGTGTCTCTGGATGTTGATGATTGTGGATCACTGCAATATCATTTCCCATTTCGTGGCTAATTTTTGTCTATTATTTCTCCTTTTTCAGCTCAACCAGCAGATCTCTTAAAGGTATTAGATTTCCACAATTTACCTGATGGGATAACAAAAACAACAGGTTTCTGTGCGAGCAGAAAATCTTCCAAAGGACCAGATGTTGCTTACCGAGTTACAAAGGATGCTCAACTCAGTGCACCCACCAAGCAGCTGTATCCTGGTAAGAAGTCCATGTTTTTATTTCAGGGATATGAACGTTATGACCCTCTGGTTTTCAATTATGGAACTACACTGGAAAATTTATATGTAGAAGCATGTATTATTTTCTAGGTAGTCCTTCTGATGGGGACCATTAAACTTAATTTTAGTAAAACAAAATTAAGCAGATTTCTCATCATGCACTGACAAAGGTATGAACATCTCTGAGTGAGACCAGGAACATGTTATATCTGTTCATATCTCTCTTTTCCAAACAGGTGTAATCTCCAAATGTATAAAGCTGGGCCCTGAGTGTGAAAGGGATAAGAGAATTTCTTGGGTGGGTAGGTTAAAAGAGATTTCAGGATCATCCTAAAGGAAATATATTCAGAGGAAATCTTAATTAAGGACAATGGCATTAAAAAACACATGAATCAAGCATTATGACTACCAAGAGGAAAGAGAATTTTTTAATGAGAATCAGTTACCAAGGACCAGACTTCTGTTTTTAATTATATACAAGGAGCCTGAAGAAACTTGAGCAACCAAAATATCATTCTTGAGCCCACACTGCTGTAGGACCATCACGGCTCTGCATGTTTCAGCAGTAAAAGAGGATGTCTTTATCTTGACAAGTGTGAAACAGGCCAGTGATTGATTTCCTCCTTGGGAAATAGGAGGACATATAATGGGGAGTTCAACTTCCTAACTCAAGCAGGGTCTGCCATGAGTGAGAGGCCTGGGACTCTCTGTGCACACTCGCCTAATAGACTTATCTTACGTAGACAGTTCTGAGCCATTTGGAAGAGAGAAAATACATATTCGCTTATTGGCTTTCCTTTTTTTTTCTTTTGGCACTGGACAATTTATTTGAGGGTATTTTTTCAGTTCGTTATAATACATTTATATAACCCTTTAAGTTTTGCAAAGCACTTTGCACAGCTTATCTCACTTGATTCTTGCAATAGATCTGTGAGGTAGGTACATGGTTACTCCATTTTACAGAAAAGGAAAATGAAGTTGAGAGAGTTTAAGTGACTCACCTAGGATCATGCAGCTATTAAATGTCTGAGGGGGGATTTTATTGCTAGTCTTTCTGATTCCAAAATGAGAATTTTATCTACTTGCTATACTGTCTAGAGGCAATGGGGTATAATCAAGATAGCATTTGACTTGGATTTAGATCTGCCTTTAAATTCCATCTCTGACATATATTCACTGTACAATCCATAAATCACTTAATCTGTATGTGCTCTAGTTAACTATAACTCCCTAGACCTTATCTAAATCACAAATGGATTGCTATTGTCTTAGATGGAAAAAATTCCTGTATTAGTCAGTTCTCTACACTGATGAATTCCATTTGTATATAGAGTTCTTTATTAATACATTGAGCCAATAGCTTAATCAAGACAAGATTTTGTTAGCTTTAAGTTAGCTTCTTCTGATCCCTTCCACTCCACCAATTGTTTCAACTTGATGTTCAAGAATTCTCCCCTGGGAAGAGATTTGGTTAGTTTTTTTTGGGAGAGTGTCTTTTTAACTCAATGAGACAAGTCCTTTATATTCACCACGACTTTTTTCCCTCTTCTGAGATAAGGCAAGGCTATCTGTCACCATTTAGAGATCAAAAAATCTCTTTAAGAACTTACCTTTATAGTCAATAATTCACTGTATATGTTCTTGATATGAACTAAGGTACTTTAGTATGTATTTGGTTAGTACACAACAAGAAAAGTCAAAAATAGATCATTTTATTTTTAAACATTTATTTTTAATTCTTTAAAAAATTTTTTGATTCCAAATGCTATTCTTTCCTCCTGCCCCTCCCCTCCCACTGAGGAGGCAAACCATATGATATCAATTATATGTGTGAAATAATTCAAGACATATGTCCATATTAGCCATATCACACACAAAAAGCAAGAAAAATTTAAAACTGAGGAAGCTATACTTCAATTTGCTCTGAGTTCATCAGTTTTTTCTCTGTAGGTAGATAGTACCTTTCATCATGAATCCTTTGAAATTTTCTTAGATCATTGTATTGATCAGGGTAACTAAGTCTTTCACAGTTGACCAGCATATACAATATTGTTGTTACTGTGTGCAATGATCTCCTGGTTCTGTTCATGTCACTCTAATCAGTTCATGTAGGTCTTCCCATGTGTTCCTGAAACCAACCCCTTTCTCATTTCATATAGCATAATAGTATTCCATCAAAATCAATGCCACAACTTGTTCAGTCATTTCACAACTGACAGGTATCCCTTCAATTTCAGTTCTTGGCCACCACAAAAAGAACTGCTATATTTTTTCATCTCTTTAGGGTATGGACCTACCAGTAGATCAAAGTTTCTCCAGAATGGGTTGGACTAGTTGCCTACTCCACCAACAATGTACCAATGTACCTATTTTCCCTCATCTCCTCCAACAATTGGCATTTCTGATAGGTATGATGTGTAACAACCTCAGAGTTGTTACAGTTTATCTTTTGCTAATCAATTATGCTTTAGAGAATTTTTTTCATTTGACTATAGATAGCTTTGATTTCTTTTTCTGAAAATTGCCTGCTCATATTCTTTGTCCATTTATCAACTGGGGAATAGCTCTTTGTCCAGATAACTAACTGGTCATAGCAAATAGTCTTTTTCAACAAACCCAAAGGTGACTCTCCATATGGACATTACCAGAAAGTTAATATAGAAGTCAGATTGATTATATACTTTGCAACCAAAAGTGGAGAAACTACAGCCAGTTAAAACAAGACCTGGCACTGACTGAGGCTCAGATCATTCGTTTCTTATGGTAAAATTCAGGCTTAAATTGAAGAAATTAGAGAAACCCATCCGACTGTATGACTATGACCTAAATAGCATTCTTTATAAGTATGAAGTAGAAGTGAAGACTGGATTTAATGCATTAGATCTGGTAGACATAGTGCTTGAAGAACTGTGGGCAGAGGTTTGCACTATTGTGCAGGAGACAGCAATAGCAATAATAACAATAAAAACAGAAACACACAAAAAACCTTCCAAAGGAAAAGAAGAGCAAGAGTCTGATAAGGCTTTCTGAGTAACTGAGGGAAGAAGTAAAGGGAAAGGTGAAAGAGAAAGATATATCCAGCTAAATACAGATTCCAGAGACTAGCATGGAAAGGAAAGCTTTTCTTAAATGGGCAATAGGAAGAAAGAGAAGAGGAAAGCAGAATAGGAAAGACAAGAAGTCTCTTCAAGAAAATTAGAGACGTTAAAGGGATATTTCATGCAAAAACAGGCAGGATAAAAGACAAAAATGGTAGAGAGTTAACAGGAGCAGAAAAGATTAAGAAGAGATAACAAAAATACACAAAAAGAACTATGTAGGAAAGATACTTTTTAAAATTTTGGTAAATAGGATTTTCTTTTTTTCTAATTACATGATAGTTTTCAATATTCATTTGAAATAAGATTTTGAGTTTCAAATTTTTTCTCCCTCTCTCTCCTCCCTCACTTCTCCTCTTTCTACTCCCCAAGATGGCAAGCAATCTGATTTTGGTTATAAATGCGCAATCAGGTAAACATATTTTCATGTTAGTCATGTTGTGAAAAAAGAAACAGAACAAAAGTATAAAAGTCACCAAAAAAAAAGTAAAAAAAAAAAGTGAAAAATAGTATGCTTTGATCTACATTCAGATTCCATAGCTCTTTCTCTGGATGTGGATAGCATTTTTCCATCACAAGTCGCATGTAAGATCTTAATATCACCAATATTACAATGATGTGCTTACTGATCTGAAACCAGATATCCTTCAGAATAAAGTCAAGTGGGTCTTAGGAAGCATTGCTAACCATAAAGCTATTGAAGGTAATAGAATTCTAGATAAGCTATTTAAAATCCTAAAAGATGATGCTGTTAAGATATTGCAGTCAATACTGGAATTTGAAAATTTGGAAAACTTAACAGTGGTCACTGGTTTGAAAAAGATCAGTTTATTCCCCAATCCTAAAAAGGCAATGCCAAGGAATGTTCTGATATGAACATTCAGATATTGTCTAAGTTATGCTTATTTCACACAAGCTAGGCTTCAGCAATACGTGAATCAAGAATTACCAGAAGAAGAGGCTGGTTTTTGAAGAGACAGAGGAACTAGAAACCAAATTACCAACATATACTGGATTTTGGAGAAAACATGAGAGTTCCAGACAGACAACAACTTCTGCCTGATTAACCACACTAAACCTTTGAGTGTGTGGCTCACAATAAAATCTAGCAAGTCCTCAAAGAGATGGGAGTACTACATCATACTGCTTGTCTCCTGAGGTACCTGTATGAGGACCAAGAGGCCACAGTTAGAACTAAACACAAAACAACTGATTGGTTTAAGATTGGAAAAGGAGTACAACAAGGCTTTATGTGTCACCTTTTTTATTTAACTTGTATGATGAGTACATATTTAACTTATATGGTGAGTATTGTGTAAGATTGATTGCTACACTCAACTGAGTATGTATATATACTGGCATATGATGATATGCCAGATTGGATGAATTAAAAGCCAGAATTAAGATCACTGGGAGAAATAACAACAATCTCAGATATGCAGATGATACCATTCTGATGGCAGAAAATACAGAATTGAGATGCCTGTTGATGAGGGTAAAGGAAAGAATGTAAACGCTGACTTGAAGCTTAGAATAAAAAAAAACTAAGATCTTGGCAACTGGTTCTATCATGTCATGGTAAATAGAGGGAGAAGAAATGATAGCAGTATCAGACTTTATATTCTTGGCCTCAAAGATCACTGCAGATGTCAACTGCAGCCATGACATTAAGAGACAGTTCTTTCTTGGAATGAAAGCTGTGGCAAATCTGGACAGCTTAACAAAAAGCAGAGATATCACTTTGCTGACAAAAGTCTGTACAGTCAAGGCAATGGTTTTTCCAGTGCAATGTATGACTGTGAGAGTTTGACTATAAGAAAGCTTAATGCCACAGAATTGATGCCTTTCAATAGTGGTGCTAGAGATGACGTTTGAGAGTCCCTTGAGCAGTGAGGGGATCAAATTAGTCAATACTTAAGGAAATAAATGCAGACTATTCACTGGAAGGCTAAATACTAAAGTTGAAGTTAAAAGACTTTGGCCATGTAATGAGAAGACAGCACTCATTAGAAAAGAACCTAATACTGGAAGAGATTGAAAGCAAAATGAGAAATGGATGGCATAGGATGAGATGGATTGATAGTATCATGGAAACAATAAACATGAAGTTGGACAGACTTGAAGAGATAGTGGGGGATAAAAAGGCCTAGTGTGCTATGGCCCATGGGGTCACAAAGAATCAGACAAGACAGTGCAACTGAAAGAATAAAAGAATGGCTCATTTTTTAAAATAAATTTAACCCAGGTTCCTGAGAAAATGATGTCTTTATCAGAGAAACTTGCTAAAATTTTTTTTTTAATATTACTTCGTTGTGGATGGTACCTTTTATCAAAATGCAGTTTCCTTGATTATCTGTTTTAATTAAGTCTATTTTTGCTTTTGTTTGTCTAAGATCATGATTGCTACCACTGCCTTTTTTACTTCAGCTGAAGCATAATAGACTCTGCTCCAGCCCTTTATTTCAACTCCGTGTATGTCTTTCTGTCCCAAGTATGTCTCTTGCATACAACATATTGTTGGATTCTGGTTTCTAATTCCTTTTTGCTATCAGCTTCCGTTTTATGGGTGAGCTCTATGAATTCACATTCATAGTTCCTTTCAGTAATTGTGTATTTCCTTCCATCTTATTTTCTTATGTTTATCTTTCTCTCTCTTTTTATTCTGTCCCTTCTTAAAAGTCTGTTTGGCTTCTGACCACTGCCTTCTTTAATCTACTTTCCCTTTTATCATCCCCCACTCCCATGTCTCTTATACCCTTCCCCTCCTATTTCTTTATTGTGCAAGACTGATTGCTATATCAATTGAGAGTGTATATGCTCTTCCCTCTTTGAATTAATTCTGATGAGAGTGAGGTGCCATTATTGCCATTTTCCTCTTCACTATAATCTTTGCATGCCTCCTTTATGTGAGAAAATTTTCCCTATTCTGTTTCTCCCTTTTCCCTTCTTTGAGTGTATCCCTCTTTCTCCCCTTATATTTTTTTAGGGGACAGATCATCTCAATATAATTGACTCACACTCCTGCCCTCTGTCTATGCTGACTCCTTATAATTGCCCTAATAAAGTTCTTCTAGTATAGGAATATACACAGTTTAATTTTATTGAGTCCCCTTGTGTTTACTCTTTCATGTTTTCCTTTTCATGATTCTCTTGACTCTTTTGTTGAATGTCAGATTTTCTATTTAACTATTTTTTTTCCGTAAGGAATGCTCAAAAGTTCTCTATTTCATTAAATGTCCATTTTTTGCCTTGAAGGATTTTACTCACTTTTTCTGAATAGGTTATTCTTGGTGGAATGTTGGGAGAGTCCAGATGGATCCCAGCCTGTACTCTTTTTGAAGAGTCTTAAATAAACTAAGATATACCCAGAATGAATAATAGGTATCTCATTTAACATCACACCAAGGAATTTCTATCCCATTTTATGTGGAGAGACATAAAATAACCAACATTTCAAACATTTTAAAAGAATTGGTGGATGAAGATATCGATCACATCCATTTTTCAGTCAACTTTCTTCAGAAGATGGTTTATCTAGTTGTTATAAACACCATTTTCTAATAGCAATAAAGTCAATAACTTATGAAATAAAGAAATACTATCACCTCAGTCTATGCAGAGTCACTCAGGAGTCTTGGGTCTTCCATTGTGAAATAGATGTATTACTGACTGTCCAAATAATTTGAAATCTGTGTCCTGTTGTCTTATTTTTGTAATATGGTTCACTATAAAAAGGAAAAAAGTTTCAAAAATCCAGATGAATTCCATGAGATTTGGTGACAAGCCTAAATTATTGACTTTGAGAAATACTAATTTATTTGTTTTAAGAAAGAACATCTTATGAATTAAAGTAGGTCACAAAAATATTGTCCAAGAGGAGTCCTTAGGGAACCTACTTTAGCTAATAGAATGATTTTATATATAAATCATATATATATATATATATATAGGGTATATTTATAAGAATGTATAAGGTTTTATATGTATTATATGCATATGGATATATAAATGATCAATTACTACTTAAAATCATTCTTGGTTGCTTGGAAACAGCTTGACTAATAGATGCTATTTATTATTCTCCCTATAAGATCTCAGGGAAGGTGTTTTTATAGAGAATTATTATAAGATAATGTGGTATTATTTTATTACTCCAAATATGGAGAGAAATAATTTTAAAAAGCAAACACAAATTCTTACATTCTTTCCTTTTTATAAGCTGCCATGTAAACAACTCATATTTTGCTTCAATTCTCCACATCACTCAAATTTATCTTTGAGGCATTTTAAGTAGATCAGACTTTACCATCCTAAAAAGAAGGTTCATAATTTGAACTGAGTTTCTAAACTGACTAGTTTTATTAGAATGAATAATAAAATGAAATCAATCTACTTTTCTAGGGGTTATGAATTTGTAGCAGGATTAAAAATAATAAATTCAAAGAAAGTCATGGCAGTATCAGGTTAGGAGAAGGAAGGTCAGTGAAATTGCTGAGTAAGAATAAAACAAGATTTCTTCATATAAAATGATCTGTATCTTATGGGGCAAGCGGAGGGGAGAGAGAGAGAGAGTCAGAGTCAGAGTTCACTTGTGCCAAGGTGGTTCATCTCTTAGCATTAAAATCATTCCAGGCTTCCTTTTTCTCTCAGAGGTCCAAGGGCCAATTACAGGACTGCCACTGAACCCTCATCAATTTACAATTCGCATTTTTATTTACAATTTATCATTCAGCTTAATGAGTTGGTTTGTCATCCATTGCTCAGTAACAGCTATCTTACCTCCTAAACCTGGTTGACCAATTCTGATTCCAATCCCAACTCACTGATTGTGTAAACAGACTCCCAGCTATTTCCTTGTCACCAGTGACAGACACCCTAATACAGGAGCCAAGTCTTGATTTCATACTGCCCCTGGATAGTTTTAGCTAACTCAATAGAATCTTTCCCCTGAGGACTACTGTCAGGGGAATGAATGATCTTCTGCATCTAACAGGACCATTACCAAGAATCAAGTTCGACTTCATATTGCTTAGTTCCCCCATTATGTTTTCTAATCATGTGATACTTAAATCCCCATAAATCAAAATCTGATCTTGCTTCATCTGAAGGTCGTGTTTGCTTTGAGAACCTATTCTACTTAGATACTGAATGTATCTGTGATTTCCTCTGCTCTGCAGATTTCAGTTACCTCTTTGTGATTCTTACCCATGTTTTCAACATGGTATTCTCAACATTCCTCCACTGAGTGTTTACTCAACATGCCAGAGGTCTTCCTCTGATTTCTTTATAATTTCAAGGACACCAACACTTTAGTCTATGCATTCTTAGCATATATCTGACCTCATTATTAAGGATATATATATATATATATATATACATACATATATGTATATATGTATACATACACACATATATGCACATAATATGTATACATATATATATGATTATATATACATGTAACTAGAAAAGGTCTTTAAAATGGTATGATAGGACCAGTTCAGTATTTGAGCGATTTTGCTGGAGAAATGTCTAAAATACTTAATGACCAATATCAACCATGAATGAAATAAATGATCAAATCATACTACTCCATTCCCTTTCTCTGGCTTTTTGAAGACTAATGGGGTTTAGTAATCTGCAAAGCATCACATCCCCATTTCCCAATGAGAAAGTCTCCTACTGGATAGGGAGAAAATAAGTGATTAATCTACAGCTTGAAAAATCAGTGACATTGACAGGGAAACCAGAGTTTGTCCAAGGATGTGAAATGTAGAGGACAATAAAAGAATAAACATTTATTAAATGCCTATTATACTAGGTTCTCTGTGAGGCACTGAAGATAGGGAGACAAAAATAGGCAGTTTACATTGATATCAATGATGCTTATGATCCTTTAGCAGCAGAGAAAAGAACCATCTTGATCAGTTGACTGGATAATTAGTTAAAATAGAAAGCCACCAAATGTCTCATCTTCTGCTAGAGGCTGCACCTTGAGTGAACTCCTCCTTTTCTAGTCTCATGTTGCTCCAATTCACAGTCTCCCAGGCAATGCCCCTTGATGATCTGGTGGAAGCCACTGTCCCACTCCAACTAAATCAAGGTCATATTTCATGCTGCTTATCCTAAGTAAATTAATTGGCTAGTCATCACCCTGATGAAATTTTCCTTGGATTAAAAAATATGCAGGAATTTTCATTCAGAATTCCCATCAGAAGGCAAGAGCACTTTCATTACCAGTAATTAGGAAGAGGATGTCTTTTTAAAAGTAACTGAATGGTACAGTGCTTAGAGTCCTAGACCTGGAGTCAGAAGGACCTGAATTCAAATGTGACTTCAGACACTAACTGTGTGACCTAGGCAAGTCTATTAATTTTTGTCTGCCTCAGTTCCCTCATCTATAAAATAGAATAATAATAGCAGCTGCCTCCCAGAGTTTTGTGAGGATTAAATGAGATAAGAGTTGAAAAGCATTTTGCAAACCATAACCACTGGGCATTACTATTCCTCAAATGTCTTCCCAGATGCTCTTTTTCTGTAACTCACCTGGGATACAGGTACAGCTCCCTCACTCCTACTCTGCACTGTTTGCCTTGTCTATGTAGTGGCATCCTATGCTCCAGAATTATACTCTCTCGCTCCACACCATCAGCATTCCATCTCCTTTGTGTCAGAATCATTCATTATCATGAAGGAAATCCAGCTGGTAAACTAATTGGTCTGGATTTGTTACCCTTTCCATTTGCATTTTTAAAAAGACTTCTTAGAAGAATGTGTGGACCTATAAAAATGAATTGATAATGATGGAATTTCAGACACTACAAGCAGGTGGATGAAGAAAATATTTGGGGATTAGAAAAGCATTTCTTGAAACCTTTCAAATAAATAGTGTATTGATGGTTGCCTATTCCACCTACTCACCCCCACCATATTCAAGGTTAGCTCTGCCTTACTACCTAGTCAGTGTTAAGAACTAACGCAGCCTACCCATGGTCATCTTTGATTAAATCTTCTCTGAGGCCATGGCAGAGACATCAGAAGGCTCTTTTCTCCCCTAACCAGCCCTCAAATGAGGGAAGTTGCTTCTGCAGCATTCCTAGCCTCTAGAAGTTTCAACACCATTTTTTTTTTTACAATTCACTTTGAGACAGTGACTAATACTGTCTAGGGGATTAGTTAAGCCTTCGGCATCCCTGGCAAGGCTTGTGGAAACTTGGCCTCAGGTCAAATTCCCAGCTTTTAAGAATTGTGCCAGATGGCATCTTTCTCCTCCACTGAGACCCTCAGTGCCTTCCAAAGAGAACTCACACTTCTCTCACCCCTAAAATCTGTCATGGATTTTTGGGAAGGATGAAAGTTGTATGTGAACTGGTGGCTTTGGCTGGGTCCAGGTGCTTCATGCTTAGGCTGTTAGCTTTGTTCCCTCAAGCTTCATGATGAATCAATGGATCCAATAGTTTTTTTACTAGTGCAGTATTATTCATTCAACACATATTTATTGGCCACCTACTGTGTGCCTGAAACACTGAGCAGTCCTATCATTTGGTGAAACTGAGATACTACAGAGGGCTTCCTGAATGATTTAACTGAATCCCTAGATGAGAGTTATCCCAAAGTGTTACATTTCCCTAGCAAAATAAAATAGGAAGCATATATTTTCAAAAGTACAATCATATTTCCCAGCTGTATAGATGCCATAGATTATAAAATGTACCAGTTAAAATCCCATGCACATGTCAGTGCATAGAATAGACCATTTCTAACAGTGACACTAAATTCATTGTTATTTTGCCAAGAGACAGATTAATGTTAAACATAATTTATCCTTTCAGTTTATTTGAACTGAGCAAATTCGTTACCATGGAGATTTAAAAAAGAGAGAGCAAAAGAAACAGCATTTTAATGAACTGGCAACATATCTAGGCTAGTGGAACTGAGCTATATATCATACTTGAGAATGTGGGCTCCATAATTTTCCAGCGCCTTTCCTTATCCCAAATAGAAACGTGTCTGGAATTAACAGGATATAGGAGTGGAATAAAAAGTGAGAGGCATATGAATTCCGTAAAACAAGGAAATGGGAAAAGCAATGACAGTAGAGTATAATTGACTGGCCTTTGTGAAACATAGGTATTTACTTAAGAAGTGGTTGTGGTCTGTCAAACTGTATCCATTTATTGTTTAAGTCATTTCTTCCCAAAGCCATGGTAACTTGCTGAGGCTAAATAATGTCCTGTAAATCCAAGATTCAGAATAACCACTTGGGGAGAACTTCGAAAGAGTGACAAGTTTACTGTGTTTAGACAGGTAGCAGAAAATAGATTTCTGTGGTACCCATCAAGACTGTAAGGTTCTGGGCCTCCCTAATAGTTGCGTACATGGGACTGCTGACATGATAAGTATGTTCCTGAATGGCCGCCCACCACCATTATTAGGAAGAGTGATGGCATCCTAAGTTGAATCTTCAATAAAATAATTTCTTGTTTTTGTAACTTCCCTTACTATGTGAGCTTTTCATATACTTGCCCTGTTGATTAAGGCAGGGTTATTAGAGATTGGGGGCTAGTCTATGCCATGCACCACTGTAAAGTTAACTTGTTACCTCGTTAGCATGGGGCCTTAACTAAACAACTATAGGCAACTTCTCCATGAGGTCATCCAGCTGATGGTCTATGGCACAATGGTATGGAAGACTGAGTCAATCACATGAAAATTTGGCCTCTGTTGGACAGGAATAGAGAGCTGATTTTTCTTTTAGACCTTGACATTAGGTACCAATTTTAAGAAATGGTGTTTGTGTTTATAGTCATGTTTTTAGGAGACCAACTATGGTCACCCAGGTGTGAAATTTTATGTGACTTCTCCTTTTCCTTGCTTGAAATCCCAAGAAGTCAGTCACCCTGTGTTAAGTATAATAATGCCCTTATTGGTGCTTTGCATGGAACTTTTTATCTCTTCCTCTTCCGTTTTAAATCTTAACAGATTATCAAACTGTCTTGAATTCCCCTTCCCAGCTATGCACCTTTCCTCCAGTGTGCAAAACTAGTTAAGGTCCCCTGTCAAAACTGCTATGATACTTAATCAGCAGAGGGCACTAACACATCAGCTGCAGGGATGTGCATTACCAAGTTGCTCCTAACTTTCCCACTCTGCAGAGTATGATGAGGTTTTGGGGTCCATCAGGTACCTCAAGGTGAAGTTTTCCTGTGCTTAGAAAACTGAACTCCACTAATTCAGAAAATCTGTAGTACTGTGGAGTACTAAAGTACTCAAGCCAAAGGCACCTGCTTCTTTCTTTTGTAATGGGTTCCTTAATTGACGCCTTGTTGTAGACCCAAGTACCCTTGGCCAACTCTGATAAGCAGAAGGGACAAGCCTAATATTTCTGGCTGAGTACCCCTGGGTTTCAATAACTCTTCTTTTGCTTCCTTTTGAACCTAAAGCCTTTGAAGAAGGACCATTTATGTAGCAAATTATGGAATTCACTCTCAAGATGAACACCAGGAACCCTAAGGTTTCTAGTTAAATTAACTGATGAAATACAGGTTGTTGAGAATTCTGGAAGCATGCAGAGCGTCATCTGGGAAAGAATGGCAGGGCTAGCTTAAGAAACGCTGGGGTAACATTTCAGTGCTTACAGAGTCTTTGATTTCATTAGCATGGGCATTCCCTCTATCAATGGAGATTACAATCTTTAACCCCCTAAATAAATTGTTCTTCTCTCAGTGTGCCTTTGTTCAGGGTGTCCCCCACACTTGAATGCTTTCCCTCTTCACCCTCATTTCCTCATTTCCATGGCTCTCTTTAGGTCTCAGCTTAAATCCCAGTTTCTGCAGGAACCCTTTCCTGATCATCTCTGCTACTGGTACCTTCCATTTTGATTTTATCTTTCATTGATTCTTTATGTAACTAGCTCTTTACATGCTGTCTTCTCCATTAGAATGTGAACTACTTGGGGGTAAGGACTTTTTTGCTTTCTTTGGATCCTGAGCACTTGACACAGAGCCTGGTACCTCAGTAGTTCTCAATAAATGCTTTATGGTTGATTAAAGATAGATTGAGTCTTTATAAATTGCTGTGATTGCTGGCAACCCTTAGGAAAAGATATGCTTTTCCTAAGATAGGAGGACTTGTCCTCAGATGAGAGTTCATTAGGGGCCCGCACTTGAAACCTTTTTTAGTTTGGGAAGACCTGCTAAAACTTGACCATTGGCGATATAGCCTTCAAGAACCCAGAATTTTAACCCTGATATAGTAAGATTATGTGGAAGGGATTTTTTTGGAAGGCCTAGGCAATATATAATTCAATTCAACAAATATCTAGCAATGAAACACCTGTTGTGTATGGTGTCTTGTGCTGGTTACTGGGAGTGTTGCAAGAAACAGTTCTTGCCCAAAAGATGCTTATAGCATAATCTAGTGGGGAGTGGGGAAGAGGAGGAAGCAAGACAAATACAAAGAAACCAAATAATTCTGTTGGAGATTACAGTTGCCTTAGTATCATATTGGATTTTTTGCCTTTGAGCATATGGCAAAGACCATATGTTGATTGACTCAGGGCTGATGGATTCACTATAGGCCACTGTAGCTGTTATGAACCAGGTGCTATCATGAAGGTTGTGTTCTAATAACAATATTCTGACCTGTGTCTAGGTGAGTTCTGTGCACAAGAAGTATGCCAAAGCGGTTATCCTCTATAGTGTGGGCTGTGCTGTAGTGCACCAAAAGGCATGGATTACCCTTCTTGGTTCATAGAGACTAAGGGCATGGGCTACCCTTGTTGCTTCATTGAAAGAACTGAGTACTGTGACACTGAAATCTTGCTTGTTTGCTCTTTGTTCCAGCTTCATCATTTCCTGAGGACTTCTCCATTCTAACCACTGTAAAAGCCAAAAAAGGCAACCAGGCCTTCCTGGTCTCCATTTATAATGAGCAGGGGATACAGCAGATTGGCCTGGAGATGGGCAGGTCTCCCGTCTTCCTCTATGAGGACCACATGGGGAAACCTGGACCAGAGGACTATCCACTCTTCAGGGGCATTAATTTATCAGATGGCAAGTAAGTAGAATTTACAATAATCAGCTAGCAGATTTTTCTAACTATAATTATTGGATCAGCTAATTTTATTCAGTAGTTGTTGGGGTATATCTAGCATATATATGTGATCATAGCTCACATTTATATAGCACTTTATATTTACAAAGCGCTTTCCCCAGAACAATACTGTGAAGTAGGTAGGTGGCACAATTATTGCTACAACAGTTTTTATAGCTGAGATCCATAGTTAAATAACTTGCTTGAAGTCACAGAACTATCACGTCAGAGTCTACATCTGAGCTTCCAAATTCCAAGTCCAACAGCCATTCCGCCTTACCATGATTTCACAGCAAAATGATCTTCAGCCTAATATATTTGATAATATTGAATTTTCTATAGATGTGACAATGTACTTCAGTGGAAATAGTATTGGCCTAGGAGGCAGGAGACTGAATTAAAGTCCTAGTTCTGTTATTAGATGACAATGTATAAAATGGGAGGGTTGGATTTGTTATCTTTTAGATCTCTTCCAGAATCTTAACACTTTATGATTCTCTAAATACATATTCTTGGAATGTGACAGCTTGGTTTTTGTAAGTTACATAGATCAGATCAGTCATGGTATCTTTTTAAGTTCCATAAAGAGAAAACTAGCAAGTCTTCTGGCCCAGCCCATACCTTAGCAGCAATCTCTTCTACACACACGGGGCCATTTCCTGCCTGAACAGTTCTTAACTGTGTTTTGAGTAGTAATGATAAAAACAAAGTGGGTCCTCCTGCTATGAGAAAGATGATACTAATTAACTTACCATCAGAAGGGCTTGTGACTTGATTTGTTTATCTAGAAAAGGAGATGGGGTACTCTGAGCCATTCACCCTCTCATTTGGTTCCCTTTATTTACACTGCATATATTTGTGGGAAAGTAGTTTCAGTTAGGTTGTAGGCTATAAGCCTAGAGATTTTGAGTTTGAAGGGATTATAAAGGTTATCTTGTTCCGCCTCAAAGGAGGTTAAATGACCTTCCCATGATTCCATAGGTAGTAAAATAGCAGAGCCAGGATTTAAACTGAGGTCCTCTGACCCCTTATCAACTGTACCATGCTCCAGGATATATCTAGGGAACGAAGTGGCCAGAATTCGGGTACAAGGCAGAAAGTCTTACATAGACACTTATGACTGCTAGAGGTAGATGTGCTCATTACAAAACACCTAATAATCATAAAGAACACCTACACTAATACTTAGCATAGTTTTTTATTCAGGGATCCTTTACGCATAGATCAGTTGAATGCCAACTTAATTTTAATGAATCCATGGGTGTTATTTTTTGCAGGTGGCACAGAATAGCTATTAGTGTTCAAAAGAAAAATGTGACTTTGGTATTGGACTGTAAAAAGAAGACAACCAAGTTCTTGGACCGGAGTGACCATCCCATCATTGATGTCAATGGAATCATTGTATTTGGCACCAGGATCCTGGATGAGGAAGTGTTTGAGGTAAGAGGAAAAACTACAGAAGAACTAAGTCAGTCACACCAGTGACCTCTTCTGATCCAGCCAGTATTAACTTGTGGAGATGTGTCTTGAGATTTGCCCCCTTGAAGAATGCTCTATCTCAGGAAATTGGCTTGTGGTTTTGTATTATATATCTGCACATTTACTGAGATTGTTGTAGATTAGTTTTCCAAGGGCTATGAATAATATGTATTGGGGTAGGTTATTTTAACACCAGGCATGGTGTTAATACCATAAGAAGAGAACATCCAGATTCCACATCAATTAGAGATATTAAGTAGATCTCTTACACTCATTGTGACTATTACCAGCCTAAACTCTGTCAGTTTCCTGAGTCACCTAGAACAATATTTCTAATCCATTCCTACTGTACATGAAATGTTAGTTGTACTATTAGTATCTATTGACTGAGAAGGTAAACAATGACAAAATGCTACTATGAATTCATTAGCATTTAAAAGGAATTTGTATTTTATTAATCAGAACAATATTGACATATATTTGACAACTGCAGTAATATGTGCTCAAGAAATAGCATTCCTCTAGTCTATAGGAAAACAATTTTTAAAAATGGCAATGCTTGGTATGCCTGTATTTTCACAGAGCTCTCATAAGAGTTGTATGGCCACTTAGCCCTCAGGTTGTGAACCACTCTTCAGGTTGTACTTTATGGAACTCTGTGTGTGTGTGTGTGTTATAGTGTGTTTGTATGTCACGAGGAGGTCTGGATCCATGATTTTAATGGGAAAAAGGGTCTACTACCGTGGAGACTCCCTTCACTGATATAGTTTGGCAATTTTTATGTAGAGTCTTAGAAAGTTGCTTCAGGACTTGTCCATGGATGCATAGCTAATATATATTACCTAGAGGGAGCATTTGCATCCAGGTCTCTTGGCTCCAAGGCTGAACCCTCTTTCCACTATACCATGATGTCTCTCCACAGAGCATCAATCCAAAGCATTAATACTGTAAAAATGTACTACCATTTCATTGTGAATGTGGGTCTGTAGATTCCTATCAGAAGAGTATTATGTTCACAAAATATTCTGGGAACCCGCATAGAGTCAGCAGTGGATTTGCTTATATTTTGAAGAAGTTGGGCACATTCTGGGATTAAAAGAACCACACTGTATAGAAACCTGAAAGATTATCAGAAGGGATTGGTATTATTGTAAAAAAAATTAGTGATAGGTTGTAGACTTTATCCCTTCCCTAAGTTGTGTCCACCAAGCTGGACTGGTTGTATCTTTGACATAAAAGGATGCATATTGGTTTCTCTTTTGACTTCCTGTAATGCCAGATTGAGATCACACTGGAAACCCTCTTTTAATAAGCACTGGATAGAACAGCTGCCAGGCCAGGCAGACGCTAATCATTTAACCACTGCTCCTGGATGATTGTCTGAGATGGGGTTACCAGCAATCCAAGCATCCTCTGCAGTGAGTCATATCCCATTCAGCTGGAACTGGGTTTGTTGCGGCTTTGTTGCTTCTTTGTGAATGGATACTGGTGATCTGATCTGCAAAGGCTACACTTAACTGCCCACTGTGCAGGAGGAATAATACGTGTGCACATTCTATTTCTATTTAATTAGTAACAATATCCATCCCATTGTGGGGAATGTAGCTGAATGAGCCAGAGGACATTAGGCATACAAGTAGCACTCCATTTCAGGTATCCTCATCCTCAGCTAAAGCAATTTCTTTTTGTTTTCCATGTCCTTAAAATAGCTAACCTAGCAATCTTCCAGGCAGGTTTCAGTTGTTTCTCCTCTTACAACTCAAATGTAGGCAGACTTGAAACCTATTTGAAGCAACTGTCACCAGCTCTCTTCAAGTGGAAATATTTGTGTGTGAAGCATTAGGTGGTGGTAGTTTGGGAGGCAGCACTCCATGAAGGATGATGGGTAAGCTAGTTAAATCAGAGGAATATCTATGGTTTTGGCCCCTGCTTGTACCTCATCTGGTAGGGAAGGTGTTCTTAATAAACATTCTGCCATGGAGGGAGTCAGGTATTCTCAGATCCTGCAGGCATAACACAGTTGTGCACGTTGCTGGGGCACACCCATTACACATGCTTCTGAAAATATTGGCCCCACTGCCATAGTGACAGATGTTAGCCAGTGTGGGCATGCCCTTGTCAAAAAGGAGGTTGGATAGGTTAGAAAATCCCAGCCTAAATCTTGAAATGCAGAACTACCACGGATTTGGACTAGATAAATGTGATGGAGCTTTGGCATGACCAATAACCCTGTTTATTCATAGTACCCATGTTGGTGATTATTGCAGAAAGTCATATCTTAAGGTAGGAGAAACACTTAAGAAAATCAGTTAATTTATTATTATGAAATCTAACTTGAAAAGCTAGATTACTATTCTGATTCCCTAATGATTAGAGAGTGCTGTTTTTGAATTATATGCAACTGAAAAATTAGGTTGACCATACCACCAAGTTAAATTCTTTGAAAGCTTTAAAGAGTTTTCCATTCATCCGTTCATCTTGTCACCCATCTTCCTTCTTTCATTTCCCACCAAAGCAAAGTTTCTTGCAAATTTCATTTTAAAATTAGGAGAAATTGTAAAAAAAAAACATCTTGTGAAAACTTTTTTCAGTCCTGGTTGTTGTAAGAAAAATGCCAGGAGTCTGCTTAAAGTTAGGTATTCACAATAAACTATTATTTCTAGGTGTACACTCCAGGGTGACTAAGAACAGAGCAGCAGCTCATTGCTACAGTGGAACCTGGAAAGAGCAATTTTTATAAACCACAAGTTCTTAATGGTATGTTTGAGGTGTTTTCTCTGGTGATGAAGTTTCCTGGCTGTTAGAATTCAGAATTGGAAAATTGGAACCTTCTTCTTAATGAAGAGAGGTGGAATGCGATGAAACTCTTAACTGTTTTATGCAATCTTTTCAGAAAAAAGAAAAGTGCTGAGGATGAATGAATTGGTTTCCTAGATCTTTCCTTACTACTATACTTCCTTGAATAAAATTGAATTTTTTTTTTACATTTAAGGGAAGCAAGTCTCTAGCCACTAGTGAGTTCAGACTTCTCTCTCATCAGGTTAGATGCCAACTAGTCAAGGATACAGTGTTGCATGGTGGATAGTGCAATAGACTTGGAATTGGAAAGACCTGGGTTCAAATCCTGCCTCATACACCAGCTATGTGATTTTGGCCAGCTCACTTAACCTTTCCAGGTCTTAGTTTTCCTATGTATAAAATGAGCAGGTTGGATTTGCTAGCCTCTGAGGTTTCTTTCAACTTTAAATCTATGACCCTTTAATTCTAGAGGGGATTCTGGTTCAGTAGCACATTGGATTAAATGACCTCTGAACTTCTTCCTATATCTGCAATTCAAAACTGGATCTTCAAAGGAAGAGAAGGAAAGGTTGGTGAAATCTCAAAGTATTTCTTTAGCCCCTACATATTCCTCATAGAAGGATGGCTTCTCCTCATTAAAATTCAATTAGTTTGGGCTATGTGGAACTTTCAGTGAGAGCTGAGAGACTCTAGGCACATTTGATAGGAAGCCAAGTCTTTGGTCTGTCACATATAGGCAGAGTATTGTACAACAATGTTGTCTTCTAATGAGGATTACAAAATGCTAGAAAGTTTGGAAAAGGGTATCTTGACCCTTGGTATATAGGGCCCCACAGAAACACCCTGGTAATACCAGTAGAAAGCCACTAAGAGGAGGAGGGGAACAATTCTCCTGGATGAAAGGAAACATTTTCCCCTGTGCTACCTGAATCCTTCAGCTGCCTGACTCTATGACTTCAGTGATACCAGACTTTGTGCCTCAATACTTAGATACAAAGAGTGGGTTGGGTATAAGGCAGACTTCAATCAATCAAAAATTTGTTAAGTTCCGATTATGTGCCAGGTACTGTGCTAAGCACTGGGGATACAAAAAGAGGCAAAAGACAATCCCCATCCTCAAAAAGCTTACAATCTCATGGGAGAGACAACATGCAAACACATGTATACAAAACAAATAGGACATAATTAACTGAGAGAAGGTTCTGGGATTCAGAGGGGTTGGGAAAGAGTTCTTGTAGAAGGTGAAATTTTTGTTGGGACTTAAAGGGGATTTGTTCTGTGAAGTTTGGATTCAGTCAAAGGGCCACACCTAGGACTTCGAGCCTGTAGGTTCCCTACCCTGCCTAATTCATGTCCCCTTTCTATAGGCTTTTGCTCTCTGTTCTATGTTTCAGTTGAAGAAGATTTAATAATAAAATTAATAAATTTAATAGAAAAACAAGGTGCTAGTTCGTAAGACTTAGGTTAACCACTTCAGAATTATTCACATTTTGGAAGGGAAATTAAGAAAGTTAAAAAATAATAATAAAGAAAACCCAGTCTTTCATGATTCAAAAGAATGATTCTCTTAATGACAGAATTTTGAGCATCTGGACAGTGTGATGATCGGAGAAAGTATGTTAGGGTTTGGGGGTGTTTCTGCCATTTTTAAAGTCACATTTTATGGCTAGTTATAAGACTGACCTTATTTTGTACCTCCTTTAGCTAGCTGCTATGTCATTCATTGATTTTGTGAACATACATCTATTATCAACATGTAGGTACTTACAGCACTCTGCTGGTTGTGAGAAGAGATACAAGAACTCTCAAAGAACTTATAACCAATAGAGTAATAAGACAAGACTAATGGTTACAATAATAAAGAGCTAACATGTGTATTGCATTTTAGATTTACAAACCTGTCGTACATTATTCCACTGCTCCTCACAACAAACCTGTAAAATAGATTCTAATATTATTACCCACAATTTATAGGTAAGTAAATTGAGCTTAAGAAAAGTTAAAGGACTTGCCCAGGATCACGCAGTCTGTAAATATTTCAGTTTTTCCAGCACTCTATCCACAATGCCACTTGACTGCCCATAATATACAATATTATATAGTAATTTCATCAGGGAGGTTCAGTAAAAAGTGCTGACAATGTCTGAGAGGGAAGGTCATTGTCAGTCAAGAGGGATCAGGAGAGTGGTAGAAGGTCTTAAATACTAAGCAAAGACTGAATTATCTCAGTTTTCCTGGACAAGGATCCTTCCATTTATGCTATAGATATCTTGTATTATATGCAAATATTAATCATTGTATTATGTGCAATTATTTACATGTCTCTCCCAGAGAGAATATAAACTCCTTGAGTAGGAGAGAGACTAGGGGAAAAAAGAAAATTTGGAACTGAAAATAAAATAAAATCTAATGAAAAGGAAAATATATATAAACATTTTTTCATTTTTTCTTTAAATTCAGTTTTATTTAATAAGGTCAAAGCCAGGACCTGCTGCAGCTCTCCCCCCAAGCCTCCCAAAAAACCTGTAGAAATGATTCTAAACAAATTCTAGAGCAGCAGATGCCACAAAATGACAGACTGAAACAAATTGCCAGCCCAAGACAATCTGTAAGGTTGATAGGAATGGTCTATTGCACAGGGCTGGGAGCAGAGTAGAGTATAGCAGTGGTTGCTCCAGCATGGGCAGCTGCTACAGATTCCGGACTTCTCAACACACAAACACTAACGACAGCTTCAAAGTTCAGTGGGAAGGGTCTCTCACTTTACTGAGGGGGAGTGTGGTCCGGCCCCAGCTGCAGCCACTGCTGAAATGGAGGCTGATTCTGGAGAAATCCACTTAACAAAGTTCAAAAGTCAAGAAATTGACTGGGAAAATGAACAAATGGGGAAAAAGAAACAGACTATAGATTTTTGGTGAAGAACTATTATCTTACATCACTGATGATGGGAAAGATCAAACCATACAGCCAGAAGATGACAACAAAGCAAAAACTCCTGCATCTAATGCCTCTAAGAAAAATATGAATTGGTTTCAGACCATGGAAGAGCTCCAGAAGGATTTTGAAAATCAAGTAACAGAAGTGGAGGAAAAAGTGGGAAGAAAAATGAGAGTGATGCAAGAAAATTATGAAAAATGAGTCAACAACTTGCTAAAGGAAATAAAAAAATGCTAAAGAAAATAATACCTTTAAAATTAGACTAACACCAATGGCAAAAGAGGTCTAAAAAGCCAATGAGGAGAATGCCTTAGAAAGCAGAATGGGCCAAATGGAAAAAGAGGGCCAAAAGCTCACTGAAGAAAATAATTCTTTAAAAATTAGAATGGAGCAAATGGAAACTAATGACTTTATGAGAAATCAAGAAATTATAAAACAAAACCCAAAAGAATGAAAAACATAGAAGTCAATGTGAAGTATCTCATTCGAAAAAACAACTGACCTGGAAAATGGATCCAGGCGAGATGATTTAAAAAATATTGGACTGCCTGAAAGCCATGATAAAAAAAAAAGAACCTAGACATCATCTTTCAAGAAATTTTCAAGGAAAACTGCCCTGATATTCTAGAACCAGAGGGTAAAATAGGAATGGAAAGAATCCACTGATCACCTCCTGAAAGAGATCCCAAAAGGAAAACTCCTAGGGATATTGTAACCAAATTCTAGAATTCCTAAGTTAAGGAGAAAATATTACAGGTAGCCAGAAAGAAACAATTCAAATATGTGGAAACCAATCAAGATACCACAGGATTTAGCAGCTTCTACACTAAGGGTTCGAAGGATCTGGAATATGATATTCCAGAGTTCAAAGGAGATAGGATTATAAGCAAGAATCACCTACACAGCAAAACTAAGTATAATACTTCAGGGGGAAAAATGGAACTTCAATGAAATAGAGGACTTCCAAGCATTCTTGTTGGAAAGAGTAGAGCTGAATAGAAAATTTGACTTTCAAATGCAAGAATCAAGAGAAACCTGAAAAGATAATCAGGAAAGAGAAACGATAAGAAACTTATTAAAGTTGAACTGTTTACATTCCTACATGGAAAGATGATATTTGTCACTCGTGAGACCTTTCTCAGTATTAGGATAGTTGGAGGGAATATACACATATATATATATGTGTATGTTTATGTATGTGTGTGTGTGTGTATAGAGAGAGACAGAGAGATACAGAGAGACAGAGAGAGTGAGACAGAGAGAGAGACAGAAAGGGCACAGAGTGAGCTAAATATGAAAGGATGATATCTAAAAAAGAATATTAACGGTTGAGAGGAATGTATTAGGAGAAAGAAAAAGGGAGAGGTAGAATGTAGTTAATCATCTTAAATAAAAGAGGCAGGAAAGAGTTTTTACAATGGGGGGGAATAAGGGGAAAGGAAGAGGGAATACGTTAATCTTCCTTTCATTGGATTTGACTTTAGGAAGGAATAACATATGCACTCAGTTGGGTATGGAAGTTTATTTTACCCTACAAAAGAGCAGGAGGGGAAGGGGACAAGAGAGGGAGGATAATAGAAGGGATGGAAGATTGGGGGTAGAAATAATCAGAACACTTGTGCAGAGGGACAAAGGAGAGAATTGAATAAATGGAGGGCAGGACAGGATAGAGGGAAATATAGCTAGCCTTTCACAACATGACTGTTATGGAGGTTTTTTGCATGACCACATATGTATAATCTATATCAAATTGCTTGTCTTCTCAATGAGGGTGGGTGGGGAGGAAGGAAGAGAGAGAATGTGAAACTCAAATCTTTAAAAATGAATGTTAGAGGTTGTTTTCACATGTAGCTAGGAAATAAGATATATAGGCAATGAGGTATAGAAATCTATCTTGCCTTACAGGAAAATAGAAGGGAAGGGGATAAGGGCGGGGTTGTGATAGAAGGGAGGGCAAATTGGAAGAAAGGGCAATCAGAATAGATTCTGTCCTGAGTATGGGGGTAGGGAAGAGATGGGGAAAAGTTTGAAATTCAAAATTTTATGGAGGTGAATGTTGAAATCTATAAATAAATAACTCTATTAAAAATAAAATTATGAGAGCCACATATGTTATATACACATATACATGCATGTGTATATAACCTTTGTGTATATGGAGCATCATGTGTGCATGTGAGCATGGGTGTGTATGTGAATAGTTTGCCTTTTTCTTCTCCAAGTCATTTTACAAATGAGGAAACTGAGGTAAATAGGGTTAAGTGACTTGCCCAGGGCCACACAGCTAGTAAGTATGTGAGACCAGATTTGAACTTAAGAAGATGAGTCTTCCTGACTCTAGGCCTGGCCTTTTATCCACTGTGCCACCGAGCTACACAGTAAGTGCCTAATAAATGTTTATTGGCATGGTTGACTGATCTCATTGCTTAATGTAGGGTCCATTTGAGTTCATCTTCCACTGGGCAATAATCCTTGAACATGGAATAGAATGTCAGTGTACCCCCCCCACAACATACACATCCCAAATTAAATAAATGGAGCTTGAAATTGGTTATTCCATTGTTCTGATATAATTTCTGATTTGGCTTCCTTCAAATCCTGGCTAAAATCTAGCCTTCCACAGGAAGCCTTTCCTGATGTTCTGTAATTCTGGGGCTATCCCTCTTTGATTATCTGTGATTTATCCTTTATCCAGCTTGTTTGTACACAACTATTTACATGTAGTCTCCCCCATTAGAATGTCAACTCCTTGAGAGCCGAGGCTATCTTTTGCCTACCACTTAGCACGGTGCCTGGCACAGAGTAGACATTTAATAAACGTTTTGTGGCTGACTGATCATGTTATACATGATCCAGCTGACAGGTGACTTTACTCGGGATGACGCATCAAACTTGACTTACTTCCATTTGAATGGAAGGTGCTCCAATATGGATTTTCTGGAGCAATGGTGGCAAACTCAAAATAGAAATAGGGCCACTTAACTATATACATAAGGACCCTTGTGGGCACGTATTGACTTGGAAAATCACATTTGAATGATATCTATATTCTAGTGTATTTTTATTTAGTTTGTAAAAAATCTGCCAATTACATTTTAATCTTGTTTGGGCAGGACTAGAGTATTTCAAGTCACATGTTTGATTCTTCTGTTCTGAAGGGTATGTATATGTCTAATTTAGTACTATTTACATGGTTATACCCTCTTTGTATACAGTGTACATTCAGTTCAGAATTTTTATCAAATTCTCATGGTAATAGATTCCCCAGTTGTTGTAGGTTTGAGGTTTGTGGTATGGGGCAGGAGTATCAAACTTGCTACCCACAAATCATCAATGATGGCAGAACCAAATCAAAATATCATTGGAAGATGTCTAACAAAATAAATAAAAATACAATATAACATAGATATTGTTAATTTGTGATCTTCTAGGTCAATATGTGACTCCTAGAGATATGTTTCTATTTGACCTTGATACAACTGGACTATGGGCCTCTCCCTGTCATAATGCTATAGTCTCAGGAAGAACTCTTGAGTTCCTGTAGGGACAGAGGGGTGCCTATGGGGTCTGGTGCAGGAGAAATCATGATTTCATCCAAAAATTAGATGTGGGGTCTTTGGGGGCCTTGTACTTTTAGAAATACTGAATTGGTTGCCTAGACAAGATGTAGAGTCTTGGCAGATTCTAGGAAAGAGGGGGAAAAGAAACACCCCAAATTAGGTGGTTATTTCCCCGCCTCCTACTGGCAAAGATCAAATATGACTGAAGACTGGTGACTATTTAGGGCTATGTTTCAGTGTCAGTAATAGTCACAAGTAGACTAAAGCTCTTACTTAATCAGTTGCCTGCTTTCATAGATAACTAACCATTGGGTGACAAGTAGAATTAGAAAACTTATTCTCAGAACCAGGTTCTTTTGTTCTTTGTGTGAAAAAAATTGGAGAACTGCCTAGAAGAATTCCACTTAATATCTCCCCAAATAATTCCATCATTAGAGTCACTCCTTTGGATCCTAAAGGCTTCAGAAACCTCTGGACAGGAAAATACATGAAGCCACTGTGATGAGTACATTTGTCAGATATTTTTCAGTCTCAGCTGGGAGCATATTCCATAGAAAACGCATCCAGGAGAGCGAAGGTACTAGAGAGAAGAGAGGGGCACCAAAAGGAGGACCTTGGAGGGCCCCAAGGACAACTTTTCTTCTATTTTAATTTTTCCAAAGGCTACCTCTGTCCCTAAGTATCTGTCTCAATTCTGATTAAAGTAACCAATCTATTTTCACAGTTGATGGGCATGTGAAGCTGGGCCTGCATCTGCCTCTCAAGTATTTAGTCAGTGCCCTGCTATAATCTTCAGTGATGAAATGGAATCTCTCACACATACACGTGTGTATGTTTATATATATGTATATATATATATCCTTTTACCATTATATACCATTGCTAGTCTTTACATATTGTACTGCTTGTTTTCCAAACATAGTGCCATCCCACCTGTAATTGTGTGTAACTGTATCTGTATTATTTCTGTCTTTGTATCTTTGTATCTTTGTGTCTTTAACTGTAATAGTATCTGTTTCAGTATCTCTATCTGTAGATGTATCTGTATCTCTCTATCTTTATCAACCATCTATATCTATGTCATCTATCAATACCTACCTCTATATCCATACCCATATTCATATGTATATTTGCATTCATATATTAAAAGTACCAAGAATATCCAGAGTGGAATTATCTCTTCAAAGCACATAGAGCCCTCTGTCCTCTCTTTGATGCAAAGGACTCTTACATCATGGAAGTCCAGAATACTCCCTGAAAGCCCTCCCACGAGAACCCAAACTACCCATTTAATGGCAGAACTAGATAGGGAAAATTAAGACCCTTATTTGGCCTGTTTATTAGATCTTCATCAGAACATAAACTCATGAATTCTCAGGGCTATCATAGGATTCAACACAGTTAGTCCAGTTCAATAAATATTTGCTAAAAGTCTACTATATAGAGAGGTCTATGGTAGCTAGCCCCTGACCTTATGGAACTCAGAATCTGCTGCACACATAGCTATAATACAAAATAAGATGCAAGTACAGGAGAGGGGACAAGCAAAGTGAAACTTTTTGTGATATTTGAAGAGTGAAAGGTCATTACCAATAGAGAGGTCAGAGGATGGATCACAAAATAAGTTTCATGTCAGTTGGACTGTATAGACTCTACAGGAGCAAAATATGGGGAAGGGAAAAGTGAGGTTTGATGATTCCAAGCACATTAAACAGTGAACCAAGTCATGGAGGGACAGAAAATGTAGAGCATTTGTGGATTGGGAGGAGGAGGTAGTCCACTTTATCTAGAATTTAGAATCATATGAGATAGAACTGGAAAGGTTAGGAGTTGTCAGGTTGTGAAGGTCTTGAATAGTAGACAGAGGAATTTGAACTTTTATCAATAGGCAGTGGGGAACCACTGAATAATTTTAAGCGAAGGAGTGATAGCCTGTTAAGGATAGATTGCATAGGAGAGAGGACCTGTTAAAAGCCTATTGGAAAAGTCTAGGTGAGTAGTAATGAGAACCTGTACTTGGTGTGGTGGCAGTGGGAAAGGAGAAGAGGGAATGGATAAAACAGAAGCCCAATCAATAAACATTTATTAAGCACCTACTGTATGTCAGGCATTGCGCTAAACTCTGGGAATTCAAAAAGAGGCAAAAGACAATCTCTGCCTTCAAGAACTCCCAATCTAATGCAGGGGCTTATAATCTAATCAATGAAATTTGGTAACTAGAGATATCTGAAAGGTAGATGAAATAAGAAAAAGAAAAAAAGGAAAAAAACAAAGGTTTTGAATGCAGAAATCTAAATGGTTGACACCTTTGAAAGAAATGACAAAGTTAAAAGGAGGGACAAATTTAGATTGGATATATTGAGTTTGAGGTTCTGATGGGACAGCGGGGCAGAGATAGCCTGTAGGTAGCTGGAGCTGCAGGTCTGGAGGGGATTATCATGTGGAAAGTACTAAGCCTACGTAAGTACATGCTGTAAGTTAACGGTAATGACTTTCTCAGCTGACCTTCCAAAAACACAGAAGGAACTGATCTTGGCTTCCCCAATGACTTCTCCATAGATCCCTTGGATTATCCAGCAACAGAATGTGAGATGTTCCCTTCCTATCTTGCCAAATAAAGTGTAGAATGTAGCTGTGGTCGTCCCAAGTGTGTTTTCCTCACCTGGGTAGTTGGAAGAGAAGGTGCAGTATGGTATAGTGGAAAGAACACTGGATTTGGAATCATAAAATGACTTCTAAACTTGGCACTGCTGCTTTGCACTTGTGTGATCTTGGGTGACATACTTCATTCCTCTGGGCCTCAGTTTCCCTATAACTAGAAGAAAAGTGGGGTTTGAAGTAAGGATCTCTAAAGTTCCTTTCAGCTTTTGAAAAGTAGCTCATTAGACTATATGCTCTTGGCTTGTATGAATTTATTATATTTATATTTCCAGCATTTAGCAGAATGGCTGGAACATAGTAAATGCATAATTAAATATTGATTGATTGGTTGATTATTCTATGTAAGAACACATGTAAAATAGCTTATTTCTGAATGACTGTAGTTGAGGCCAGAAGATGACCCATTGGAGGCCAAGGTTCAAGAGCTGGATATCAAGGCAAGAGGTGACTCCCTGCCATTGATGGAGAAGGGAGCGTAGAGTCACCTATATGGTTTGCTCTATTATGAGGCTAGGGAAGAATGGGAGGACTCCTCAAGATATGACCATGGAGGGAGCACAGTTTGGGTGAGGTGGAGCCAGTAAATTTCTGGGCCAGGAGCCACATCTGCTTTTCAGCTGTTGAATGTTTCAAGGAGTAACAATACCAAACAAATGATAAACTTAGGTTTTCTCAGCATGTCTAGTGTCCTGCAGGAAATATAATGGCATCCAATTGAAATAATGGCTCTCTTATGTCTTCTCTCATTTTAAACATTTGAAAAAATGAAGTGGCTCTAGTAATCCCAGCTTCCCTTTTTCCACTGGCCTGACTTTTCCATTGACATATTCTTTCCTGGAATTTCCCTTCCCCAAGAAGGGATTTGAGAAATTGCTGAAGAAGCAATTTCTGGCTAATCCACTCTGATGAACTTGGATTTTCTTTCATCCATGAAGAAGTCCTTTTGGAACAGAAGTGGGCTTGTTTCAAGATACTTTAAAACTGTTGTCTAAAGAGAGTTAGTGATGCGTGTGTGTGTGTGTGTGTGTGTGTGTGTGTGTGTGTGTCCCAGATGTATAGCAGAAAGAGTACTGGATTTGGAGTAACCTGGATCCAATTCCTATCTCTGATACTTACATCCTATGTAGCCTCAGGTAAGGCATTTTACCTTTCTGAGCCTCAGTTTTTTTATCTGTCAATTTTTATATTGTAGGATATGGAAGCCCAGAGAAGTGAAATATCTCATCCAATAAATGTCAGAGCCAATATTAGCATCCAACTCTTATGTTTCCAAGTCCAGTGTCTTTCCATTATGCTATATTTCCTCTCCTATTCCAGCTACCCAGATGAAGTCTGCATGCTTGGGAACTAAATGATATTCAATATTATTACCTACTTTAAATTCAATGACTAAATATACATTTGTTGTTATGTCCTATTTTAGTATAATATAGTATTCTGTATATATATATATATATATACATATATATATATATATATATATATATGTATATATATATATATATCTGAGGCATATTGAGGCAGTTAAGTAGCGGAGTGGATAGAGCACTGGGCATATAGGAAGACCTGAGTTCACACCCTGCCTTAGACATTTATTAGCTGTGTGACCCTAGGCAAGTCCCTTAACTTTACTCAACAAAATGAATTCAAATGAAGAGGTTGAACTCCATGACCTCTAAGGTCTCTTCCAGTTCTAAATACATACTCTTATAACATATACATTTATTAACCTTATACAAATATGAGTATTTATATATATATATATATATATATATATATATATATATATACACCCTTAGCCACCTAACATACATACGTTTATGTATATACGTATATATTTCTTTATAGATCTGTACATACACACAAATATACACACACACGCACACATATATACTCCCACCCCACAGTATGGGAATGAGGATCACTTGGAGAAGGGAATGACATTTCTGTATGAGGAAAAAAGAAGGAAAAACCTTTCAGTCGAGCATTTGTTTACTACATTTTTGTCAACGTTTATAATGTGCTGTACATTTGACTAACCCAAATTTTTCTGTCAGTATGAACTACAGACACATGCAGTACTCTTTTCACTACCTTGGAAAACTGCTTAAAGGAGCGAATAAATTTATAGGACTGGCAACCTGGTCAGCTCACTGTGCCAATTCTGATTTCACCTCCCTTGCTGCTGAGCTTTTAGGAGCAGGCACAAGGAGACCACATTACAGCCCCATGTCTATTATATGGCACAGGGTGATGGAAAATGAAACACATGAAGCCAACACCTCTCTTGACTCTTTTATTAAAGATGTCTCCACGCCCCTTAAATCTCCTGTGAATTTATGGCTTTAATAGGCAGTTTTTTCCCTTTCTTGGATCCATGGTTGTTTTTTTAAGGCAGCCTTGCTGGTGGGACCGGCATATTTGGAACATAAGGAGGGGTCTACTTGGGGTTCAGTTTCCCTGGAATCATGGCCCTGTCTCGAATGTCTGCCACCATGTTTGAGTCTGCTGCTGGGAAGATTAATGGTGAGGTTTGCTTCCCTTTTCCAAGCAGTGTTATCCATCTACACGAAACCAAAACATAAGATATTGGCTTGGCTTTAATGTTCAGGATCACCTTACTGCCCTGTTTCCCAGGGAAAAGAACTCAAATTGTCAGCATAAAGTATGTTTCCTTGTCAGAAGGCGCTGGGAAGATCTTTGCAGGCTGTTTGGGCAGAGTTAGGACCCATTCCTCTGAAACTGGAAGCAGAAGCAATGTGACCTATTGGAAAGAATGCTGAATCTGGCATCAGAGGGCCTGAGTTTGATTCTTAACCACACCACTGCCTGTATGACCATAGGGAAACCACTTAATTATCTAAGCTTTAGTTTCCTAATCTATAAAATGAATAGGTGAGGCTTGAGGACCTCTAAAATTAATCACAGAATAAATATTTATTAAGCACCTACTATTGTATATCAGGCATTGTGCTAGATGCTGGGGATAGAAAAGAAAGAGAAAAAAGAATCTGAACTCAAGGAGAAGAAAGCTAGCATGTACATAGAGAAATACAAAACAGATTTGGGGGGAAGGCATTAATATCTGGGGTCATCATGAAAGGCCTCATTAGAAGGTGGCACTTGAGCAGAAGGAAATGAGGGATTCTGGGAGACAGAGGAGAGGGGGAAGGGCATCCTAGTCATGGGGTACATCCAATATGTGCTGTATATAAAGAACAGTAAGGTGGCCAATTTGGCTTAACTACAGTGAGCATGGAAGGGAATAATGTATAATCATCCTGGAAAGGCGAGACGGTATCAAGTTGTAAAAAGCTTGAAATGCCAGGCAGAGGACTTTATATTTGATATTAAAGAGTTTGTTGGGGGATATAGTTAGACTTGGGCTTTAAGACAATTGCTTTGATAGCTAAGCAAAGACTAGATTGCAGTAGTCCCTTTTGAGCTCTACAACTGTGACACTTTGAGGGATCTTCTGAATCTGTAGTTGGGGGGAATAGGACACTTAAGTTTCCTATGGGAAGAAGGCAAATGCTTCAGCATATTATTGTACCAAGCAGAAAAAGGAGCATTTTGAACATTTTTATGTGGGTGGGATCCCATTCCTGCCATAGTTCCTGAAGTTTTTTGTGATTTTATCCATATACTCCTATCACAATAATAAGGGCATTCTCCTTCCTCATTCTGGAAAAATGATCACAGCTATCCAGGAATAAAAACCATAACAAATCTTATGCAAATCTTTAGCAAGTTATTCTAGTCCCATGCAGCTGGCCACCTGATGATTCCTGCCCAGTGGCCTGGCAGCAGAGCAATGTTAAAAGCTCTTTTTCCAGGAAGATTTGACATGGAAAATGGGGTATGGGATGGTTAATCAACTTCAAGGAAATGAGTATATTTGCAATATGCCTTGTAGAAAAAGGTCAATGAAATCTACACAGATTATGAAAAATGTACTGAGGGTAGACTTTTATTGAATTTGTTTTGCAATCTAGGTCTAAGTAATGTAGATGAGATGCTGGGTTTGAGATTCTCTCTTAGAGTCATTGGAATAGCAGTAGCCACCCAGGATAAAATGGGTGGCAGGAACTTGGAATGTATATGGCTTCTTGGGTTTGAGTAATTCTCTAAAGAATAGAAGTGAGTAGTGATGGTGAAGACCTTGGCCAGGATAAAGGCTATGGAAGGATGGGCAGAAGGAAATGTTCAAGAATTCACATAGGAGGGCTTTAGGCTAAGGTTAAGGGCACCTCCCTTTCTGGGAACTAAGTTACCAATATAGTGGGCTCTGAAAAGGGTGCAGTTTGGTGAGACAGTTTGCAAGACTTAAGAAAAACACTATATGATGGATGGGGTCAGGGGTAGCTGGAAAATAAATACCTCCTAATGTTTTCTAATAAGGGAAACTGTTCTGTGGTCTCATGTTGGAGGAAAATTCATCTTTCAGAATGCTGGCTGCTCTCTATAGGATAAGTTGGCAAAGAAAGTAATAAGAGTTTACCCCTGATATTTAACTGGCAAAGGGTTTATAGTCTGATCACTCACCATTGGCTTGGGAAAGGTGGGGGAGCTTATGTAGAAGAGATCTGCTTGATGGATCACATTAGATAAAACATCGTTATACTTTCAATTGACTGCTTAATTCAGTTTCTCTTGTTGAATAGTCAGCAAGAGGTTCGGGGTTTATTCCATGGAAATTGTGAGAAGCTGAATCCTATTTCTCAGCCCAGATGGGGATGATGTAATGTTGGAAACCTGTCTTTTTCTAATGACATCATGCCAGGGTTTACAATTGATTTTCTGATATGTAGGTCCTGGGGGACATATCAAACCTAAGGGGCTTCAGAAACGGAATGTGCTTTGCAAAGGTGACCCAGTACATTAGGAAAATAGTGAAATGAAGCAAATCAGAGAGTGAGCAGAGATGTGCTTACCATGCAACGTTGGATATCCTTTTGTAGCTGAAGCAAGAGAATTGGATAAACAGCTTTGCTGGCAAAGAGAATGTTCCAACTGAAGCACTGGCAAGCAGGATAGACAATCCTAACATGCGATTATGAAGGACAGTCTCATATGAAGCAGACCTTGCCTGGGAAATGAAGAAAAAGTTCATCCTCAGTGCTAATTTGGGAATTTTGTTGGTCAGGACAGTTTACCTTTCTTGGTAGCAACCTGAGCTGCTGGTGCTCTTGCTAAAGGCATTTGTCAAAGTGTTGCCCTTGGGAGGTCCTGGAATTTTGGGGAGCCCTTGGCTTCAATGCTATATCCCCATTATGTCTTTGTAATGCCAGAAGTCTGTCCTTGGGACCTCCCAAAGTAACTGTGTGGAGGTTAGCAAGGAGAGGGCTGGGAGTGGGGGATGGAGTTAGACAGCTGCACCTTTCTTTTCACCAAAGTTGAAACCAGTAGTAGAATGGGATAAAGACTATGTGAACAGAGGGTATTGGAAACAAGATGGCATGAAAGAAAAGAGAAAGCAAGAAAAAATACTAGAATTCTGGAAGATCATTAGACATATTGAGAAGTTCTAGGTTTATATCCAAGCTTTGCAACTTACTAGCTGTAGTGCCTTTCTCTAAGCCTCAGTTTACTCATCTATAAAATAAAGGTAAGAATATTGCACTGAGATGATAAGGTGGTTGTGATGATTAAAGGAAATAATAATGTATGTGAAGAACTTAATAGAATAGAATAGAAATGTCACATATTGTCATTATTGCCTCTAAGGTCCTTTCCTTCATTAATATTCAGTGATTTAGAAAAAAACCTGGATGTTTGCTCAGATTTCTCTGTCATCAATTACTCTGTCCAAATGTAGAATTCTAAATTCTCACAATCTGGTCTTTCTATACTACTGGGGGAAACTGACTAGACATCCCCAATCATCTTTTATGTTGTGGACCCTTGATTTTCCAAGACAGTTAGGGTGCCCACTGGATAGAGTGTAGGATGCAGAGTCACAACGAACAGATAAAAATCTGACCTTAGATATTAACTAGCCATGTGACCCTAGGCAAGTCACTTAATCTCAGTTTGCTTCAATTTTCTCTGCTGTAAAATGAGTCTAATTAGAACACCTACTTCTCAGTGTTGTTGTGAGAAACAAATGAGATCCTATTAGTAAAGTGCTTAGCACAGTACCTGGGTATATTAGATGTTTGATAAAGGCTTGTTTCCTTCCTTCCATTGACATGAAAAACCTGTGGAATCTCCAAACATTAACTATTATAGTTCCAGCATTTACTAGCAGTGTGACTTTGGGCAAATCCTGTCACCTCTCTAATCTGCCATTTGCTTATTTCATAAGGAGATAATATTGCCTTCCTACTTGCCTTGCAGAGTTGTTTTTATACTTGCTTTATAAACTGTAAAGCACTAAATAACTATTGTATTGTTATCACTGCCACTTCACTTAAGGTTTTTAAAAAGCTTTTCTCCCAACAAACTTTTTTTTTTTTTATTTTTTTTTTTTATTTTGCTATCAAGCAGTAGACTAGAGAAGGCAGAATAAGGAGAAGGGGGTTGAGAAAAAGAGCCAGGCGGAGGTCAAGAATTTAGGTACTTGAGAGCTCATCTACTAATCCCATTCTCAAAACCTTCAGTAATGGTAGGTTACTCAGTCTACTAATTCCTTCTAATGCCTCCCAGAGGCCTTTTACCGGAACATTTGGAGTTCAGTTTGTTCATATTTTAACATTGTGTTAATTGAGGCATGGGGCAAAGGAGATACCCAGGAAAATGCTGCGAATGCAGGCGGGAGTGGCTTCCTTCTCTCTCCCTTTTTTTTTCCTTTTTCTCTTATTTTTCTTCCTTCTCCTGGTTCTCCTCAATCATCTTATTGACCTCACCAGTTTAGAATTTTCCCAGACCATCAGTCACTTTATTAGTCAGAGACTTTTTCTGTTACTCTCTAAACGAAAAATCAGCACAAAGCCAGAATCAGAGTCATTTTTATTGCCTGTGTGGTTAAAATCTGCTCACTTACACAGCATTGTCACTGTCTGGGCTCTTCTAGGTTGGTTCCTTGCATAGAGGATTCTGCATGGCAGTAGAAATGGATGAAACACATGTTCATTCTACAGGTCTTTTTTTTTTCCTTCTTGATCTTGGGCGGCAACCTAGGCTCTTTGCCAAAATCCAGAGGGAAATTGTAGCCTACACCAGACACCCCCAGTGGGCCAATGCAGGTGGCTGTCTTAATACTTTAAGAGTCTAGCAGAGTTTGGATGTACATTGTCATATTAAATATTTTGCCCTGAGGAAGGGAGTTGGAAGAGGGTCTTCCTAATGAGTTGTGCAGACTATTAGTTGGAGGTCATTTGACTTTTTCACCCTGAACCATAGCTTCTATGATCATGGAGAAAGAATCTTGGAAGGAATCATCATTTTCCATGTTTTGTCCTTTCACGCTTGCATTTTGGGAGATCCCTGACTGTTGGAAGGACAGTCACTTAGTTGTGGCCAACCCAGGTGATTAAGGTGGGGGCAGGGGATAAAATGCCAAGGGCTTTTGGGTCTAGCATTAAGGCTGGGTAATTGGTTAAAATGCTCATGTTCCCAGAACAGGAGCAGTTTACAACTGTTCAGTTACTTCTTTCTCTTCTGTCATTTATAAGATGAGCTCTTGTGTTTATGTACAAGTAGAGCTGGATTATATGACCGCTAAGATCCCTCCAAGTTGTCATGTGGAAGAACAAATAAGAACCAGAAAAGTGTGGTGAAAATTCAGTGGTGCATCTAATTCCATAGACATTTATCAAGTACCTATTGTGTGTAACACCATGCTGGGTGCCAGGTGTGCAAAAATAGAGACATGATTTTATATGCTAAAATGGATACTGTTAGTGTGCTGTGATATTGAAATAACTTTAGATTGCTTTCTATTTTGCATTTACATATTTGGATGTACCTTGTAGCTCTTCCAAGCCTCGAGTGGAAAGTAAGCCCTTTGAGGGCTAGACTATATCATTTTTGTCCTTGTATCCCCAGGACCTAGCATAATGCCTTGTACAGAGTATGTATTTTAACACATTTATTGGTTTGAATCGAATATAAAGAAATCTATCTTTTAAAGAAGTTGAGACTAATGTCTAAGAAAATTCTGTTTACACAGTAAATATGATAGAGATACAGATTTTTGTATTTATGGACATTATTCTATTTCATTGTCAGCTAAATAGTATATTTATAGAGGATCAAAGAGGCAGCTTGGTGCACTTAATAGTGCTGATCTTGGAGTCAGAAATACTTGGGTTCAAGTACTAACTCAGACACATTAACTGTAGCTCTTTGTGGCTCAGTTAACCTTTCTGGGCCTCAGTCTCCTCTGTAAAATGAAGGGTCTGGGTTCAGTGATTGCTAAAGTCCCTTCTAACTCTCAATCTATGAGCCTATGAAAGACAAAGAACTTCATGTCAGCGTGAGATGGTGCAATATACAACGTACCCTAACACAATAAAATGGGGGTGTTTGGAACCAGATTGGCAAACTTATTCTCATATTGACCACATTGTTGTAGCCATGTTCCTGCCACTTTGCACTATCTGCATGGGAGAGCTGCCTTCTAGGCAGCCAAGGAGAATCCTGAAGTTCCTCTATGCTTACTCCTCCTTTATCTTCCATAACTGACCTTTGGATTGTGCCAATCTTTGGGCTACAACCAGGCATGAAGCCCTTACTTGTTGTGATGGTGATGTAGGTGTGAAATTTAGTAATCTTGCATCATATGAACTGTGAGGAAATGTGACCCTGAACATTCCTGAAATAGCAATTGGCTGATAGCCACTGGTAGGAATTTGACTGGAATGTGAAACTGCTGTGTGTTTGGGTGTGGAGGTTATAGATTTTTAGTAGGTGTAGATGGTGGGGATGGAGGAAGAGGATAAAATGGGAATGTTATGCAGGTGAATTCATTTTAGACCTCATGAAAAATTTACTTCGAAACTAGTTAATAGCGCTACATATGTGAAAGGCTCATTATCACACTCCACCTGTACTCTGAAAACTTCATAAAATGATCTAGCCAAACACTGGCAAGCGTTTCTTTCTTTTTCCATCTCTTAAGGGTGAAACAGGGAAGAAGAATGTCCAAAGAAGTGTTCAGATTTTCATGTAATTTATTTTGGCAAGAGGAGCCTAGGAAAGTAAGGATCAGATGCTGTCCTTCAGCTGATTTTTTAAAATGTGAAATCCTCAAAACAGCAACTAGCAGAGAAATGTTCTGAATGAAAAAGCTTGCTTTAATTTTTCTTCATTTAGCAAGTATTTATTTTTCCCTCTCATTCTAGCCCTATTGGGAAAAAATAAAAATCTTTGTAACGGATATGCACAGTTAAGCAAAATTAAATTCCTAACATTGGCCTTCCCCCCAAAAAATGTATGTCTCATGCCACATCTTGGAGGTAAGTAGCATTCTTCACCATGGTTCCTCTGGAATTGTAGTTGATCATTGCATTGATAAGAATTTTTAAGACTTTCAAAATTATCTCTATAATGTTGTTATTATTGTACTTACTGTTCTCCAGGTTCTACTCATTTCATTCTGTATCAGTTCATATAAATCTTTCCAAGTTTCTCTAAAACTGGCCCTTTCATCATTTTTCTTTTGGTGACGTGATACATTCCCCAAGTGATAAACAGTCAAAGGCCATGAACAGTTTTCAAAGGAAGAAGTCATGTGAAGAAACTATATAAAAATCCTCTAGATCTAGATCTAATCAGAGAAATGCAAATTAAAGTCTCTATGAGGTTCTACTTCATATTCATCAGATTGACAAAGTTAACTTAAAAGGAAAAGCTGAGCTTTGACAAGGTATTCAGATCAGCCTCCTGGGCACGAAGACAGCCCAGAAGTGAGAAAGAAAATAGGTACTTGATAGGACTTTGATCCAGGCTCTGGTTTTTAGAACTTAGTCAATTCCCCTGTCTCTGAGTTAGCCTTTTAGATATGTGCCTGTAAATCCAGACAGCTCTAGGCAGCCCTTCTGAATTTTGCCACATAAAATGTTGAGTTTCAAAAAGTGAAGAATTTTCTACTCTATCTTTGATCCCACATCATCAGGTGACAATCTATTCTCAACTGTCATGCTTCTGTTAGAATGATGTTAAGATTCTAAGTCAGCCCCAGACCTTATTTTTCCTCTGTTCTGAATGTCTTTCTGCTGATGTGAAAGTGGAGCCTGAGATTCAACTGTGTGCTCAGGTGAAATCTGAGTTGATATTGTCTTCATCCATTTTGTATATGTAAAAATGACCTCCCTTCCCTTCTGCCAAATGAAATCTTGTCCATCATTTAAATCCCTGATGAAATTCCTTTCTCCTCAGGGAAACCTTCCTTGACTACTATCTCTAACTGCCTCTTTACTGTCTCCTTCAGAGAACATAGAAACTAGGTATAGGATACATTTTTTAAAGATAAGCACTTGAGCAATTTTACTAGCAAAACAAAACACCTAAATAAAATTAAACTCCAACTATTACATGCCTCCAAATTCTCTTTTAATCTTTGTTAACACACATATATATTTGCATATTTGTTTGATTTTTTTGTATAGGTGGTCATGGAGTGTGGTAGAAGGATCTAATGCTTAGAAGGTGATTAGTGGTCAGAAGGGTCCTTGGAATTTAGATAGATTGATTGATTGATAAATAGGTATATACATACATACATACATGCATTTATACATACATAGAGTTAGGGCCATCTCGTTATTTTAGTAATGACTTTCTTAAGACCACTCAGATAGATTAGAGTCAGAATTAGAAACCAGTTTTCCTGATTCCTAGAACAGTCTTCCTTCCCCTGTAGCAGGTTGCCTGCATTTGTAAGTGGGTGAAGTTTTGTTTCAGGTTCTGACTTGAGTTGTGATCAGCGTAGATATGCAAAGGTGTGCTGGAGTCAGTTTGTACCCACTCAGGAGAATCAATTGTTAAATTTTCAGTGTGAGTATTCATACCTTGGAAATTGACAAATGCTATATACTAGGGCTTGATTTAATGTTTTGTTCATTGTCCAGACTTAAGAAGATGATGGAGAAAATGTTAACAATATGAATTAAATTTAAAAGTATGTTGTGCATTTGGTTTTTCTAGAGATTTGGTTGAAAAAAATTTGCCAGCATGCATACCCCTTGTCTATGTCACAGACTCATAGGTTATAGTGACAAATGGAAGGGACCTTAGAGATCATTTTATCTAGTTCTTTCATTTTACAGTTGGGGACATCACAGCCCAGACTGTGGTGTGTGCTGTGACTTGGTCATAACCTAAGACTTGAGTAGTAGAGTTGTGTTTCAAACCTAGGTGTTTTGACTACAAATCTAAAGTACCTCTTATTGTATTATCTCAAAGAGTTCTATAAACCTAGTAAATGTATATTCAGACATTCTGGGTTTGAATTCTGGCTTTGCCATTTACTAGTTTTATGACCTTAAGCAAGTCATTTCTTTTTCTGAGGCTCAATTTCCTCATCTATTAACAGGAGATGATTGTAGTGCCCAACTCATAAAGTTGTTGTGCTGTGCAAATGAGATAATGTGGTTACTTTGTGATCCTTTAAGCTATTGTTTGTCTTGTATTCTGTCATTTTGTTAATCATTTAGCATTGCATTTGGGGTTCTTTTATGGATACTTTCCATTGTCATTGTGAAGCTAATCACTTGAAGCAAGTTCTTGTTTCTTCATGTGAAGGAGAAGACTGGTGAACACAATGTAACTTGCAGGGAAAAAAATTTATATATATGTATATATACATATATATAGTACATACTATATGTACATATACACATAAATGTATACATAGTATATATACATATATAAATACACAGTATAGATATGAATATATATGCCTATATGAGTACATGATATGTAACATTATATCATACAAGAATGTAGCATATTAACTTGTAGCAAGTTCTATCTATTTCCAGTGCAAATAATGGAGCATGTTTCAGCATCTAGTTTCTACACCCAACCCTGACCCATATACTGTAACACTTAACTGTATCCTACCTTGTTTGGCTTCAATTAAACAAACATGTATTAAGTGACTACTCTATGCAGAGTCCTGTGGCGGTCACAGAGGAGTGTGAACAAGTGTAAAGTATGATATAATCCTTGGCCCTCATGGAGCTTATAATTTGGGGAAAGCATATAACTCACTCACTGTAATCCATGACATGGTAGTATGTTAGAAAAATGGAAATAAAGTGCTATGTGAGGTCCAAATGTTAGGAATGGGGATCAGGGGCGACTTCCTTCAGGAAGTGATATCTGAGTCAGGCTTTAAACATTGTAATTTGAGTAGTTATTTCTAACTTCTGTTGTTAAAAAAAAAAACATGTTTCAGTGCATCTGTTTTTTCTCCCTCTGCTGATGAAAACTGACCATTCTGTGATCTCTACCCAGCATAGTCATGTCAAAGGCAGCTGGGTGATACAGTGCATAGAATGAAGGACATAGAGTCAGGAAGACCTGAGCTCAGTTGTTGTCTCAGGACCTTACTGGACTTGTCATTTAACCTCTCTCTTCCAGATGGAGATATATCCTCGTCTATAAAATGGAATAATCATAACACCTACTTCACAAAATTGTTTTGAAGACCAGATGAGTTAGCACAATATAAATGCTATATATTGTTTTCATGGGCTTATTGAGGTTAATATAAATTAAACTATAAGTACTGTGCGAAAAAGAAAACCAAAAAACAGAGATGGTGGACATGAAATGATAGTGTTTTCCATTTGGAGAAACCTCAGTGGTTATACAGTACAATCTACTCATTTTATATACGTGGAAACTGAAGCCCAGATGCCTTGCCTAAGGCCACACAGGTAATAATCATCAAGTTCAGCTCTGAGTGTTACATTTTAGGAGAGTTACTGGTAAGTTAGAGTTTAGCAAAGGAAATCAGTCAGTATAAATGAGAGGTCTGGGGACCATGCCACAGGAGGAATGGGAAGTGGGTTGGGAAAATTTGGGATTACAGGGAACATATTAGCTTTTGTTAAGTATGCTAAGGGTTGTCATACGCAAGGGTATTCTCTTTCCTTTGCGCATAGAGGAAAGAAATGGGAACAATAGATGGAAAGACAGATTTTGGCTCAGTGTGAGGAAAAATTTAATAATAATTAAAGTTGTCCAAAAATGAAATGGAACTGATTCAGGTGGAAGTGGATTCTTCTTGCTGAGGGACTTTCCAGTAGAGGCTAAATGTCCATCTATTTGGGATTCTTGGACCAATGACCATCTTAGAGTATATGACCTCTGAGGTCCCTTCTAACTTTGAGATTCTGTGATTCAAAATCTCTATCCTTCCAAGATAATGAGGGCTTTCTGGCAATAAATAGTCCATATCAGCTGTCTCAGCTGATTGACTTATTCAGGTCATTCTGCTATTTTTTTTCCTTTTGCATTAAGTGAAACTCATTTAAATCCTGTCCATACTTCAAGGTCAGGTGAAGTTCCATTGTTTATGGGAACCTTGCTGAGTGCCTCTAGGATTCATTCCTTAATTCTCTGAAATCCAGAAGCACTTAGAGTTTATCCAATTTATTGGGCACTGGAGAAATAAGATCTTATACTGCCACTGAGCTCTTTGTGTCTTTTACCCTGCAATCTCAGAGTCTAGGAAAGTAGCTAACTCCTTGGAGTCAGAAGGCCTGGTTGGCATTATAGCTACAGAATGAGATAGACATTTTCAGAAGATTCAAGGTGTAAATTTGTTTGACTTGACTGTACTTATTTGTGACAAGGTAGGAGTTTTATTTGGCCAAATGGCTGAGGAAAGGAAGAAGTGATAATGATGCAAAAACAAATGAGAAAAGAAAGAAAAGATTGTTGATGAAACATTAAAAAATATAAAAGAAAGCAGGAGAAAGTTCAGAACTGGACCCAGACAAATGAGACACTGTTGGTACTACTGGGTAAAATTTAGTATGCACTTATAAACCCTATCTGTAAGTGGAAAAGCTTCATGGTTTCATAAACAATCCTCTTTTTATATTCTTCTTTGTTTAATATAATTTTCATATTTCTCGATGCTTTAGTTCATAATTTAAAAAAAGAAAATTAAAAAATGATCAAACAAAAAGCTAATCTTAACTTTCTCATGCTAACTGTGTGCCTTCAGAAAAATCATTCAAACTTTCTGAGCCTCAAATTTTGTTTTGTTTTATTTTTCTTTTCAATTTTATCCCTAAACAATTTCCTCAAATGTGACCCTTCTTTTCCACACTGGTTCAAAGGTTCATTAGCTGTCCCTTTTTAATCTGGTATCACTGCGTCCATTGTCTATTCCCTTTAATCCATTCATAGGACCACTCTAGATACAAACCGTATTGCACAGCTCTGATCATCTCATTGTCCTACTGAAACATCTGTCTTGGCTTCTCACTGCCTGTGAATGAGACTTTACATTTGAGACCCACTCTAACAGGAGTTCCTTTACCTGGACACCATGGACTTGTCACCAGACTGCCCAAACAGTCCACAACACCAAAAAAGGTTCAGAATGGCTGTTGTACAGTCAAGCTTGTCTTCAACCTATCTTTTTCATCTTAATTCCTCTTATACTTCTTCATGGATTCTGTGCTCCCAACAAGCTGAGATATTAATCATTCCCTACATACCTTACCCTCTTAGCTCTTCTCAATTCAATTCAGCAAACATTTATCAAGCCTTTACTATGGCCAAGACTTTATGATAAGCTCTGGGAATAAACACACACACCCACACACAAACCAAACCAAATTGAAACAGAAAAACACCACAGTCTTTGCCTTCAAGCAGGGCATAAGCTGTTGGAATGGACAGCAGGAGAAAATAATGTATACAAATAAAATTAGTTTGCTGGAGCTGTTCTCACACTGTTTTTATATTTGTAAAGTGAGGAATATGGACTCAGTGTTCTCTAAGATCCTTTCCAAAGCCACAATCCTATGTGTTTAGATGTTTAGAAATCTGGCTTTCTTATGGTTACAAGGCCTTCATGAGACAAGTGAGTTGTCTTGAAAATACTTATCTTTTGAAATATGTTTAGCAATAGTATGTGACCCTTAAGTTGCTAATTTCTCCAGATAGTGCCCTGATGAGTGACATTGGCTTGAATTCCCAGTACCCAGCCAAGTCCAAGTCAGCTTGCACGTTTGTGCAGGTGTTGCAGAAAGCAAACTCTTTTTGACAGACCAGCGGAAAATTCGAACTGGCAAGAAAATCTTGCCAGGAAGTGTAGGCAGTAAGGTGGTAGGCAAATTTCCTTGTTTTTGCTCCTTGGACCATGTGCCCTCTAGCCACATCTCTTTTGGCCCTAGAACAAGTCTGGTTTGTCTTTCCAAATTGCTTGTCTCTTCCAGTTTACAAGCAGGAAATGCTTTTGCTATTTTTTAAAAAACTCTATAGGCAATGAGGCAATACTTGCTTGAATTTCCTTATTTGTATTTGGTTATTTGATTTGGAGACAGAGGGTGACCTGGATTTAAAAATAGTTTGTGCCACGATTGGCTTTAGCCCAATGACTCAAGGAGATTATGCTGAAAAGGAGGAAACCCAGAATTAAATAGAATAGTAAAGGAAGTATAGAACCTGAGTGTGTGGTTAGACACAGCAATACCACAAGAAGAAATATAAGGTGGGAAATGCTTTGGCAGTTATGGTCTCTGTAATTTGGTTTTGTTTCAAGTTTTCACAGACTACATGGTCCCTCAAGGTTGCTCATGCTCTCCAATGAAAACTTTGCAATTTCCTCAGCCCATAATAGAAACACAGCCTGGATAAAATCTCATTATCTGAAAAGACAGAACTCGATTCCCTCAGCAAAATGCCCTGGGCTCAAAGACCTCCAATGACAACATTCAACTCTGTTGAATCAGAGTCCAATTCTCACTTTGCTGAGACTGTGGGCTGGATGAGTGAGCATACACTACAGGGGAGTGGGAGATGAAGGGAGGGGAGGGCATTCAGGGAAGTGAAAGAAGCCTATAATAAACATCAGAAACTATGGCTAAAAGCTTTTACGGGCTGAGCACTTCACATAATGAATAAAACCCATAGTAGGGCTTTGTGCATTTGGGCAGTGGGAGATAGATTCAGCATTCTGGAAAGAAAAGGGGCAAGAATCTTATAGACTCATCACACTTGGGAGCAAAGTAAAAGACTCTGATATAAACAGCTTGCATTTTCCTGGACGAAAAGGGCTTTGTGTACTACATTATGGAGCACACATCTCAAATCACCTTCCTCAATTTAGAGGCACTGAATCATCAGAAGCTGAAAATTGTATACAGTATTCTAATGACTTAAAAACATGCTTAAAGAGTGGAAAAAGTTCCATTCTGATCCTGGCAGTATGACCTTAGGCAGATTACTTAACCTTTTTGTTCCTTAGGTTCCTCATATGTAAAATTAGGATCATAACTGTCCTTTTACTTCATAGAATTGCATGGGGAAAATGAGATGCCAGATATGAAAATATTATAAAAATTAATTTAAGTGGTAGCATTATTCCTTACAGAACATTGAAGTAGAGGAGAGATTCCATCTGTAGTGATTCTCATACTACTCAGGGGCACTGTGTTAAGGAGGAGCAGGATTAGTAATAACTGACATCTATGGAGCACTTTAAAGTTTCCAAAGCACTTTAAACATATTCTCTAGATGGATTCCTATATATGGAGTCAGCTTCATTTTTTTTTTTGCTTCAATTTTTTAACACAATCTCAATCCTTCTCAAGAGAGTATATCCATTGCAAATATTCTATCAAATAGGTACTTGAGGTATTGGCTTCATTTTACAGATGAGAAACCCGAGGCCCAGAGAGCTTGAATGACTTGCCTGTTCTCATACAGCTAATGTGTGTCAGGGACAGGATCTTAACCTAAGGAGGAGAAGATTGGGAGGTGGGCAGGGGAGGTTATGAAGGTCTTCACACCACAAAGGATTTTACATTTGATATTTGGAGTAGATAGGGGAGCACTGGAGTTTGTGGAATGAGAAGTGACATGGTCAGATCTGTGCCTTAGGAATATGCTTAGCAATGTAATTTCCTTGAGAGTCAGGTTTGTGGCTGTCTTTGTATCTTCATGCTATCTACCAGTGCTTGGCACGTAGCAGATAGTTCCACGTTTGAGCATTGTTCTGGGAGAGTGTATATGGTTCACTATGAAATTACTTGCAGTACACATAAAGGAACTCCACCTTCATGTACTCCTGACTAGGTAGATTCCCAGATATGGAATCAGAAGTCAAATATATAAATCCTTAGGTTGATCTATGATCTCATCCGTTCAGGAGTTTTCTCTGAATATACAGATTATAACCCATCCACATTGGCCCCTCCTGGGCACTTCCCATCTGTGTCCTCCCAGAAGTGGACCCACCCAGTGTGCTGGAGGCTATGCTTGTTTAAGGTCTGAGTGAAACACTCCGGCCGTTCACCTGTCACTCTTTGCTCGTGCTACAAGACTCGTCCAGCGTCTCTTTATGTTAGTCCGTTCTTTGATGCTATTCTTTACTCCTGTTCTTCTTAGGCATTCTTTGTTGATTATATCATGTAGTCTTATCATACCCACCGTACTAACAATAATAATAGCTAGAATTTATATCATGCCTACTACATGCCAGGAGCTCTACTAAGCACTAAAATTATTGTCTCATTGGGTTTTCGTGACAACCCTGGGAGGTAGATGCTAGTATTATCTCCATTTTACAGTTGAGGAAACTGAGGCAAATGGAGGCCAACTGATTTCCCCAGGGTCACACGGCTAGTAATTGTCTCAGGCTGCATTTGACCTCGTTTATTCCTGAATGCAGTTCCAGTGCTCTATCTACTATACTATCTAGTGTATAGTATAATGGCAACAGGATGCTTGAAGTTCAGGAAATGGGCCATTTACACTGCTGTGCTTTGAGAAACCCCTTAAGAAGGCAAGTCAGAGGCTATAAAATATGTCTTATTTAAATCAGAAAGTCATGAAGTTTCACTGTTATTTTAAGTAAAATGCAGGAATCACCCCATCCACAAATTGCCGGATTATACCAATAAAAATTTAGGGAAAATATTGGTTCAAGGTATAAAAAGAATAGTGTTGGTAGGGACTAGACTTATGATGTCATTGGCTCATGGGATTTCCAGATGAGGAAACTCCCTTTTCCTATTCATGCTGGCACCTTCTTATTGGTCAGTTCATTAATAACTCTTTTTTGAGCACTTACCATGTACTAGGCTAATACAGTCTTGAGTTCAGGATAGAAAGATTTTTCTATAAGCTACTCAGAGTAAAATTGATACTGAGATAATAAAGTATTGGGGATTCCATCAGGGTAGGAATTCCTTTCCCTAAAGGCAAATCTCAAATCACTCAAAATATAATAGACAATCTTAAAGAGTTGCCTGAGTCTTGACTATCAGAGACAAGATTTTAATCAAGTCTTCCTGAATCCCAAGTCCAATATTCTATTCACTAACCTACATTGCCTTAGCATCAAATATAATGAAATTTTGTAGTTTTGAACATCCAATTTTTTATGAGAGTCATTTTCACTTTTATTGAAGACATTGTTAATGAAGATAGAGAAACAGTCATTCAGTCAATAGCACTGGAAGAGCAACTGGAACTATGTGCTAGGTGCTATGTTAAGCTATGGCAGTGTATGGGAAGGGCAAAAACAGTCCTTGCCCTCAAGAAACTCTAGTTCTAATGGGGTGATCTCCTGTGGAAAGTAGGTTTGAGATAAATATTGAAGGAAGATCAAGGAAGCTAGGATGCCAAGGTGAAAAAGGATAGCCAGTAGAAAAACAAAGAAATAAGAGATAAAGTGTATTGTCTAAGGGGCAGTAGTCAGCTAGTATAGCTGGTTCCTAGACTATATGGAGGGGTATAAAGCATAATGGAAATGTAGGTAGGAGCTAGACAATCAATAGCTTTAAATGACAAAAAAGAAGACTTTATATTTGATCCTGACATTTAATTAGAACTCACTGAGAAAGGGGGTGACATAATTAGACCAACATTTTAGAAAAAATCACTGGTAGCTGAGTGGAGGATAGACTAGAATGGGGAGAGACTTGAGGATCAGAGACCAGTTAGAAAGCTGTTCTCCATGCCTAGAATGCTCTCTCCCTTCACCTCTGCCTTTATGTTTCCTTGGTTTTCTTCGAGGCTTACCTTCAGTAGGAGACCTTTCCTGGTTTACTCTTATCTTCTAGTGTTTTTTGTTTCCAAAATATCTTTAATTTTCTCTTTCTTTCTCTCTGTCTCTGTCACTCTGTCTCTCTCTGTCCCTCTATCTCTCCCTCTCTCTTCCCTCTCTCTCTCTGTCTCTCCCTCTCTCTCTGTCTCTCTGTCTCTCTCTCCCTTTCTCCCTCTGTCTCTATCTCTCTGTGTCTTTATTATACAGACATGTGTGTGTCTGTGTCTTGTATGTAACTACCTATTTTCATATCATCCCTCCATTAGAATGTATGCCCTTTGAGGGCAGGAGCTGTGATTTCTGCTTTCTTTTGTATCCTGAGCATTTAGCACAATTCCTGACACATGGTACCTGCCTAATAAAGGCTTGTTGACTGATTGACCTGATGACTGTTATGATAATCCAGGCTAACTGGATCTAAGATCTAGGTGATCAGGACCTGAACCAGGGTAATTGCTCTGAGATTGGAGAAAATGGGGCAGATAGGGATGTTCTAAAGGCAAAAATGATGAGATTTGACCATAGAATGGACGGTGTCTTTGCCCTCACACAGATGACTAAAAGATGTGGTGAATGTAAGATTCTTTTGTGCCTCTTGTTTGCTGTTTATATGAAATAATTTGATTTGTTTGAATAAAACATTGCATTAAAGCAATTTTCAAACAGTATATCTTATCAATGCATCAAAATCATTCAAGATTCCTTGAAAGGTATTTAACAGAGATGACTTTGTTCATTGATCTTATGATCATAAATAGAAGATGAGGCATAAAAGGAGATGTCTGTCCATCATAAATGTTCAATACTCTGATGGAAGAGATCCAGGGAAGAGTTCAAGTTGATGTGTAATTCTCTCTAGATGATTCTGTTTGTGGATGACATCATTCAGGTTGCATCAAACCCCCCAACACATACGCGTGCGTGTGCGCACACACACACACACAAAGTGTATGAAGAGTGTCTGTTGTTCAGATTACTATATTTAATTAGCAGGACAACATGAAGAGCCTATCTAATAGTGTATATATATATATATAGGTTAAAGGTAGTATGTACAGAAAAAAAATGGTCCCAGAATTAAACATGAGGAGAATATTAGTCTGAATTGCTCTCAGGAAATTGACAAGATTCTTTAATGACTTCAAATTTTCCCTGAAACAAAGGCTCATCTTTTAAATGTCATTATTCTATTAGTGCTATTATGTGACTGAGGCATAGCCTGTAATGGTCCCCAGAAGAACTGAAAATTAGTATAGTGGAGTGCAATGGAGAGATTGGTGTTGGGGTAAGCAAGATGCAACATGCTACAAATGAAGAACTTTGTGGGACAGGGGCATCACAGGCAAATGTAAGACTGGATGAGAACATGGGCTGCTGAAGGATGATAGGCAGACAACCTGGGTTTTCCACTAATTTCCTTGTGATGTGAAGAGAAAAGGAGGAGCCTCTAGTCCATTGGCTAAAGGGTGGGATACCTGGGATGAACTTTTGAGAAGATGTGGTAAAAGTAACATAGGGATGGGGCATGCATGTACTGTAATCTGCATATTGGAAAAAATATCCAAATTGATTATCACAGATTCATTTGAGTATTTGAGACCTTTCTCTAGAGTTTCAGTCTGTAAGTGCCTGCTGATACAAAGACATGCCCCTGCCTTCAGGGAGCTTACATTCTATTGGTGTGACAAGATGTGAAGAGATAATATTTCAAGTGTGAATTCTCTATTGGATATTAGATTACCTCACAAGTCCTTCCCAATTCACAATCAATAATCGAGTTCCTTTATCCTAGACTCTTTCTTGTACCCCAGACCAAATGAACTATTGCTGGCATGAAGGTATAATAAGTAAGTGGGGAAGGTAGGGGGAGATCCCACACAAACATATACATAGAATGAGACAGAAAGATCGGGTGGGGGGGAAGAAAGTATAGAGGTCCATATCATCATCTATCCTCAGATAAGAAGAAAAGGAATGATTGAGATACATTAAGACAGGAGGAAGGTTGTCTGAGCAACACGAATGAAGATGGGGTAACTGGATATAAAGCCTAAGAGACCACTAGACTGAAAACAAAGGGCAGTCATCAGGAATATCCTACAACTCAGTGAACAGTGTCCACTGGCATTTGAGAAATATGGAAGGGTATTTATAGCTATGTGCTCAACTATCTGCTCCCCAGTTAGGCTGACTGCATGCTCATTCCCAGAAGAACATCCTCAAAACATATTTCCACTTCCTCTGTGTGTAGGGCAGGGGGTGGTGGTGGTTGTGGGGGGAATTTGATGTATTTTGAGTGGCTTTGTATCATTTGGACTGGTTAAATAGTTAATGATGTTTCACCCATTTGATTTTCTTGTCCCTGATGAAAAATTCATCAAAAAGCTATATTTACAGTGCCCTTTGTAGATCTTGGTCCCTGGACTTTTTCCAAGAGAAACTTGCAAGATGTTGTTACTGACTGGATTTGTGCTCATAGATTTCTCATTTATGGTTTCTGGCTGTTGACTTCCTGCCAGGAGAGCTGGTCCAAGCATTAGATAGAGATGACGGGGGTGCTTCTGGAAACTTCTGAGGTTTTATCAGATTTGAGCACATTTTGAGGAGAGTTTCTCTCTCTGACTCCATCTCTTTCCTGTCTTTTTCTTTCTCTATCTCACACTCTCTGCTTTCTGTTTCATTATCTCTCTGTCTCTGCTTCTGACGTTGTCTCTTTCTCTGTCTTTGTCTCTCTTTCCCTCTCTCTCACTCCATTACTCTTTCTCTGTGTTTCTCTCTCGTTCTTGGTCTCCTGAGGCCAATCCCATTGCTGATTGGCATGGAAGCTTTGACCCACTCCATTTTCTGCCTGGGCTACTTTGACTCTCTTTAGGCAGCATGGTGTGTGCCTTCCCCTGGCAGCTCTCCATACTGAGGCTATACCTAGTGCATGAACCCAGTTAGCATTAGCTCTGCTTCCAAGTTGTAATTCCCTGACTCAAGGGATCCCTCAGCCTTGGCCTTCCCTAGAACAGAGATCAGTTCCACCATGCCCACTTCAGCTGCGTTGGTACTATTCAATGACTGGCACTATAGGAACTAAGACAAAGAAAGAAACTGGGACCCCTCCCCTCAAGGAGATTACTGGCTTGTTGAAGATACAAGAAGAACCCATACAGACTACTTAGAGTTCAGTACAAATCAGTGTCTATTCAGGGACTGAACTGTGCAGCATAGAGAGTTCTGTAGCCGATTCATTGGTTGGTTGACTGTTGTCCTTTGTTCTCAAAGAAGACCAAAATGACACCACTGTGCTAGAGTCAAGTTTCAGTGTGTCCAACTGTGACTGATCAGACCAATATGAGCTTGGCATGCTCTACCATAGGTCTGGCACAAATAGTCCATGTGAACATTTGGGGTGGATACTCCAAATTTGTTCATCCTGTATTTCCCTTGAATGGTTTCAATTCTGCTTTGCTTATAGAGCACAGCACCTTTTCTGATGCGGGCATGCCATGCTGAGTGGTCCTGTGACATGTCTCCCATGTCACACAATCAATTCCAAAGTTCTTAAGAGAGACCTTGAAAGTGTCCTTGTATTACTTCTTCTGACCACTCTGTGAACACTTGCCCTGTGTGAGTTCTCCATAAAGTAGTTTTTTTGGCAAGCATACATTAAAGAAATGAATGAAGCAGTATCATTAACTGGTAAAGTAACAGGGGAAGTCTTCATATAGGAAGCTGGCCTTGAAAGAAAAACAGAGTGTGGATAGATCAGTCAGCCGGTATTTATTAAGCACCTAGTATGTGCCAAACACAGAACTGGGTGGAGGTGGGGGAACACAAAAGAATAACAAGTATAGTTTCAGGCAAGGGAAATATGATGTACTTAGGGAACAGCGAGTAGCCTGGCTTGGCCAGAGCACAGGTTCCTTATTAGGGAGATGTGGCTGGATGGGCTAAATGTGGCTGATAGGATGGTAGGATCCAAGTTTGCTCACACACTTTATACATTCCTTTCCTTAGCAAAGACATCTAAAATTGAAAACTCTAGGCCTCTCTAGAGTTCCCTCATTGCAGGATAATCACTTCATTTTTAAATGGCAAGCCAATGTTTCGTTAGTGCAGCTGCCACAGAATGCCTTGGCTGCCTCATCTCTAGGAGGCTTGATGACAGGAGTGTTTCTGTGTCATGGACCACCTTTGACATTCTGTGAAGGCTATGGATTCTTTCTCAGAATAATGTTTTTAAATGCATAAAATACACAGGATTACAAAAATCAATTATATTGAAATATTATAACATATACATATGTATATATAGAGAGATATAGACGTATATGGGTATGTGCATACACACAGATTTAGGACATTAAGACCTGTAGAGGTTGTATCTCAGTCAAGGCGAGCTTTAACAACACCTCTTTTTATAATGGGTTGCTGGTCTCATGGAATGACTGCAAAAATACATCTTAAGTGAATGTCTTCAAATACCTGACAGAAGAGACCACAAATTCTTCACAGCAGGTGAAGAGTATTGAGAACCTATAAAATGCATCATCAGAAGGACTGCAATTTCAGGAAAAATGAGGAGAATGCAATATACATACATGTATGTATATATGCTCATGTATAAACATGCAACTAAGACATTTATAGAAGTACAACTTATATGCATTTTATGTATGTATAGCTTATATAGATATACATGTAAATACAGACTTATACATATAAATACATACATCTACACATTCACACACACATATATGATCACAGAACTCAGGTTAAAAGCTCCCCCTTTGGAAGATAGCATCTGTCTTGAATATTTCCTGAGGCCAGGACTAGTTTCAGGGCATCTTATAAAGAGTACTCTGACCTCCTCCCCAGCTTCCCTGACCAACAGAGGAGAAATTTCGGTATGACTCCTGGGTGACACAAGACCTTCTGAAGAAAATTAATGATTTCCTGTTTGTCCACTACTGTTTGGACTGGATAAGTCTTTATTTCCTGTTACATATTTAATTTTCCTCTGTAGCAGGACAGTCATACAACAATTTAAGTCACTGGAGATGTGTAATTGCCAAAAAGGCCTTTATAAGAGGAGGGTTGAGAGATACTGCAATGAGGGGAAAGATAGGTAACCTCTGGGATTAGGAGCACCCTGGGTCAGTTCTCACCTTAAATGCTGGCAGCATGACCAAGACCTCATCTGTAAAATGGGAGACAATAACATTGATCTTATCTTAAAGGGCTAAAAAAAGCTCAAATGAGTTAATATATGTTAAAAAAAATACTTCATAAACTTTAAAAGTCCAGATAAATCACTTATTATTATTATATTTAGCTTTCTGGCTCACATTCTCCTCACTCTGTGATACCATGGCCCATTCAATAATACATTTCATAGGCACCCAAAGCTTTTCACCTGCTGTGGAGAACCTGAGGCTTCTTCCTCAGAAATTTGAAGACATGACCTTAAGATGAGCTTTTGCAATCTTCCCAAGAGACCAGCAACCCTTCTAAGACCCCATCATAAAAAGAGACTTTATGAAAGCTTGCCTTGATTGGACAGGTAGAAGAAAACTTTATTTGAAGTCATTGCTGAGATGACGACCCCAGGATGTTGTGTGACATTGTGGTATATGGAAAGGAGTACTCTGCTTGGAGTCAGGTGACCTAGATCTGAACACTGATTTCTAATACCCTTATTATCTGTATGAGGTCTCTGGGCCTCAGTTTCCTAAATCTAAACAACAAGGGCACATTATCTACCTTACAGACTTTGGAGAAAAATCAGTTAAAGTACCATATAAATATGCAGTCTTATTTTCATCTACTTTGTTCCTAATTTGAGATTCTTGCTAGATGTCTCTTTCTCTTCTGATTTGGAGCCAGAGGATCCAGGTTAAAAGGCTGCCTCTCCCCCTCACTATTTCTATAGACAAGTCACTTCTTTTCTCTGACCAGATAAACTGTGAGTTCCCTCCCAATTCTCAATATATGATCCTAACATTTATTTACTCCTTTATTGCGACCAATACGAGTCAATACTTGGAGGTAGATGTGTTTTCCACATTTCCTTTGTAAATATCCCTCCCTAGTGATCAGGATTGGGAGTATAAGAGAGGAAATGACATTCTTTGTTGTGGTTGACTTCTCAGACTAAAATAAACATGTGTTTGATTAAAACATGCCATTTATTAATGGGGAAAAATGACTTAATTTTCCCCTTGGTCCTCTCCCAAGCGTTGCAATCAAATATGTGAAGCCCAAACCAATTCCCAAGAAGTCTGGATAGAAAAAGAAGTGGAGTCAGTAAAAAACTTCCTCATTAAGTATGCCAGAAGGGATCCATGTTATGTGAATATGCTAACTTTGACCCTGTCTCTTCAGGGACCCCGTGTTACTTGACTTCTCCCTCTGCTGGGTTCCCCTTTTACTCTCAGCTCTGTTACTGTTGTTTAATGGAATGGAGGATGGTCAGTGACAAAACTATTATTCATTTTTCTCCCATATATTCTCAAAGTCTATCTGTCTGTCTCTCCCTCTGTGTCTCTCTCTGTCTCTGTCTCTCTCTCTCTGTATCATGTCTATCTCTACCTCTCCTTCTTGATCTCTGTCTTGGTCATCTTTCCCCTTTCTGTCTCTGCTCTCTCTGTGTATCTATCTCCTGTGTCTTTGTCTCTCCCTGTCTCTGCCCATCTCTTTGTCTCTGTCTCTCTCATTCCCAAGAATATTAGCTTTGTAGGTGGGCCTAAGGATGCAGACTGCTTGATAATGTCTGACTTGCAGCACTTCTAGCCATGTTGTCCTGTAGAAGACCTCAAGTGACAATATCAATCAGTAACAATAGAGCTAACCTAAAGATCAGGCGATAGATTTCAGAACAGGTTTCCCAAGGATCCATCTCAGGCAGCAGGATAGCTGGGTGTGATATCTGTTATTTCTTGGCAGCAAAAGGTTTGGATTTTTAGCCTTTGGGTGGGGTTCTGACTTTGCTGTTTGTGCCAACACAAAGGGAATATAAAGTCATCCTGTATCTGGTGCTAGATGGTAAAGATGTTCCAGCTTATGACCAGCGGAGATTGGGTTCTGGCTATCTCTGAAAACTCCAAGTGTTCCTTCCAAGGGCTTGCTTTTGATGAAGGTCTCAGGCTTTTGGAGAGAGCTTGTCGTCAGCTTTGGAGTCAGAGGAATCTCACTGAGACTTGGCTCAGTTGTGTTCTATTATACAACCATTCAGCTCTACATTCCACGTCAGCACCTTGGACTGAGGAGGGCCTGACCCAAAGTTGTTCCCACACTTAGGGTCTGCAGTGCCCTCTACAAAATGTCAGGGAGCCTACTACCAGATGGGAACATTTTTTGGAGCTAGACTGTGCCTTCTGAAAACTGTGGCCATGAGTTCTGTGCCTACAGGGATACCCTATAAGCCTGGGGCTTCCATTTTGTTTCATAACCATAGACTGACTGACCTTTTAACTTTGAATAAAAACACCAATTCCACTCCTGCCTCCCATCTCCATCCCTGACTCCTACCTCTGATTTCTGCTTAACCCTGTTTAGTGATCTCTCAAACATACACTTATGGTATCATGACCTATCAAAAGTATCTGAATGGCTAGTTGTCACATTGAAAAGAGTGCTTGCCCTGAAGTCAGGAAGACCTGAGTTCAAATTCAACCTCAAATGGTCCCTAGTTTTATGACTGTGGATAAGTTCTTCACCAATGTCTGCTTCTGTTTCTTCAACTGTAAAATGAAGAAAATAATAGCATCTACCTCCCACGGTTGTCATGGGGATCAAGTGAAATATTTGTAAAGTGCTTAGCAAAGTGGTTGCCACATCATAGGTGCTTTCCCTCCTTTCTCCCTTCTTTCCTTTATTTTTTCCTTTCATCTTTCTTCCTCTCTTCCTTTCCTTCCCTCCTTCCTTTATCTCACCCTCCTGTCTCCTCCCTCCCTTCCTTCCTCCCTTTCTCCCCTTCTCTCTTTCCTTCCTTCCTTCCTCCCTTCATCCTTTCTTTCCTCCCTTCCTTCCTTACTTCTTTCCTTCCTTTCTCCTTTCCATCATCTTTTCTTCCTTTCTCCTATCTTTCCTTCCTTTTTATCTCTCCCTCTCCTTCCAATTTCCCCCAAATAATCCCCTATGATATTTAGAAGCTTCCAAATTACAGGATCCTATTAAAAGGAAGTTAATCATCTAATGCACTCCCCTCATTTTTCAGACAAGGAAACTGAATCTCAAAGAAGTTAAATGACTTGCCTAGCATCATAGTTAGAAAATGAGAGTTGAAATTCAAACTCAGATTCTCAGATTCTTTGACTCCAAAATCCAGCACCCTTTCAACTCCCTTTACTTTAGAGATGAATAAACTTGGAGAGTACTTATTCATTCATACTCAATATGTACTTCTCATTCATTTATTCAGTTGACATTCAGCAAATGTTTGCTGAACACCTACTGTGCTCTACTTGCTGAGGAGGATGTAGCAGAGCTTACCATCTATAGGGGAGATAAGACAAGTATGAAAATGAACATTTCCAGCAAGAAGTATGATGAGGGCATAAAAAAGGCACCAAGTGCTATGTTCTAGAAAGTAGAACATGAGTGATTGTTTGAATGAATATTGGACAAGGGGTTAGAAGATCCGATTTTTGGTGTCAGCACTGCCATTGAACTCCCTATATAATCTGAACAAGTTACATTTCCTGTCTTAGCCTCAGTTTCCTCCTCTGTCAAATGACTGGTGGGAGGAGTGAGACTAGGAGATATCTAAGATTCCTTCCACTTCTGATAATCTAGATTCTGGAACCCAAATGTCCTGACTCCTAGATCGTTTGTCAGTGATCACCATTTAAGACAGCAAGTATAGAAAGAGGGAGATGGGACATCCCCTGCAAGTTTATTGTATTAAACAGCAGCATCAACAATAATTAAATCTCTGACATATGCTGGTTTTCTGGTAATTTTCCTTGAAAAGTTGTCTCTAGATTTTTTTTCAAAATCTTTTTACTTGAGATATCCAATCAGTTGAATTTTGGCTAATAAAAGCATCACTATTAAAAAAATAAAACAAAGAGAGTGTGGCTACATTTTAATACTCCTCAGGAGATCCCTTTTGTGTGTTCTTCCTTTATGATGAATATATGGTGTAACAGTGGAGTGTTGAGCCATAGTTCCTGCCCAGACCATGTGGGGTCCTTCTTTTCTTTCCTTGCTTCAAGCCATGGCCCAGAGCATCCCAAAATATTAGCCTCTACATACACCCTGTGGTGGGGAGGGCAGAGTGAGGCCTTGTAGTATGTAGCCTGCACAGCTGTGGGTCTGGCAGATTGTTTGGGAGGGACTTGAGATGTCTGATCAAAGCTGGAAGCCTGGGGAATAGTCTTGACTTTCCCACGTGGAGCATCTCCCTTCTGGGTCATCATACTTCCTCTCCCCCAAGCAGGCTCTCTGGCTTCATTGTGGGCCATTGACCATGCTGTTTGAAAAAGGGAATTAGGATTTAGAACAAGTCCTGAAATCCCTGTTATTTTGCCTAATTGTCTATGCCTGATCTGGACTCACGCTACCATAGAAGTTGGCCAAGAGTAATCATGCAAGGGAAGAAACCAACTGTTTACTGAGTCACTGTACAGATCAGTGCAATCCTCTTCCTGCTCTCTCCTCCTCTATGGCTCACAGGTTTCTCCTCCTACTTTCTAAATTTATGCATTCAAAGAACATATATTCATATGTCAAAGTGCCAGTTGAAAAGGGAAGATATTTAGTCGAATTGGCTGAAATTTGAACTTGAAGTCATGCTGCGTAATAAAAACGTGTGGTTTGGATTCAGTGTTCCTGCCATATGGCTCTCATCTGCTAAAGGGTTCCAGCTATGGGCTGGGAGACTCCAACATCAACACCCCCTCCTTCCCCACCAAAGGTGGCCTTGCAAATGTAAAAGGAGATGTTATAACAGGAAAAAAGAAAAAAAGAAAGGAAAAGGAAAGGAAAGGAAAAAAAAGAAATTCAAGATGGAACTCTGCCTCCTTTCTAGGGTGTTGGAGGAATTTATAAAATGATGAAGGGTGAGGGTGTGAGCTCTTATCTTTCTTTTCTCTGGGTCTCAAATAACTGAAAAATCCCATCACCACCCCCCAACTTTATTATTCCTACACAGTTTGCTGTGGCTATGAGCCCAGAGGTAGCAAAATTTGGAGCAAAAAGCAAACTTTTTGTCAGACCAGCAGTATGTCTCAGAAACTTATCTGGGCTTGAAGCAGCCCTGAAGCTGAGATTTTGTGAAAGGAATAATTTTATCTCTTGTCCCCCTCCGCCCCATTTATGGATTGCTTTTCAGAGATCAGTATATAGAATGGAGCAAGATAGCCCAGTTTATGAACACATCTGCCATGTGGACAAAAGACACCTCTTTTCCCATTTTCCCTCAGGAACATTATCTTAAGAGGTAATGGGATTGTGAGGAGGACACTGGACTGGGAATCTAAAGAGCTGGATTCTAACACTGGCTTTGCCATTCACACATTGTGTGACCTTGAGCAGGTCAGTTCTCACTGGGCCTCATTTTCCCCTCTGTCAAAGGAGGGAGTTAGATGAGATAGTCCCTAAGGCTCCCTTTTGTGCCAGTCTTTTAATGTTCCTCATCACAGATGCTCCATTCAAGCCAGAATGTTGTCAGTGTTGAAACCACTCAATGGCTGATTCTTCTACTTGTATCTTCATTCAACCCATTTCCTTTCCCCTCCCTGTCCCTAAATGTTCTAACCCTTTCTAGTTTCCTTTCCAAATCCTGGCCATCAGCCAAGGCCCAGCTCTGGTCCCACACCCTTGTAGCTGTCATTCCCCTCTTCAGTCTCTCAATTTGCCTCACATTTGTACTCTAAAATACCTTCTTAGCTTATAGGCTGTCTTGGAAAAGCGAGAAATGGGTGAAAAGTCTACCTCTGATGCTTTAGGGACATAGATAAGTCACATTTTCCCTTAGTTTCCCCATTTGCCAAATGTCAATAACAATGTCCTTGTCACTTACATGGGGTTAATTGCAAGGCTCACATGAGATAATGTATGTAGAGCACTGGAGAAACTTTAAAATGCTATATAAATGTGTTAAAAATGTCATTTTTCTTAGCATTAGTCCTATCTGCCCGCCTAGATTATTTGTGACACAAAGAATCATAGATATGAATGGAACTTTTGGAAATCAACTGGCCTACTTCCTCATTGTACCCAATGAGAAAACTGAGAACCACAGAGGGCTCCTGGTGTGCCCAAGGTCACATAGACAACGTGTGGCAGAGTCAGGCCTAGACAGAGTGTCCATTGCCCTGTCTGTCCTCAGTGCCACTCAAAGAAGATGATGACTCCCAACTAGAAACTTAACATTGGGTTTCTTATTTTTGAATCCCCACATGACACCTAGCACAGGAGTGAGTACACAGCAGACCCTCAGCAAAGATTCATTTAGTAGATGTGGCTGCCTTGTATCTGGGCCCTTATGTCTGAGGTGGTATTAAGCCCCATGGGTTCCTAGAGTGTTCTGCCCATGAAAGCTCTCAGCCCAGGACGTGAACAAGGTCCAACCAAAGAAAAAAACCCTGACAAATTCCTAAGGATAGTAGATAATTCTTTTTGATGGTAGGTTCCAAGTATCCCTTAGCATAGCACTTTATAATTAGGGAGCATGCTCAATTAATATCACCCTTTGGCAGCAGTTTGCTTTGCTTGAGCCCTCTTTCTCCCCTTTGGCTCAGTGTTTCCTGACCTTCTCCCTGACAGCTACCCAAGCTAAATGCCCTCTGAAATCAGAGCCCACACATGATACTGTATTATACTTGCGTGTGTACCTGTCTCCTACCCACCACTAGAAGGCAAAGGTTGTATCATTGTCAACCTTTGCCTCCCTAGTGCCTTTCATACAGCAGGGCTCAGTAAATCTTTGTTGAATTGGATTTAATTGACTAGGATGTGTTTGGACTTTGCCAAATTTAAGTATATCTTCCTGGACCCTCCTCTGGGTTTAAGGCCATCAAAGTTAAGTACTAGCCTGGAAATGAAGCCATCTCAAAGCTGCTCAGGGCTTTTAAGCTGGTGCTTAGATGCCTTCCTGGAAGAGGGAAAGTTGTAATTAGGCATCAGGCCCTGGAAACCATCAGTGACAGTCACTCAGAAGACCTTTGGCTCTGTTTGGAGTGACAACTATTGAAGAAAAAGGTAAATATTCTATACTTGGAACAAAGTGTTCCAAGTAAGACTGAAGATTTAACTGGCGTTTTGTCAGGTAGATACTTGGAAGGCCATTTTCAAACAACACATAGAATGTCAGACATTACTTACCTTCTCTATGCTCTGTGCAGACAAAGCCTCAGCGTTCTGATTAAAGGGTTGGCCATGTCATTCTGACAAAACCAGTCCACTGAATGTTCTGAAACCTCATGTTCTGAACTCTCATAATATTTTGATGCCCTGGCACACTGGTTTCTCTGGAAGCTTGCTAGGGTTCTGGAATTCTCTTTGTGGCAGTTATTCCCAGAAATTCTCAAAAGACCAAGTTTAAGAGTAGATCCAGCAATAAAATCCATTGCTTTAGACATCTATACACAAATTCACTAAGCATGGGGAACAAGGGGTGAACTAGCGCTTCTCACCCAAGGAGGCAACTTTGACTCTGAAACTTGTTGAAAGGAGATCTGCGACTGGGGTATTGACCTGGAAGGGCATATTTTAGTCAAAAAGAACATGACAGAAAAATGGGGAGTGGAGAGTTGGGGGTAAGAATATTGGGGGTATTTTATAAAAGGTATATATATCCATGTAGTTTCTCCCAGAGGCAAGTTTAAATGGCAGCTCTTGGTAGTTGACAGAGAACTGGCTTCTGTGTTAAGAAGACCCAGGGTCAATTCCTGCCTATGATTCTGTGATCCTGAGCAAAAAATAGTAAATTACAGAGCAGGTGTTGACTGCCTTGGGTAAAGGGTGTTTCCACACTGAGAATTCCCTATACCAATGAAGTCATACAGAAAGTCTAAAAAAATACTCCTGAGAGGAAATCTAGGAACCAAAAGGGCAGAAACATAGTAGAGGGCAGTTGGATGAAGGTCACCAGATGTAGGCAAAAAGGGCAACAGTATCATCATTAGAGTATATTACAGATTATTTGGGCCAAACAGGAAATAGATGAGAACTTTGGTAAACAGATCATAAGTCTAGCATGGAGACCTAATAGAACAGTTACGAAGATATTAATAGAGTAAATTTATAGGAACACTGAGTTATCTGGAGGACCATGGGCACTCTCTTTGCTAAAAAGCAATGGCTGATAATTTCTTGACTTGTCTTAATGGTAATTTTATTCTTTAGAGTGGAGAAACCAATACTATTCTGATCATGGTGCTTACCAGCAAGGGAAAATGGATTATGTGAATAGAAATGATGGAGCCTTTTGGGAAAAGTGACAAATCTATCTTAGAACACATGGCAGAGAATCAGATGGGCATAGTCTTAACACTTACCCTTGAGTTTTTTGGAGAACAGATTTCAGAGGTTTCAATGAAAGGATAGATAGGATGAGTTGTGTACCTATGAGTGATGGGAAAGTCTCAAGAGTAAAATTCTTAAAGATACAAACAAAAAATAATTCCAATGAGGAGGAAGAGGAAAAGTTATTAAAAGAGAACAATGTGGAGGCACAGGGAATTCACTGGGCAACTTAGATTTTAGAAAGACATGGGGAAAGTTCCTACAAGGGAAAGTGACTGAGGATGAAAAAAGTGGGGTACAGCCCATAAGAAGAGCAACCTTAAAGCTCAGAAGGAAATGAGACTAGAGAAGAAAGTTAAGGCCAACAAAAATGGTTTTCAGGCTAATTTTTTTTTTTGAGGGGTAAGGGAGGGTCAAAGATTAGGGCATATGAAGTGTTGCTCAACAATGTTGGAAAAGTGGCAGAACTTCCCATTTCATATACTGCTTTTGTCACTCTGCCAAGGATAGTGAATGATTAAACTATAAAGAACAGAAAAAAATGGTTAGTTAGGAGTTATTACTCAGGATATAATGCCCAAAGACTCCAATGAACTCCAATCACCAAGTCCAGGTAAGATATGTCTTGGACTCCTGAAAGAACTAACAGATATAATTACTGAGTCAGTTAGGGATCTTTAAAAGACCATGGAGAAAGGGAGAGGAAGGGAGGAAGGAAACTCTAGGTTTCAAGGAGAGCAAATGCTGTCCCAGTTTGTGAAAATGTGAAGAGAATGGAGTCTGCAAGCTCTGACTTTTAACATAGAGACTTCAATTATTTACTGGCAAAATTTTAAAATGTATTATTAAAGGAATGATTATTATTAATATTTTTTATTATTAAAGGAATAACTAAAAAAGGAAATAAGGATTACAAAGAGGTTTCACCAAGGACAGGTCATAGCAGAATAGCGCTTTTTGGACAAGCTTACTAGAACTGGAAGATCTGGGGAATACTATATAGATGCAATATGTCAATATTTTAGCAAAGCATTTGACAAAATCTCTCATATCAGACCGTTTTGTGGACAGGATATTGACTAGATAATAGTAAAATTCATTTAATTTGGAGCTGACTGAATGGGTAAACTCAAAGAGGAATAATTAGTGACTGGCTATTGGTCCTGGAGACAGTAAGACCAGAGTTTACTGTGGCCTCAGACACTTACTAGCTGTGTGACCCTGGGCAAGTCACTTAACCCTGTTTGCCTCAGTTCCTCATTTATAAAATGAGCTAGAGAAGGAAATTGCAAGTCACACCAGTACTTTTGCTGAGAAAACTCCAAACAGACTCACAAAGAATCAGACATGACTAACTACTAAACAGCAACAACAAATCAACTTAGAGGAAAATCTCCAAGATTCTCTCCTTACCTCTAAAATGCTTTCACATTTTTATCAGTGGCTTGGATTAAGACCTAGACATCTAGTTCTTAAAAACCTTTATAACCTGATCCCAACCTTTCTTTCTAGCTTCTTTGGACATTACTTCCTCCCTCGCATGGCAATCCAGACAAAATTGCTCTGGCCTTTTCTCTTTACTTCATTCATGACAATCCATTTCTAGTCTCTCTCCCTCTGTACTCAACACGTCCCATGCTTAGAATGCACTTGGTCCTTACTTCTGCCATATAGATCCTTCTTCTTCCTTTTAGATACATCTCAGGCACCATCTTCTGCATGAAGACCTTCCTGATACCCCATCTGTGAATGTCCTCCCTTCCACTCTACTTTTTCCTTTATCCCCAAAATCTTAGTGCCATTTTAAGCTATTAAAACTTATAGACTTTTGGGATGCTCTGAATATATGTATTTATTCACTTCATATTAATGTTGTGTATTTTTTTTTGGTATGTACTTGTTTCTCCTATTAGAAGGTAAGCTCATTGTGAGTAGAGATTGTTCCATTCTTTGTATTTGCATTTTTTAGGACCTAGTCCAGTGCCTGTCATGTAACAGGCACTTAATAAATACTTGATCAGGTGATAGTATATTTATCAAATTTGCAGATGACATAAAGACAGAAAAAGTAGCTAACATATAGGATAGCGGAATCATGATCTAAAGCAATTTCAGTAATTTTTATCAGTGAGTCAAAATTGAATAGAGAAAATATAATAAGGATAAATGTAAAGGAGGGGTTTTAGTGGACTTCAAGATCAATGTAAGTGAACAGTCTGATTTGGCAGCCAAAAAGACTAGTGAGACTCTCTTAGGGTATGTTAAGAGAACTGCAGTGTCCCAAATTAGGGAGGGGACATTCTGCCATGGACAGACCACATCTAGAATCTTGTGCACATTTCTCTAAGATTTAGTTCTGGTTCTGTATTTTTTGGGAAGGAGTCCTGATTAGCTGACACCAGAAGAAGGCAAAAAAGATGGCCTTGAAATTATACCATATGAGGATTGATGGAAGGAATTGGGAATGTTTAACCTGAAGAGGAGAAAATTGGTGGTAGGGGATAGCTGTCTTCACTGTATTGAAAGGGATGTCATGGAAGTAGTATTATTTTTGTTAAATTCCCTCAATGAAACAGAATTACTGGTAGCAGATAAGTCACAATCAGACAAATTTAGGAAAACTAAAGGATGTATGGAAAAAACTCCCAACAAAAGCTATCCTATTGTGGCTTCCTTCAGGGAGTAGTGGGTTCCTCTTACCAGATCAAATTTGCCGGTGATGCAAAGGTAGGAAGGGTAGCTAGGCTGGATGTTCATGTGGCCTCTATGTTATAGAAAATTCTTATTCAGATATGGACTGGACTAGATGGTCCCTGCAGCCTCCTTCCCATCTGAAATTCTACAATTTATGGTGTTCTGGATGCAAATGTAGCTCTGGAACCCTTTGAGGTTTTTAGAACCATCGGAATGCTCTGGAATCTTTTTCAGAGTAAACCCTAGCTTCCTACTGTAATATTAGTTAGTTTTGCAACTTTTCTTGCTGAACTGTGATTTTGATTTTTCATCTGATCCTGGGGGTGGGGGTGAGGGCAGACTTCACAGTCAAAGCCTAGATAAAGGCAAACGAAGATTTATACACTTTGGCCAAAAAATAAAAATAGGAGAATGCATGCAAAAACTAAAGATGCTGCTGAAGTGAGCTCATGGCTGTGAAACACCCCTAGAAATAATCTTTTCCTGTGCAGGAATGTCAGAGAAAATGAATCAAGTTCCAATCCTAGGTCTACATCTGGGTCCTTTCAAATTGAAAAGGTAAAAGAGAAAACTCAGCTCTTCTCATTAAGTATTGGCAGCTCCTAAACCTTATCTTTCCTCCAAGAAGGGGATTAATTTTGTTAGTTTACTGGATGCTATAGACTATCAGCCCTCCCTAGAGGTAAATCCAGGATTATAAGGTGAACTGCTTTCATCTTGCCCTCTAGTCCCTTCTGGGAGAACAACTTCATTTGGTTGAAGGAGAGGGAACTAGGAAAGAAGGTGTTCCCAGGGTAAGGCTGAATACCAAGCAGTCTCCCAGATGTTAATAAAACTGTTAAAAATTATATATATGTAGGTATACATACACACATACATATACACAGAAATATGCATATATATATGCACATGCCTGTACATACATATATGTGTGTGTGTGTGTATACATTTAATTGAGAAATTTTTGTACTCTGGAATGATCAGATATGAAGCTCATATTTAACAGGAATGAGAGACCTGCTAAATGGTGGAATTTTCTTCAAACTCCTTGTCTTATCTTCTATGAAATCACCCACACCTGTGCTTTATTAAGGGCCATTTAGAAATAGATTTCCTGGTTTGTTGTACTCATCTATTCCTCCTCTTTTGTGACTTGTCACAAGTTTTTACTGAGCACTTGCATTCCTCTGCTAGGCTAGGTACATAAGGAAGCATGAAACAACTTGCCTTCAAGTTGTTTGCTGTCTGGGTGGGGGAATGGGCCTCATTCATAAAGATATAACCATGTGGTGACTGTGTTATCCAAGGAACTACCCCTTGTATAAAAGCTGTAGAAGTCCATTATGGGTCCTGAGTATTTGGAGAAACCATCAAAGTGTGGGATCAGATTTGACTGTACAAGGAAATGGAGAAAGGCAGGGGATCTTAGTTCATTGTGAGGAGATGAACCACTTTTCAGTTTATAGAATAGTGTATTCCATCTGTGAAAGGACCAGATTATACCATACACATGCCATGAACTAAGTATACTAGAGTTAGGATGGTGTTTAGGCAGAACATAATTCAGAATTAGGTGGGTAGAAGTTGAAGAGAAGAAGGTTTGGGCTGTATGCAAGGGAAAACTGCCTAATGAAGAGCTTTCAAAGTGGAATGGGCTGCCTTGGGAGTTAGTGAGTTCCTTGTCTCTGAAGATCCTCAAGCAGAGGCTGGATAATTATTTGTTAAGAATGCTTAAAGGAAATTCCTGTTCAGGTATGGTTTGATCTAAATGTCTGTTAATTTACCTTCCAACTTTGAGACTGTATAATTTTGGGGTACTCTTGAATCCCATCTAAAAAGTTGGGATGGGGATGATACCTCCCTTTCAGCATTTTTAGCTCTGGGATTTAAAGCATTCTGGCTATAATAGATTCACTGTCCTTCTGTGAACCAATAAGCTTGACTCTTTTTTCCTGCCTACAGACTGAACCTTAACCCTAACTAACTTTTCAATAGGTACCCTGATCACAAAGGGACCAAGTGAGAGAATGACTGTCTCCTCTCTCTCACCCACCACTTTCTACCTTTGCACAAAAATGCTTTCCCTAGTGGTGCCAGCAATCCCACCATTGGCATGGTTATTCTTTATAGGCTGAGTGTTACAGTGTCTCTCACACAGCTTTGCTTCCCTTTTAAAATACAAATCCCTTTGGTAGGAACAATCAGTTTAGTCCCTAATGCCTCCTGTGGGTGAATGATGCCCTAACACCAGAAACTCTGCCCAATGATAAGAGAGAAGAGACTTGGTGAGAGCATGTGGGGTGAGAGGGAAATGCATGGAGAAAGGGGGTTAGGAAAAGAAATGGACAGAATCCAGAGGAGAGATTTCCCTGAAATCACAGCCTTGTCTTAGGTGCTCTTGTTGACGACCTCACTGTATCACTGAAACAAGGAGGTGAATAAGGTGCTGACCTCTCACTCAGGAAGACCCCAGTTTAAATCCTACCTCAGATACTTCCTAAGTGAATAACCCTGGGCAAGTCACTAGACGTTGGTTTTTCCCTTTGCAAAATTGGGATAATGGTAGTACGTAGCTCTCAGAGTTGTAAAGATTAGCCAAGATGACTTTTGTAAAAAGACTTTGCAAACCTTAACACATTGTATAAATGCTAGTATTAATGTATGTCCATCACATAGAAATAAAAATAGCTAGCATGTATACAATAATTTAAGTTTAGCAAAGCACTTCACAAATATCTCCCTTAATTCTTACAACCCTGTAAGATAGGTGCTGTTATTCCCATTTTACAGATGAGGAAATTGAAGCAGACAGAGGTTAAGTAACTTACCCAGGTCCACAAACCTGTAAGTATCTAAAGCTAGATATGAACTTGGGTCTTCCTGATTACAATACATTGTTCTATGCTTTATATCACCTAGCTTTTCCTTTCTACTTAGTATAGTAGAGCCCATGCTGGAATGGCAGGAGTAATCTAGATTTAATCTGAGATCTGTTGTGCAGAAACATAACCACAGGCAAGTCACTTCATCTTTCTGAGCTTGAAGAATGATGACATTGGATGAACTTAGCTCTAGATTCCTTAAGGCTCTAAATCTCTGATCCTTCAGTTCTGCATCGGTAAATTGGGAATTAAAATACCTGTAGAGGCAAGGTGGTTACTGGCTGAAGTGCTGAGCATGCTTTCAAGAAAATCTGACTTCTAAACTCCACCCTGCTCCCTGAAAGCTACTATGTGTGGGACCCTGGACAAGTCACTTAACCCTCGAGGTGTCTTAGGTACTTTTTAAAGATTTCTTTCCCAAAGTAGCATCATTGGTGGAAGGTTCTTCCACATAGTCCCTTCCCAAATGAGATACTGTTTTGTAAAGCTTGAAGGAGCATATAAGTGTCAACCATTATTCATGACTTTCCCCCTCTCTCTCTTTCTTTCTTTTCCAGGGTGATATCCAGCAGCTCCTTATCATTCCTGACGCCAGAGCAGCTTATGATTACTGCGAACATTACAGCCCGGATTGTGATACTGCTGTTCCAGACACCCCACAGTCTCAGGATCCCAACCCAGATGAATACGTAAGAAGAGACTATCCTGCCTTCACCCTCTAGATACTTTATATCCCCTTAGCATCCTTAAAAATTTAGAGTATCTCTGAGATCTCATTTGCATCCATGTTTATACAGATGAATATATAAGAAGACTGTTCTGCTCTTACCCTCCAGATACTTTATACCCTCTGAACATCCTTAGGGATTTGAGGATCTCTGAGATGTCAGGAGGGTCTATCTGTGTTTAGGGTTCACAGCAGCACATGCTTTTGGAATCTAGAGAAGTACCATTTACAGTTTTTAGTTACAGTATTTAGTAACAATATGCAACAATTAAGGTTCTCTGGAAAGAACACTGAATTTGAATTCAAAAGACCTGGATTTGAATCATCCTATGCTATGAATTCATTGTACAATTTTAAGCAAGCCACTTTTCCTTTCTGAAGTTCAGTTTCCTCATCTTTAAAATAAAAGGTTAGCGTAAGTCTATCTCTTTCGGCTATAAATCTAAGGATCCTGTGAAAATCTTTGTTTATCCAAGTGATAAATTATGGAGTGATAAATCACTTAAAAAGAGGTCTTTTCACATTAAAAAAATGATTTACCAGAAAGTGAACTTAAATAGCAAGTTACTTCCAGGACAGTTCAAATTGAGCTCAGTGATGCCATAACACAGTGAATGAGGGTGAGACTTAGAGTTCCTGGTCTGACACTTCCTAATTATGAGACGGGGCTTAATCTACTCATCTGCAAAATGGGAGTAATAGCACTTGCCACAGTAAACTTGTATGGAAAGTATTCTGTAAATTTTCAAGCATTTATAGAATTTTGAGCTGTTTTGTAATTAAATAAATTTGAACACATCTTTTCAGAACCATGGATTTTGAGTACAGCAGGGACTCCCTGGGTATAATTTTAATTGGCTTCCATGTTCCTCAAGAAGTTGTACATCAGCAGGAGGAAGTGAGAACCCAACCCAGAAGCCAGGAGAAACTCAACAACTGTCTAGCAGAGCGCTTAAACACACACACACACACACACACACACACACACACACACACACACACACACACACACCAAACTGCTGCCACTAACACCATCGCCAATAACAACAAAACAGGCATTCTTCTGTGTTGATATCCAAAGAGCTATCTTTATGTCACTTGATAAGCTGTTGTTGACTGTCATGTCTGGGTCTCTTATAACCCTTCACAATTCTGCCTCCACTGGGTGTATTCTGCACACTTTCCATAATTGCAACTTATATGAAGATTGAAGGAAAAAGAACAGAAGTTCCATGTGAATGAAAATTCCTCTGTGGGTTGACTGGTTGGAAATGAGATTAACATCTCAAATTTTAGACCTAAAAGAGACATTAAAGATCATCTAGTTCAATTCCCTCATTTTGCAAAAGAGGAAACTGTGGCCCAAAGATGTGAATGGACTTACTCAACGTTATAGCTATACTAAGTAGCAGAATCATGATGAAAACTCAGGTCATCTAATTTAAAATTTGCTTCATGCATCCTCTAAAACTGAGTATTTTTAAACTCACTTTTTAAAACTGGGGCTTTTTTCTCTCCTCCTTCCTGACATCCCACTCCACATTCCTCACTAGCCAGGGCACCAAAAAGGGCCATCTTGTCTTTCTGTATCTGGATATAGGTCCCTAAATCACAAATCATTTTGCATTTCTCACAAACCCCCAAAGCCTGGAGAAGAGGGTGTCACCTGTGGGGGTAAGTGTTTCTGGTTTGTACTGTAGTTAGAAAAACAGCTAGTTTTCTATTTTAGAAAGAAGTCTAAAGAATCAATCTCTTTCAACCTTGTGACGTTATATTCCCTTTCCTCCCCATCACCCATGCTTAGAGCCATAGGGCTGAGCATTTAATATATGTTGGTTGGTTAACTGATCAAAGACATTTCTTTTAGGACTTTGCAATGCTACCACACAATAAACATTTACTAAATGCTTTTGCATACAGAACACTGCAATGTGAGCAATTGCAGTACATTCAAATTTTCATGGGAGAGAAAAATTTTAGTTAGTACATGTGCCTGCCCTTAGGAACCTTAAAACATCATCACAGATAACTATAATGCATAATATTCTATAATAAGATGAAAGTCTAGAGTAGAGGTAGCTTTTGGAGAGGTAAAAATCAGTAGAATAGCTTTTTTTAGGATTTTCATAAAAGTGATAAACCAGTTAACCATTAACCCATCTTGATACCCCTCTAAATTCTTTCCCAGTCTTTGTCCATGAATATGTATATTCTTCCATTAAAATTTCATTTCTTTTTTTATTAAAAATTTTTCATTGGAACCAGTGTATATATACTATCTTGTGTTATTTTTCATCCTTAAAAGTCTTTAGATAGATGTCTTCAGGTTTCTTAAGATAGTCCATTCTATTTTTGAACATCTCTGGTTGGTAAAAAGTCCCTTAGATTGAGCTAAAATTTAAATCTTCCATCTTAGAACTTTCAGCCATTGGGCCCAATTATTTCTTCAGAATACATAGAGAATAAATCTCTCTGGACACATTCCATCTAGTCAGGGCTCCATCCCTGACACTCACCTACATGTAAAAAACACTTAATAAATTCTTATTTAATTAAATCAGATGCACCTCATGAAAATGTGGTACTGAGAATTAAATATAATACTCTGAACAGAGTCTGGTCAAGGCACAAGACATCTCCCAAATATTTGATTTCCTGTTAATTAGGGTCTGCTTTTGTTTTAGTCAAAAGAGAATTTATTATAAAAACCTAGTGAATATATATACATATACATATATATGTACGTTTATATACTTGTGTAGATAGGTAGATGGATAGATAGACAGACAGATGGATGGATAGTAATATTCAGAGGGAACATGGCATAGTGGATAGAGTTCTGGACTTTGGTAACAAGGTGATCTGGGTTTGAGTCTCACTTCAGACCTTTGCTATACATATATGTATGCATGTATACATGTGTGTATATATACACGTACATGTATATATGTGTGTATATGTATACATATATACATGTATGTGTGTGTATATATATGTATATATACACATACACATATAAAATACTGAGCAAATTATTTTACCCATCCAGACCTTAGTTTCCTCATCTGTAAAATAAGGTATTTTATTTTGGAAGGGAATTAAGGTCTCTTGCAGCTCAGACTGTTTCACCAGAGAATGAACTTAAATACCAGGTTGCTCCCAGTACATTTATAGGTGGACTCAGTGATACAATGGCACTATGAGGGTGAGACTCAGAGTTTTACGTCTGACACTTCCTATTTATGGGACTTGACCAGTCACTATACCTCTCAGACTTAATTTGTTGATCTGTAAAATGGGGAAAATAGTGCTTGTGATCTTGTGATCCTCTAATACTATAAAAGAGTCTATGTCGAACTCTAGGTTCCAGTTTAGAAAGACAAGATTTGTTTTCATGTTGCTTGCATGTATAATTTTATGTTTGTAGTTTCTTATTTTTAACTTGAAAAATGTAAATTATTGTCCACACAATATAAGCTTATTAAAGGGTTTTTTCTACTCCCTTTGCCCCTGCCCATCTCCAACAAATCTCTTGCCTCTTCTAAAACAATGATAACCAACATCCTTTGTGATTTTTTTTTAATCCTCTAAAGATGAAGTTTCTCTTGGCTTTAAAAGAGCAGAGATGTCTCTTCCAGAGCGCCTCATCTTCTCAAAGTCTTGCTGTGATTTCTTTGTAGTATCCAGAAGGAGAGGGAGATGGTGAGACATATTACTATGAATACCCATACTATGAAGACCCCGACGACCCAGGAAAAGCCCCAACTCCCACCAAAAAGCCTGTTGAAGCTGCTAGAGAAGCTACAGAAATTGCTGAGGTATGGGCCAGATGGAGGGAAGGGTGTGTTTCCTCTCTACTTCTGGTTTAGAGTTTCTTGAACAGTGGAGTTCTAAAAACTCTGGGGACCTGAGTACAATGTGAGAGAGTTTGAAGAAACAAGAAACTTGGTTTAGGTATAAACCTGGGCAGAGGACATGTAGATGGTGATTGTGTACTGGCCCATTTTATAGGCATTGTGATGTTTGTAGGCTTCATTTTGGTGCCAGTGAAATGGTTTAGCCTTGAGTTTGTACAGAATTAGGTTTTAGGTGAGGTGGGAGAGGGGAAGGGAACAGCAGGGATTGTTTGAGATATAATTTAGCCAGTGGGACTGTGAAACTAATATGAAATAATGAATGTAAAACACTTTGAAAGCCTTAAAGTACTTTATAAATTCCTATGAATATTATTAGTGTGCCATCACTAGGCCCTCAGTCTGGTCATGACTTCATTCCTCAGTTTTCTATTTTATTCCTTTTTAGTTCAGGTATTGTTTAATGATCTATACTAGGTGTGCTGGTAAGTATTTAGCAACTAGGCTCTCCAGAAGAAAAAAAAACATTAATTTGCATTTAAGTTTAATTGGCATTACTAATAGTTTCTTAGGTCTAGACAATCAACCAAACAATAAACCAAGCCTGAAAATTGAACAGTACCAGAGGCCAGTTGGATGGACCTCCAGCACACATATGGATTTAACTTGGTCTATCAGAATCCATGTAATAAATAACAAATGAAGGTGAAGTGGGGTTCTGGGAGTAAAGAGTATTATAAAGAATCTTATGAGGGGATTCAGGAGATGGGCATTGTAGTCTTGGTTCCCCCCTTAGAGAAATGCCATATAAAGTTGAGCAGATTCTTTCTCTTTTCTAGACCTCATTTTTCCCATCTTGTAAAATGAAGGAGTTGAACAAAACAATTTCTGAGGCCCAGCTCAGCTCTAATATACTTTGGTTTCCACTTTAAAAACCAGTACCCACCATAAGCATTTCTGTGATTAGATTGGATGGGGTTCCACCCCTGTCTCCCTTGCCTCCTACTCATTGACTCTCTGGCCAGTTGTGCTATTGAAGCAGCTAGATGGTGTGGTGAGTAGAGTTCTAAGCCTGGAATAAACAAGACCTGAGTTCAAATCCAGCCTCAGACTCCTCAGCTATAAAAAAGGGGTAATAACAACGCATATCTCTCAAGGTTGTCGTGAGCATTAAATGAGGTAATGTGAAGTACCTAGCACAATGCCTGGCATGAAGCAGGTGCTACATAGATGCTTATTCTCTCCCTCCCTCCTTGGGCATTATCACTGGAAAGGTAACAATTTGTGATTTTTTAAAAAAACTCCAGTTTTCTGAGTCCCACCTCAGTGATTTAACCATTTGACTCAATGTCTCTTGCATGGACTTTCTGGGTAACTGTATTTTGATGTGCTCCTGGTTATTAGGAACAGACCCCGCCCCCAACAGATGCACCACCAGTTCCTGAAACCAACGAAGAGGATGACAAAGAGGACCCAAACCTGGGAGGGAGTGACTATGAGTACGGACCCATCAATGAGGAATACTACACCCCTCCCCCTTACGATGATATCTATGAGAGCGTTGACAGCCCTGACCAGCCCATCGACACCGATACCGACACCGCTGGAGGAGCTGAGATCCCCACCAGCACTGTTATCATCACCAACTCCACCAACGTAACTTCTCTTCTGTTATTTTTCAGTATGACTCAGGATTGGGGGGAGGCAACTGGTCTCAATTATGGAAAATAGTGTTAAGAATCATACAGTGGTTTACTCATATGTACTCTTAATAAGTATTTATCAAATTGAATTATTTCCTGTAAGAATGGAGTATCTTCTCTTGGACATTCATTCATGAGCTTCTCTACCCCCATCTCCATTGATGCAGCTCCTGAGGTTATAGACACTAAGAACACAGATGGCTACCCTTGCTGTAATTCATCTCTGTGTTTTTCCTATTGCTTTCTTTAGACCGGACCATTTCCAGACCCAGATCAAGGCAGAGATGACATAGACAACGATTTTGCTGTGGAAACTATTAAGGACCTTGAGAATTACTATGATCCCTATTTTGATCCCACCATCTCCCCATCAGAGATTGGACCAGGGATGCCGGCAAACCAAGATACAATCTATGAAGGGGTGAGGATGCCATATAGTCATTCCTGAGTCTTCTGTAGAACAGAGTAGCTTTTTTATGCCTGAACTCTGTTACCAGCATTTTCCTTCAGAAGAGATGTATCCCACTCATATATATGTGTGTATGTATATGTATGTATGTGTATAAATATTATATATGTTATATGTTACATATTTGTTATAGCATATATTCCCAAGTATATCACATTACACCTTGAGCTTTCTGAGTCACAGAGATAACACCTCTTTTGCTAAATATTTTCTTTTATCTGCCATGTAAAATGGACTCCATGTATAGCCATGTAAAAGAGTTTCTATGGATAGCATTTTATTTCAGCTCTATATGTTTCTGTGAACATTTCTTTTCTATATTCTAGATTGGAGGACCCCGAGGTGAGAAAGGACAAAAGGGAGAGCCTGCAATCATTGAGCCAGTAAGCATGTCTTCCACCTTCCTTCTTAAAACCCATTGGGAGGGTTCATGCCCTATGTGGTCTCCTCAGGTTTCCCTCCTCATTGGAAGATGATGCCATGAGAGGGGCTGGGGGCTCTTTTCTTTCCTTAATCGTGTTTTATTTTTCCCAATGACATGTAAAGATAGTTTTCAACATTCATTTTTGTAAAATTTTGAGTTCCAAATTTTTCTCCCTTCCCCCTCCCCAAGACAGCAGACAATCTGAAATAGGTTATACATGTACAATTTTGTTAAACATTTTCCCACATTAGTCATTTTATGAAAGAAGAATCAGAACAAAAGGGAAAAATCATGAGAAAGAAAAAAAAGGTGAAATAGTATGCTTTAATCTGCACTCAGACTTCATATTTCTTTCTTTGGATGTGGATAGTATTTTTCATCATGAGTCCTTTGGAATTGTCTTAGATTTGTATGACTGAGAAGAGCTGCATCTATCATAGTTAATCATTGCACAGTGTTGCTGTTGCTATGTACAATGTTTTTCTGGTTCTTTTCACCCCGCTCAGCATCAATTCACGTAAATCTTTCTAGGTCTTTCAGAAATCTATCTGTTCATTATTTCTTATAAAACAATAGTGTTTCGTTACATTCACATACCACAACTTGTTCAGACATTCCTCAATTGATAGACATCCCCTCAATTTCCGATTCTTTGTAGTGGCTTTTTTTGAGAGTTTGTTATTGCTATAAACATGCAAGCTTATGAAAACATTATACCTTAAAACCCTCATTAAAATGAGTGAGAAGAATGCATTTTGATGAGAAAATGCATGAGGAATCCCCTGAGTAAATAATTTATTCAGACTAGGGGAAAGTATATACAATGTCATGTAAGAAACATGAATATTCCAAAAGTATTGCTTATAGGGAAAACATGTAGGAGAGACCCTGAGACCCAGAATGGTCAATTGACAGGATTTGCTTGGAATCTATTTCTACCTTTAATGGACTTCTTTCAACTTATGTAATTGAGCCTTATTATATACCCTGGAACATTCTCTAGGTCTCAACCTACCTCAACCGTTGTCCATCATTCATTCTCATCTTGGCCTCTCTTATCTCTATCCCTATGGACATAGGATTTTCCATTTCTAGAATGGACTCTTCATGTCTCTAATCTCTTCATATCTATCTTCTGAAGTTCTTCTTTTCCTTCAAGGTCCATCTCAGATACTATCACTTCTAGAAAGCAATCCTTGTCCTCCACAAATAAAAGTGATTTCTCTTTCCTTGAATTTCTCATGGCACTTGGGCTGGACATTTCCTTTGGTCTTAAACAGCTCCCTCTTGAAGCATAGTTATCTGTGTCCTTGGCTTTCTCTACATTTGATTTTAAGTTCCTTGAGAACAGAATCTGTGTACTATCTATTTTTGTGTCCATAATACATAAAATAGAGCTGCCTATAGTAGGTACTTCAGAGTCTTCATTGAGTTGAATTGGTTATTGAAACTACTATTTGATAAGCCTCATTGGGGGTTTCCAGAGAAGTATAAGACATAGTTGCTTCTCTCAATGAGTTCATAATAAAGTTGGAGAAATAAGACTTTTACCTTTTTGTCTCAGTGGGTCAGCTGTTTGTGGCTTTGGGGAGACTAGGGGGTAGTTGGTCAAAAACATCTGGGATGAGGATTACAGCCCTCCTGAAATCTTTGGCATTCCTTGGCAGTTGTGGTCAGGTCCTCTGTAGAGTAAGGAGCCAGGGGAGTGGTGCCAAGTAGCTCAGAACACTGGGCGTGGCCTCTTGAAGCTTCCACAGTGGGGGTGTCAACCCTGGGTTAAATATGCTTGGGGCTAGGGATCTGGAGAGTTGAGAGGGAGCCAGGATTCTGGAGTCCCTCCATCCTGCCACGTTTCATTTGAGCTAAGATTCAAGAGGCGATGATAGATCACTTTCCCTGCAAAGGAGACCAGCCATAGGTTTGGGACTAGGTTTTGAATAGTAGCGCAGTACAGACTTTGTGAATTCAAAAATTTTTTCCAACATTGGCTAGGAATGGAAACTCTCTGCTGCCATATAGGGGAAAAAAATTCTGAATTTGGAGCCCAAGATCTATTTTTTAATACTGTCTCTGCCACTCAGACCTATGGGACCTTGGAAAAGTCACCTCCCTGAACCTCAGTTTCTTCATCAATTAAATGAGAGAGTTGGATTAAGTAACCTCTAAGGTCCCTTCCAGACCCAAATCTGGGATCATCTGATCTCTATGGTCTTTTTTCTTGCTTCCTATGTTCTTGTAATCAACATATGCCCCTTCTTTGTCTGGGTTCCTATGATCATCCCTGGCACACTCACAGTAGTCTGCACTCCTTCTAGTCTCCATTTGACTATGTCATGTAGAACCTAGCTCATGCCCAGATGGATGCCAAGCTCAAAAGGTATTATGTTTTCAATGTAGGTTTTTGCTAGTTATCACCAGAAAGAAGGAAGGAAGGAAGGAAATAAGCATTTATAAAGGGCTCACTCTGTGCCAAGCACTTTTTATAATCTGTCTCATTTGAGCTTCACATCAACCTTAGGAGGTAGGTGCTTTTATTGTCTATTTTACAGTTGAGGAAATTGAGGCAGATGGTGGTAAGGTAACTTGCCTAGGGTCACACAGCTAGTCAGTGTCTGAGGCCTGATCGGAACTAAGAATTTTCTGACTCCAGGCCCCATTGCTATATCTGCTGTACCACCATGGTGCCTCCAGGGATGGGAGCTAGGAAGACAGAATGAGAAGCTTTCATCTTGATAGTAATTTATCTGATCAGAAACAAGAACTTCAATCCCCATATAAAACCAAAGCATGAAGTGCAGAAATGTCTGCTTGAGCTTTGAGTTTTCCCACTCTCCATTTGCCTTCAGGCTTCTTACAGTGGTAGGTGTATCATCTTTCTTTTTAAAGTCAGAACAAAGTTTTTTGGGTTTTTTTTTTTAACGTTTCCTGGACACTTTTGGTAGTTTGGTCAAGCCTATAGACTACTTCCCAAAATACTGTTTTTAAATGCATGAAATAAAATACTGAAGACTTTCAAATAAACCATTTATGGTTTTAAGCCCAGCTTTAAGCTACAATAAGAATTTTGGGATACCATATATTAAAATACTGTTAAAAAAACTCAAGTTCAAAAATCCTGCCTTAAGTTAGTTTTTAGCAACCTAAGGCCTAATGTTATGCTTGATACCCACCAAGAACTTATAACCCTTATTTGACTGAACCAAGCTCCAATCATGAGACAGCAGCCCCTCCTGGTGCTGTATGTCTTGTTCCTGCCAGGCATCCTTCCCTGGGGGCTGAACCTTTTCATAACCCTCAGACTGTGGACTGCTAGACAAACCCATCCTTGGTTTCTGTTGGAGTATTCCCTCTCTCCACCCCAGTGACAACCCTGCAGGTTCATGGAAAGTAGCCAGGCCTGTTTGGAGCAGGGGTATTTGAAGAAGCTGAAGGAAAATAGTAAAAGGCAAACTGCTCCATGCTGTCCAATCTGAAAAATTACAAAGCCAACTCAAGGGCTGGGCCTGGGGTGGGGGGGTGGGGACCTGCAATGAGCTCAGGCAGAATCATCCCAAAAGAATTTGGCTGGTGGAGCTAGTTTCAATACAGGCATCTACTGCCAGAAAGGAAACAAGACCAAATGTTGCTTCTCCCTTTTCTGGACTGTGCTTGTTGCTCACTAGGAAGCTTAGATTTTCTCGGTTCTGTTCCTGGTCTGCAACACAATGGATGATCTTTGAGAAAACTTGCCCTTTACTTTTGGTTTCCTTGGAGTCCCCACTGCTTCCATGAATGGTCACACTGGGTTGGGATATCTAATGTAGCTAGTAAGGTGTTGAGGATTAGCCCTGTCTATGAGTAATGAGACTAGGTTCAATCAAGGATTATTGATTCAATGACATCATATGGGCAAGTCTACACTGGTCCAGTGTCTTAGGAAAAGCACCCATTTGAATTATCCTTATAGCTTGTTAGCACTGTGTTTTGAGAAATGTAGATATGGCTTGTGGGGATAGGAAATAGAGTAGGGGTACCAGGGATTCTGGCAGGGTATTCTCCTTTGTGAGTAAAACTAGAGAAAGTGGCATCCAAGAGCAGATTGGAAGATAGAATGCAAAAGTAGAAGAAAAAATGTATCCAGAAAATGCATTTCAACATTATTTTTTTAAAATGGTCATCTGGATTCACTTAAGGCAGGGTTACCCTCTCTCACCCTGCCAATCTCTCACCCCCATCCCCGCTTCAGCCTCAGCAATAACTTCTTGAAATGTGGCTCGTCTTTTCCCACCCCAACCTATTTGAAATGTCCATTGCCTCTTTGGTCAGTTCCTTTGGAGGAGATAATGTAAACAGTTAGAATTTATCAACCTGGAGTTTCTCCAGATGTCCCTGAAGTCTCAGCTCCATATAAACAGATGGCTGAATCCTGAGAGATGCCAAGAATGCTTGTATCATGAATTAGCTAATTAGGGCTTTCCCTTTTTCCTTCTTCCTTTCTGCCCCCCCCCACCTTTACCATCTCCCTAACCATTCCCCCTGCTCCCCCCACAAACACACATACAAACCTCTAACTTTAAATTTTACTCTCAAGGGCTTCTCTTTTGAATCACATGGCTACCTATTGGATGCTAAAACCAGACAGCACCCTTTATTTTTACAGGGGATATTTTTTAAGGTTTTCTATATAAATGAGGCACCTGGCAGGTCTTTTTGGAAGGTTCTGAGGCTCCTTATAAGGGCATACTGCTCAGTTGAGCAGAGACAAATTTATGAGAAGCAGGCTAAAGTGGAGAGGCATTGTGCTTCCCAAGGAAAGTCCTAATTAGTTTGGATTTTCAAAAGTCCAAATCACTTCAATTGTGTCTCTGCAATAGCAAACCTTTCTACACTTACCTCTCTCATCTCCAGAACTGGAAAAAGCCACCGGCCCCTTTTGGAGTTCTACCCTCTGCTGTTCTTTCATTGGGGTTTACGTTGTTTTCTGGTCATTGTTTCTACCAAACACAATCAAAGCTGATCTTTCTGATCTCTTCTAAATGTTTATTTAACTACTAGTTGCTAACTTTAAGAGCAAGTAGCAATCTCAGTGGTTATACCTGCTGAGCTTGCCTATGTTATGATCATTTATTTTCAAAATACCTTGTGCTAGGAACCCAAATAAAGACAGCCTTCATCAGGGAAATGATGCATTAAGCTAGGAACAGAAATATCATTGTAAGGCAATAGGTCAATATTGGTCTCCAGACTAATAGTTTATTAGTTTTGATAATTTACCCATTTCTGTCCTATGTGGAGAAGCTTAGTGAGCATTTCTAATTTCTTTTCACACACAAGTCCTTCGAAAAAAGGTCCCAGCTTAGAGTTCCTACAAGATTCCAACAAATTTAACCCTTGGTTCCTTGATCATGTCAATTGATATACTTAGAAGTTGCAGTTTCCCTGTATTCTTTCACTGTCTAGTGGTTAGATATCCTTGTAATCTTTACTCAGTCTCTGAGTCTTTTCATCTGGCGTTGTCCTAAATGGAAGATTGCTTCTTGTTGGAAAGAATGAAGCTGGGATTTATGAAGTTGTTTGGGATGGACTTATCCTGTGTGTACATAACGTGTGCAAATATTTCTTTGTGTGCATCTGTGTAAACAAAGTGCATATATTCCTTTGCAATTCTGTACTGTTGGCTTCTAGAAAGAAGCCTAGTGAGCCCTGCTGAGGTGTCTGAGTGCGTATGCCGCAAGCCTACTAAACAGGGCTCATTATCTCAGTTGCCCAGATGTGATTTTTACTCCTTCCCAGGGTATGTGGAATCTTTTTTTATTGATTTATAATATCGCTCAACAATTATTAAAATATAAGCAAACTATATATGGAATCCAACCCTTCATAAAATAAAACTAAACTATTTGCATTTTGATCCTAAAAAGGAAGAAGGCAAAAGTAGTAATAATCAATATTCACTCGGTTTCCTTCTTATTTATTTTCTGTTCATGTACTTCTAACGCTTTGTTGCCACTTTTTGTTTTTTCTTTTGATATAGTCAGTGTTCATGCTCTTTTAATTTTGACTTCTTTGCTTGATATCACTTTATATCTTTCCATATTTTTTTATATTGTTCATATTTTTCATCTTACAGCATTATAGTATTCCATTCCATTGATATGTTGTGATTTATTACATCTATTCCCTGGTTGTCAGATAACAGTCTATCTATAAATCCAAATTACTCCCTAGGATAAAATTAGATTATTAGTGAAGGGGAAGTCTTGATCAAATCACTTTCTTTATTGGGGTCTCAGTTTCTCTGTTTGTAAAATGAGGGGGTTGACCTCAATGATTTCTAAGGTCTCTTCCAATTCTCACACTCTATGTTCTGACATTCTGTATTCTAAGATTCTTTCTAGCACTGACATTCCACAGTCTAACATCCTTCTAGGGCTGCCTTTCAGTATTGCAACATGCAGATATGATATTCTCTGCCCTAATGTTCTGTGCCCTAAGATCCCTTCATATGCTAACACATGGAGCCCCATAAGCCATAATCCTACTTATTTCTCTTCTACCTCCTCTAGTCAGGGAGACAAAGTCAGTGACTGACGCCAACCTTATCCTCTTTTTCTCCCCTTTCTCTTTTCTATTTCTGGCCCTGAGCCACCATGAAATGACCTTCCCATCAACTCTGACCTCTGAGGAGTCCCTTGTCCTAGGGTAAAGGGTAACCTGATCCTTCAGGCTTCCTTCTCTCCAGGCCTGTGCTAGAGTTCATGGACTGATTTTCATCCTGAAAGGAGAAACAACTGAACTGGGAAAAGAGGGTGGGAGGGTGGGAACCAAGGGCTTGGAATGAGACTTGGGGATCTTGTATAAAGACAGATGTGGATTCCTTTGACTCTGCAGAAAGACCTCATTTCTGATTTTGAATTTTAAAGAGTTTCTTTTTTTTTTCTACCCCAAAAGGAAAACTGCTAGTCTAGTGATTGGCATTCTGCAGATTCATGTTATATAAATGGATTAATATGTGCATAAAAACCATAGAGTAACATTATATTATCCCCCACCTACCACAGTTCCTTAATTATAGAGACATATGTGGCTAATCACTGCATAGAACTCAGAAGGGGAGACAATGGAAACCACGAGAAACGCCTAAGCATGCGGTTGGGTCGGGGAGACAGAAAGCCTTGTCCAGTTTCCTGAGGCACCCTGAGCCACTGCCATCCATCCACACTGGTCTCAGAAGCCCCCGTGAATATTGCCTCTTGGAGATGGATTAGAGTTGTGTGTGTGAAATGTACGTTCTGTGGCTTCAGAATTCATTCTTGTCTGTTTCTTTTTCAGGGAATGCTTATCGAAGGTCCCCCTGGTCCAGAAGGCCCTGCTGTAAGTAGCAAACTGCATCTGTTCTGCTGCAATGATGTGTTAGTGAAGATTCTGTTCCTTGTAGAGTGGGACAAATGGAAGAAAAATAAATAATGAACTTCAGCTTGGATTTCTATTTCCTGGGGGAGGAGAACAGAAAGGGAAAACTTCATGGGGATGGGTGGTACTACTCTGACCTTTCTGGGGAAAAAAAAATAAACGTCTAAATATCTTCCTTCACTGTTCTTTGCCACTGAGGGAATGAGAAAGGGGGCAACATAGATGTCTAAGTTACAACTGGGTGACACTATTCTTTCATGTTATTTGTTAGGGGCTTCCGGGACCTCCGGGGACTGCTGGCCCAACAGGTCAAGTGGGTGATCCTGGAGAGAGGGTAAGTTTGGGTTAACTGTGTTTTCTTGGCCTCATTCATTCATTTAGTAAACATTTCTTAAGGGATTGTTTCTAAACTCTGGGAAATATTCAAAGATAAATAAGATACTTTCTCTAATCTTAATAAAACTCCTAGTCTTGCAGTAGAAATGAGACTGAGTGGGATAATATGCTCGACCATTACATGAAAGAAAGATCTCTTGTAGCTGGGGAACAGGGAGGCTTCTTGGAAGAGGAGGTTCATCTGAATATTTCCCCATCCCTGTGTCTAAGATCGCTCCTCTCAACTGTTGAGAATGGGTTGGTTCTGCTGGAAGATACCATCCCCAGCCCTACTTTACTGTGCTTGAATTAGAGCTGACTTGTGAAACCAGAACTGTACCAAGGCAGTGACACAACCCTAGTTAATAGCTACAGGAACAGCATTGGGTTGGAAATCACACATCGACTGCCCTACTTTCTTGCATTTAATTCCCCCTACTTCCTTTGGGGAATTTATCATTGGCCCAATAACTCACTTCATCTCTCTCTGGTTATTAAAAACACTCATTTCCTGAGCCCCAGGACAAATCAGTACTATTTTTTTCATGTAAATGTCTTGAGAGTAAGAGATGAATTTCTAAATTGACTTTTTCCTACCAGTAGAAAAAAAAGGAAACTAGGTTATTTTGTTATGACATGCCCTACCTTTCCCTCCCACCAATCACACACACATGTCCATGGTTCACTGCTCTATAGCATGTTCCTGTAGGTACTAGCAGTAGCCACAATTTAGGTCTGACATCTAGTGGGGCTGGGAAAAACTGCATTATTATGATATTTTTCTTGTCTCACTTTGCATGAAGAGCATGTAGTCAGATTAACAGAACACGGAGAGTCTAATATACTTTTCATGCCCAAAGGCCTAGACTTTGAGGACCCACATGTCTCTATGGAAGGAGTCTGGCTGGCTCCATGGTAAGGCTTTGGATGGTATTAAATCCTTTGTGTATGAGAACTGTATTGAAGATGCTTTGCATTTATTAGAAGCTATGAATTAGGGTTTGAGCGTTTTTTTTTTGAAACCAGGCTACAAGTATGTTAAGTATTCCTTTGTGTAAGACTATGTGTTAGACATTGTGGAGAAGGAAAAAAAGAAGATTATAATACAAAGCCTGTTCTAAGGGGCCCATAGTCTAGACAAGAAGCACACACTCCTGAAAGGAAACAATAGCACATAATTGGTACAGACAGTTGGATGTTGTAGGATATTCAAGAGGGGCAAGGTGCTACAGAGGGCATGATATGTAGCACTTCAAGAGGATCACACTTTATTTGGAGAAGACAAGACCATTTAGTCTAGACAATAATGCTGCAGGAATTCAAAAGAAGGAGAAATCAGTGTGAAGGCTAGATTTATTAGGGCAAGTTTTATGGAAGAGTTAGGTATGGGTTATATCCTAGCTAGGCATCATTTCTTACCAAGATATAATCATTGAAAGTATATAGCCTCAGTCAAACCTAGACCTGTTAAAGACCTATTAAAGACCTTAAAAGGCTGAGGTCTCCAGGGCCATCTCCAGTTGTCCTGATCTATGTCTCCCCACTGGACCTAGATGGCTCCGGAGAATAGAGTGAGGCTGGTGTCTTTGCACAGCCCTGCCCCACTTAAATCCAGTTCACTTGCATATAATGACATCAGTTCCCTGACATCATGGTCCTCTTCAAAAACAAAAGATACATGTAAAGAAGTGAGAAACTGTTTTTTTCAGGAGGGTTGTTATATGGCTACCCAATCTCTGATAGCAATGCAAATCCATGTGGAGCAGGCAGTAGAAAGAAAGTTGGCACTGGAGTAAATAGAGCTGGATTCCTATCTTAGCTTTACCGTTTCCTAATTGCAACCTTGGGCAAGTCACCTGACATCAACAGGCTTTAGTTTGCTTATCTAGAAAATAAGAAAATTGGTCAAGATGACCTCTGAGGTCCCTTTCAACCCTAAATCTATGATCCATATCATCTCACATTTCTTCTCACTTATCTTCTGTGACTGCCATTTCCAAGCTGGAAGTACTGAGGTCTAGGTAACACGGGGCCTTGGATATTTGGTGTGAAAGCATAGTTCCACGTGGCACTGTCTGCCACATCAGAGAACGTGGAGGGCTAGAGCAGTCAGACTTGAAAGATCATCTTTGTAAAACAACCTATCCAAATCTGCCCGCACTTCTCTTGGCTCTGTACCCTGTTATTCCCAGTCCTTTCCACAGAATTGAGCATCCAGACAAACAAACATCCACAGAAGAGGAACCACAACTTCTGGGTGTAGTTCTGAGCATTATAAACCTGTTATGATACCCCTGTGTTCCTGGAAAACCAAACTCCTATGCCAGAAGACGTCTGATTTTCTTAAAGGAACATGTGGGTAAGGGCCCATGTCTTTGAATTAATCCTGTGTCCCACAGGAGGTGCTAAAGAATCAATGGAGACTCTCTGTGACTAAGCATGTGGAGCCAGTTTTCCCTTCCCTGTTGGAATAGCTGTGGAATGATGGAGATATGTTCCCTAATTCTGATCATTAAGATCTTGAGGATGTCTCTCATTGGATTATAAACCTAGAGTTGAAAGAGACCTTAGAGGCCACCCATGTCAGCTCAAGTGACTTCTCCAAGGTCACACAGGTAGTTAGTCTTAGAGATGGGATTTGAACTTAAGTCAAATGGCTCCAGGGCAACTCCTCTTTCCACTATATTATGCCTCTTGTACAGGCATCTTTTGTTGTCTGGAATAGAATTCACAGTTTGATTTCTTGCCAGCAATAATCTGGTCTTTCTCTGCCTTTGGGGCTGGAGTCTCTGACAATATGTAGAGAAGTGAGGTGTGAAACAGGAACACAACACAAGGCTTACTCTTCATGTCACTCTGGGACTGGTTGTAAAGCTGTGAATATGCATACCTGCATCCAGATGTGCTGTTGGAATATTCCCAGTTGAGGCAATTCATTTAGCTAAGAAGCATCCTAGGTTTAAGATAGTCTGCTCAGTCCAAGGGACACTGAAACAAACAGAGGTCAGGGAATGCTTGGTTGAGTCTATTTTGTCCTTCTTAGATAAGAATTCATTCATCTGGTACTTATTAGGTGTTTATTATATAAAGAGAACTGTAGACTAAAGGTGCTGGGGGATATAAAGAGTTTAGATAGGACATGATCTCCACCCTCGTGGAATTTATGTTATAGTCTAGTAGAAGGATAAAAAGCAAACATATTAACTAGGATAGATAACAAGACCTGAAAATGCATTAGAGAAGTACAAAACAAAATGTGATTTTAGGACCAAAGGGAAAGATTTTTATTGACACCAGTGTTGTCAGGGAAAGGGTGAGATGGCACATAAGGTGGGTTTTGAAGTATGACTAGGAATTCAGCAGGTGAAGAGAGGAAGGGAACACTTACCAAGAACGGGTATACCAGAGGCATGAAAGCAGAAGAGCACCGGGGCTGTTCACGTGCCAAGCAGTAATAAAAATGTTCCTGTACCCATAGAGTGTGTAGAGAGGAGTTACATGAAAAAAAGACCAGAAATGTGGAGGGAGGGGTATCAAACTATGGATAGACTTAAATGCCAGGCAAAGGGGTTTGAACTTTGTCTGGTAGGCAGTAGGGAACCACTGAAGATTTTTGAGCAGAGGAGTGGCATGAGCATATCTCTGAATTAAAAATGTTATTTTGGCAATGGCATGGGAGATGGATTACAGAGTGGAGACAATGGAGGCAGGAAAACCTGTCAGAAAACAATTGCAATAGTCCTCATGGGTAGTATTTGGGGCTTGTTTTAGAGTAGGAATAAAGAGTTGGGGATTGGTCCAAGAGTGATTGAATCCATGCTCAGAGTAAGAATGCAGTAAATCCCTGAGATGAACCACGCTCCCCAATCTGTGCCCTAGACTTAAATCCTGTACCTTTCAATGGCTTACAACATTTTTTTAATTGTATACAGCTCTTCAAGACTTTATTTGGGGTTTTCTTGGCAAGGGTACTAGAGTGGTTTGCTATTTCCTTTTCTAGTTCGTTTTACAAATGAGAAAACTGAGACAAACAAGTGACTTGCCTAGGGTCACACAGTGTCTGAGACTGGATTTCAACTCAGGAAGATGAGTCTTCCTGATTCTAGGGCCTGCACTCTATCCACTGTACCTTGTATATACCTCATCTTTAGCAATTAGGGTACATAACTGACCTTACACATTTGATATATAATCTCTCCTGCTAGTATTTTCATTTTACTTCTCTCTTCTTTATCATCCCCTCCTGTCAGAAAGCTGACACTGAGCTGGGTATCATCCCTTCCAAGCTGGCTTCCTTAACCTTAAGGCTGTGGCCAAGAAGAGTTGAAGGATGAAGAAGTCTGGTCTACACATATCTTGGCTACTGAATCCAGTTTGGGGCCAGATGACTTTTTCACTGCAATACTGCCTAGAATTGATTCTTTCAGCACTGGTGCAAATCACTAGTGCATTTTCATGGACGAACAACTCTAATAGACTTCCCATCTATGAATATTGGCAAAGCAGTTAACAGAATCTGAAATCATTAGATCTCTGGGTGTTCACAGCTCAGGATAACTTTTGCAAAGATGCCAGAATTTGACAACACAATGGCATTTTGTCAGTCTGCCCCAGTTATTGAGCACTGAGCATGCATAAGACCCTGTACTAGTCACACCAAGGTGTGGGGGGTGGGCTGAAGAGCTCATGGGGAATTGGCAGCTGCAACCACCATTAATTAATAATTAATTAAGGAATTAATTAATAAGAATTCCTACCTTTGAGAGTCTTGTGATTTAGTTGGCAGAGATGAAGCATACATGGTATAAGCTGTTTGAAAAGTGATTAGAGTCCTAAAAGTACTACTCCTGCCCTCCCATCCCCAGACATACCCTCCCTCAACACAGTTCAGTTGGAGCAGACTTCTGACTTCAGAGGTAACATTAGCATTACTTAGATGGCAACTGAGCATCCTAATAGTGAGTTATTGCCCTCTTGGCTATCCACTTAACAACATACACCAGTTACCAGTGGTCTGAAGTAGTGAACAGTCAGATAAATTTTTTTTTTCCCAAAATGATGGGATTAGAATGGATTTTTTGTTTTGAAAATGTGAGCACAATGTTTTTGTAGCTCTATAGGTCATTGAGTGTTTTAAGTTTTCCATTAAAAAGAATTAAGCTTATTTATCATCTAATGAATTCTTGGGAGATCTAGCTGGCATTAGTGAACTGCTGTGATGTTACCCCCATGATAGATTTTGGATAACCACCAGATCGTATCCATTCTTGGTGAATTTAATGTATTTTGGTTCGAATAATCATGTTTCTAAAGCTGTGAAATCACTGAGAATACCTTCTTCTACCTATTTCATTCATTGTATGACTTCTGAATCAAACATAAAAATATTCTCTTATGAGAATAAATGCTAGAACCCAGGATCCTCTCAAAAGGTATTTGTAAGAAATCCTAGTTATATGAAAGGAGGAGACACCCCTATCCAAAAGTTTTGTTTAAAATTCCATGAAGAATCACATAATGTAGTTATAATGACCAATCTTGGGTCTGGGGTTGGGATAAGGGAGCGCCCCTCTCTCCTACGGTCAGACAGGCAGGGAACTATGGGGGTTGAATATTACATTCACTGCCAGATAAGAGTTGCTACCCTCGTTAGTTTGACTAAACTATTTACCAATATTACAAGGAAAGATTCATGGGGGTAGAAGAGGTATAGCAGGAAATAGCTTTGCTATAGGAAAAAGCATAAAACTTTTTCGGAAAGAAGGAAGAAGAACCAAAGGTCCAAGTCCCCTTTCCACTACTGGCATTTAGATGTATGACCTTGGGCATATCAGTTAACCTCTGGGCCTCCATTTCCTGATAGGTAAAATAAAAGTGTGAAACTCAATGGCCTCCAAAGTCCCTTCTAGTTTTAAAGCTATGATTCTTTGATTGTGACCAAGTTTTGTGCCAAGGTTATGCTTGATCCGGCTCTACTGGGTCAATTGTTAAATTTTCAGTGTGAGAATGTATACCTCACAGATTTGCAAATGCTACAAATAAGCGATTGATTTATTGTTTTGCCAATGTCAGGACTTGGGAAAGTGATGGGGAAAATGTTAATAATGCAAAATAAACTTTAAAATATGTTGTGTGTACAGTCCCTCCCACCTCCCCAAAAATCAGGTTAATAAACATATAGCAGCAACTCCCTACTATTAAATAGTATATATCTATACCAAGCCATGTTTTTTCCTTTCTTTCTTTCCTTTTTCCTTGCCTTCTTTCTTTCTTTCTTTTCTTTCCTTTTTTTTTCTTTCTGCCGGTCCACCTTCTCTAACAGACCACTTAGGCTCATTGCCAAAGACAGTCAAGTGTAGCAGCATTTCCTTGCTCATTGCTATGTGAGTTCAGTTGAACTGTGGGTGAAATCATATTCTCTGAAATATAACAAATACAGATGGCACAAGCCTGATATAGTACAGGGAGCAGATGTAAAGCCCAGTTTCTTTGACAGACACGAGCTTTATGATAACAAAAGCAGCCCCCATCCCTGTCAGGCTTTAAGATTCCCAAGTGTTTCATGCACAACTGTTCTATGTTGTTATCCCTATTGTACAGATGAGAAAACTGAGGCATAGGGTATCTATAACAGCTTGCCCAGCATCGCATGATTGATGAACACCAGAGCCAGGGTCTGACTTGGTTACATCTTCTCACCCCAAGACCAGTATTCTTTCCACTGTGCCGAGCTGCTTCCTTTATATAAAGGGAGATTCCTTTCTATAAGATGAGATCACTGTATAATGAATACCCTTGGTGGCTGATCTCCCCAGCTTGCTGCTACAAGGTCCTGGAGCTCAGCTCCAAGGCAATTTCAGTATGAAAAGGGGTTTGCTGATTTATGTGCAGTCGGTGTCTGGCATGGACTATATTAGTTTTGAAAATAACCACAGGCTTGTGAGTAACAGTTTATGCTGGGTGAGTGGTATAGAATTCATTTATTTCACTGTGTCTTTACCTCCTGGGAGCAAGCCATGCTGGTAAAGTAAATTTGTGGACTAATAAATGTTCAGGACTTATTTGCAAGATTATACAAAAACTATTTTATAAACACATTTATCAGGTTCATATCCAAAATGGTGTCAGAATATGAGAAATGGTAATATTGTGTATAGATCATGTATATACACACACATATGTACACGTGTATGTATATAAATGTGTGTGCATGTATGTGTATATATAATGTATGTGTACATATAACATGTATGTGACTATATGGGTATGCATAACATGTATTTATTATATATGTGCACATTATATATATATATGTTTGTGTGTGTGTGTGTGTGAACTTCAAGGTTCATGATTTTACCCAAGTAGATGCTTCTTTCACCATGAGGATCTCAAAACCATCTATGCCTTAACAGATAATTTCACTGAGCTATCCTGAGGAGGGGGGAAAAGATCCACAATACCTCTTTTATTAGACTAATGCTATGAGGAACCTAGCACCTCAAAGATAGAGGGGACCTTAGAGATCATCTAATCTAAATATCTTATTTTATACAGAAGGAAACTGAGACCAATAGAAGGGGAAGTGATTCCCCTAGGAGTGATAGAAGCAGGACTAGGGTGCAGGTTTCTTGACGCTTAGACCTCTGCTTTCTCATTATACTGCACCGCCTGTCGAGCCTAAGCTAGCCTAATCCTTGGGCAGCATCCATGCCACCTCTCCCTGGGTCTGTATTTGAAGCCTTTCTTCTTTAGTCAGATCAGATTGTACTCTGCTGGCTCAGCCTTTGAGAAACTTTAGTAAGATGCAGAAAAATATATATGTCCACATAATACATGCACACACACACAACACAACATATCATAACATGATATAGAGTATGCCCTAAACCATAGAATAATAAAATTGAAACACTCCTCCAGGAAGCACATTTAGCCCCTGAGTAGGTAGGTGCATATTTCAGACCTCTGTTTGGAGAATTTGCTTTCATTCTTCCCTAATTCCCTAAGAAAAAAGTTGAGGGAATGGCATCTGTTTGGTGGGAGGCAAGATGGGTCGATTGTGAGAGAAGTTCTGTTGTTTTGTTCTCCAGAGAGTACATACAGATTTGAGCGTAGCTCTATGCAGGAAACTGAGTCCTGGGTTTAGGGTCAGAGGACATGAGTTTAGCAGTTCACTAGCTATGTCACTTTGGTTAGGTCCTTTAACTTCCCTGAGTTTTGCTTGAAGGTATATGATAGAATATTTTCAAGAATATACAGCAATGGACTTTTCTAGCAAAGTGTATTAATCAACATATTGTTCGGTAGAGGGTTTTAGGGGCCTGTTTTCATCAATAGTTAAATGTTTACTAGCAATATCTTGACTTTGTCCACAAACAGGAGTGCCTTGGAAAGGGTCTTAGGAAGCCTGGAAAGAGGGGTGGGCTTCCTGATAAAAGCGAGAGCCCATAGAAAGTAGCATGAACTATATGGACAGAATCTTCCAATCCCATGATGAAAGTGTGAACTGAATGATCCACAGTCAGTTGGAATGCAGGGGAGGGCTGGTGCAAATACTACAGTCTCATGGATTTAGAACTGAAATGGATCTTACAGGTCACTGAGTTAAATACCAAAGAAGTTAAGTGATTCTCCCAAAGATATATCGTCAAGGGGCAGGGCCAGGGTTTGAAACCGGTCCTCTTACTTACTACTTACTTACTTACCAGTAATCTTTCTACTCTTGCTGTTTAATAGTTTGTCCATCATGTCCAATTCTTTGTGACCCTACTTGGGATTTTCTTGGCAAAGATGCTTGAGTGGTTTGCCATTTCCTTCTCCAGGTCATTTTACAGATAAGGAAACTGAGGCAAACAGGGCTAAGTAACTTGCCAACAGTCACACAGCTAATAAGTGTCTTAGGGTGGATTTGAACTCAGGAAGATGAGTCTTCCTGACTCCAGGCCTAGCCCTCTATCCACCACATGACCTAGTACACATTTTCTGCCACTTTAGTTGAGGGCACTTAGGTTTGCTTCTTGTTATCTCTTGAATTTGTGTAAACGAGGCCATTGGAATTCCAAATTTATGCCTACATGGGAACAACACTATAAAAATAATTTTTTTAATGTATAGGCATTTTGAAAACCTTTGGAAAGCTTTGTTATTTCTATTTTCCTCACTTCTGATTTTTTCTTGTGGTAAAGGTGGAATGTGTCAAGATAAAGGCGTCTGTGAGAAATTTGGAGTTATTTTCCCCACAGCTATTTTATGAGTCAATGTTCAGGGTTTTGTTCACCAACCTGTTCCAAATCCTAGACTGTAAGGCTCATGCTTGTTCATTTCATCCTGATTTTAAGATAAAGATTTACGTGTTTAATCTCAAATATTCTGCAGCAAATTACTGTTGTGTATACTCTCTGATATCTACCCTACAGAGCTGTATTCAATCTAGTAATGTCTTACCTAGACTTCAGGAAAATCATTCTGTTGTTTAAATTCCAAATTTTTATTTTATTTGCAAGACACCTCCTTCCTCCTTTGGAGAGCTTCAGTATGTGTGTGTGTGTGTGTGTGTGTGTGTGTGTGTGTGTGTGTCTGGTATTGATGGATGGAAGATGCAAATCGTGTTACACTACTGCTTAAAAACAAAACAAGCAAAAACCCACTGTGTTTGACCAAGGACACCAAGTTAAAGTAGTGATTTGGGAACCAATCTATCAAGTACTAAATTTTAAGAAGAGGTTTTTTTTTGTGTGTGAGAAGAGGCCAGCTCGAATTATTTATTGTGCCTTTAATCCAGCAGCTGGAACTGACTTATGTACCTATCAACTCCTCATCAGCTAAGTCGGAAAGTCCCATATGTCTGACTTGAGCTAAGTAAACAGTGTGAGAGCCATATCATGGGCCCATTTTCACAGTAGTCTTGAAAAATGGGTAGGCCGGTTTGAAATGCAGCCTCTGTCTTACAGCTCAGGGGGCTGTGCTTTATGCAGATAAATCACTGGGCTCTTTTAAGGTCTCTTCTTCATTTTTCTCAAGCTATGTTACTGTTTCAGGTCAATTCAGTTGAATTCAACAAGCATTTATTAAATGCCTCCACTGATGACATTATAAATATGACCCCTCAATGTGCCAGGCACTGTGCTGTGTTGAGAATAAAAAGATGACATGCACAACAGCCCTTGATCCTAAGAAACTGATATTCTTTAGATGATAACATTTGAGGAGGGAGTGTGTCCTAACAAGGGAGGCGAGACAGGGAGGAGAGCCAGGGGAGGTAGCCCTTGAGCTGTGCCTTCAAGGAACCTGAGGATTCCAACAGGCGGAAGTGACTTCCAGGCATAAAGAATAGGCAACCTGCTGAAGCAGAGGCACAGGGTCAGGAGATGGAATCCCAAGTTCCGGGGAAGGGGACAAATATTTATTAACCTACTAGGTGCCAAACACTGTGCTAAGCACTTTATAAATATTCTCATTTAATCCTCACCTGGAAGATGGGGCTATCATACTCCCATTTTCCAATTGGGGAAGCTGAAATTAAGTGACTTGTCCAGGGTGACACAGCTAGTAAATGTCTGTGACTGGTTTGGAACAGCAAGTGGGTCAGTTTGGCTGGAAACCAGACTACAAGAGGAGGAATAGTGTTCAATAAGTCTAGAATCATAAATTAGCACCACATTGTGAAGGCTTTTCATTACCAAGCTAAAGAATTGACATTTTGCCATAGAGACAGTCAGGAACTACTGAAAATTCTTAAGCAAGGGAATAGCATGATTAGGTTTGTGCTCTAAGAAGATTATTTTGTGCGTTTGGTGGAGAATAGATTGAAGAAAGGAGAAACTGGATAAAAGGAGATCAATTAAACTATTTTGTATCAGGACTCAAATTTTTTTTTATGCTAGATTTATCTTCTCATTCATAAAAGTTTCCAAAATTAACATCCCAGAGGAATTGTTCCAAATCCAGAATGATTTATTCTTCCCCACAAAACACTTCAGAGAACACTTACAGGTGTATTTATACTACCTTTATTAAATGGTATTTCTTTTAAAAATTTCTTAAATTTTTTATTCTTATATTTTTTATTCTTTATTTTATTATTTTATTTATTTTTATTATTTATTTTATTACTTTATTCTTATATTTTTATTTTATTCTTATATTTTTTATTTTATTCTTATATTTTTTATTCTCATATTTATTTTAAATAAATTTCTTAAAAAAACAAAATAGTAGAGTGAGGAAAACATTGGTAAGTTATAAGTTTGCCTCTCATGGTATACTTCTCCAGGTTCTGATAACATGTGCAAAAACTTTGAGAGAATACATTTATGTGTATAAACTTGTATCCACTCAGACATGTTCACACAGACATGTGCATGTTTGTGTGTGTGTGTGTGTGTGTGTGTGTGTGTGTGTGTGTAAACAGTGGATTCTACTATTTTGAAGAAAGATTATTAAAAAGTCACTTATACTATTCATAGTTGGTAGAGATTTTTTCCTTCCTTTCTCCCTTTTTTCCTTCTTCCTTCCTCTCTCTCTCTTCCTCTTTTTCTGTCTTTTTTCCTATTCACCCAAAACTCTGTCCAAAATCCCAGTCAAGGTATTACTCAAGCTCAGAGAATGCAATTGCATCCCTCTGTATTACAAATCCCATGAGAACTATCTTGAATTTTCATTTTCTGAGCTATGGATTGGGGGAAAATATCTGATATTTCTTCTTTAGGAGTCAAGTATTTTCTGAAATTGAACAAACTCAACTGAGTAAGTTCCAATATGGAAGTGTTGAACTTGCATATATCAGCTATTGCCTTCTGGAGTAAAACACTTTAGAGAACACCTCTAAATTGTTTATGGGGGTGAAGGGGAGGAAAGAATTCAACTGCTTTTTCTGTACAGTCATGTATGGTCTATTGTATATAGTTAAAACCTCACTAATTTCAATTAGTTGAAAAGATATAATAGTATATTTTAAAAATAATATTTTTAAGGCTATACAATAATAGAATTTGCTAACAAGTTTCATTAAGTAAAGTGTTGTTTAGTGAAGTCCTTTGGAACTGCTTTGATATGTAGATAAAAAAATGGTTTTTTTGTCAGCCTTTTAGGTGTTTTGACATAAATTAGTGCCTTGGAAGTATTTTAGGGGGCTTTAAAAGAATATTTATTTGTAAATTTAATAGTTTGTTAAGTAATGGTGAACTTCACTCTAGCTCTTATCTAGATAACCACACATTCCAAATAATTAGTTCTCAATTAATGATCAATGATTATATAAACTATTTAGATCAGGTTAAGTTTCAGTGTAGACTGATGGAGAAATTACCTACATGGAAGAGATTATGGATCCATTGAAAAAGAAGTGAAAAAAAACCCCACCCATTAACAGTGTTGAGTAATTTGAATTTATCAATGAGTACTTGCCTCAGTATTTATGTAGTCTGCCAATATAAATATGACAATTTAGAAGGAGAATTTGTGGACTGACACAATGCCTATCACTGCCTCCTTCCTACCTAAAAATCACGTTACCATTTTTGTTTAAGCTGTTCCCTGTTCCTAGAATGCCTCCCTCTTCTACTTCCAGATCTTTCCAGACCCTATTTTCTTTTCCTCTACTCCATGAGACCTTCCCCTCTAGATTAAGCCCACTATAATTTCTCCATTCTCTGAATGTCTGTTATATTTATTTATAGCTTGTACTATATAGTGGAATACTTTGCTGTGGCTCCCTATGACCTTCAGGATCAAATAGAAAATCTTCTGTTTGGCCTTTCCTGGTCCTTTCCTAAACCTTTCCAACCTTGCTATACCTTATTCCCCTCCTAATAATCTATAAGCCAACAGCACTGGCCTCCTTGCTGTTTCTCATACAAAATACTCTATCTATCTCCCAACTCTAGGAATTTTTGCCTGCTGTCTCCTCATCCTGCAACTTTCTCCCTTCATATCACCTCCTCCTGGCTTCCCTCAGTCTCAGCAAAGTCTCACTTTCTGAGAGAAGCCTTTCACAATCCTCTTCAAGGCTAGTTTCCTCTATTGTTTATGTCCAGTTTATCCTGCATGTATCTTGCTTATATATAGTTTTTTTGCATATTGTGTCCCCTTTTAGGTTCTGAACTCCTTGAGAGCAGGAACTATTTTTTGCCTTTCTTTGTGTCATTGGTACTTAGGATAGTGTCTGACCCATGTTAGATGCTTAATAAATGCTTGTGCACTTGACTCTATCATATTTAATTTTTCTCTGATGTGCTTGTGTGTGTGTGTGTGTGTGTGTATGCATGTGTTTATGTATCTCCCTAACCAGATTTCAAACTCCTTGAGTGAAGGATCATGCCTTCTAATTCCTTTTTATTCCCTACAGTAGCAAATGCAGAACTGGAAACATAGGAGGTGTTGTATTGAACCATAAACCTGATTGATTCTGTTTTCATCCTATTTCAATAGGGTCCTCCTGGCCGCCCAGGCCTTCCTGGAGCTGATGGTCTGCCAGGCCCTCCAGGGACCATGCTTATGCTGCCTGTGAGTATCCCCTCTTCTACTCTGTGTTTTTATGAAACATCTAAAGTTGGTTGTTAACTCAGTGACTAGAACACATCACTTAGGAGCTCAAACCCCTGAGTCTATCCCTTCAGGGAGCTTTATACTACTCCCTAGCTACAATCTATAGTCTTCACCCTGTCCATCTTTACCACAATATCTTCTGCCTATCATGAAAGAGGTCAGGTAAAATCACATTGATGGCTTAATGCAACATGTCTTCACTGCTGGAGAAAAATTCACTTGTGAGGTGGTTAAAATAATTTAGGCATCACCCAAGGGCTCTATCTTAAAAGCACATGAATAAGTAGATGTTAAACTTCTTCATACTTTTATACTTTATCATGGGAAGGAAAAAGGGAAGGAATTTCCACCACATTCCCTATAGGCTGCTTTTGCAGGGAATGGAGAAGTCCATGTGACAAGAACAGAGAGAAATCTCAATCCCCGAAGGACAGAGTTGGGAGGTAGGAAACAAAGTGGCCAAGCTGCTTTAGGTTTAGACAAAGTATCTAAACCTCCAGAGTCCATTCAGCTGCACTTTCTGCTACGGTACAAAAACACATGCTCTACTTTCCCTGTTCATCATTCTGGTTCTTTGCCAAGCAGGACATACTGTGTGTTTCTCTGGGTTTTAGAGGAGATTCATGACTCTGTGTCAGCATTTGCAGCATCTCACTCCCTGGAACATTATCCTCTTTAAATGAAGGCAAGGTAAATAAATTAATAAATTAAGGCACTAAGAAAGATCTTTGATGAAGTGAGAAACGTCCATCTGGCCATTGCTGGTCCTTGTTCCAGAACCCTTCTATCCTCTTGCACTCAGAGTGTTAATATTTAGACCACAATAATTATTTTAACAATATCTGTTCTATATGAACAACTTTAAAAAATTTTGTTTTCTTTTGTTTTTTTAGACTTTTGGGGGGTTATCTTGCCTTGGCTGGAAACACAGGGGCCACCCATTGGCCGGATCCCAGTGTGGGTACAGAAAGCTTCATCTTCTTCCTCCCCACCTCAACTCTGGCTGCTTTACTCCTCTTTAGGTATCCTGGTGACTTTCCCCTCCCAAGGGCTCACCATACTAATGCCAGATTTTGTGCAGACACCCGATAGGCTTTTGCCCTCCTATAGCTCCAGAACTGGAGGGAGCCACTAGTCTCATCCTTCCCCAGCAGCAGAGATTGTGGGCATGCCACTCCTATACCCAGCTGCCACTTTTACTTCCCAAGGACTTTGCTACTTTCTGCTTTTATCCTTAGTTATGAAGCAAGGATGGAAGTGATGTTAGTTTCACCTTACAGATGGGGAAATGAGGACTAGTGATTTGGGTGCACCCCCTTTTGATTTCTGCATTTGTCTTGCAGCATAAATGGATAACGATCTTAAGAGTGAGATGTTGAAAAAGATGGCAGAGTGTTTTGATTCTCCTTGAAAAAAATTCAAAATAACAAGCAGAATTTCCTCAGTGAAAGATGAGAATGCGGCGGGGGTGGGGGGGGTGGGGCGGGATAAAAGCAGAGTAAGACTTTGGGCTCCTGGCAGAGTTTATTCAGATGGATTCTGGAAGTTAACACATATCTAGGTACAAGGACCCTGGTGTAGAAATCTGGATGCTGTGATTCTCTCCACCAATTTGAATGAACTATGGTTCCTTTTAACCAATTTGATAATTTCCTATTGGCCTTGAAGCTTGTCGATGTCGAAATGGAATAAGATGTACTTCCCAAACCTTGGGGCAAAGTGTGCTGAGGTACTTTCTTCTCCTTGGGTCTTCTACCACTCCCAGCCCCACTCCAGATGTCTCTCTGTGTTTTGCTCCACAGTTCCGATTTGGAGGGGGAGGTGATGCAGGGTCAAAAGGACCTATGGTCTCAGCCCAGGAGTCACAAGCCCAAGCCATTCTTCAACAGGCCAGGGTATGTATGATTTTGGAACATGTTGATATTAGGGAATCTGGGGTCCAGTTGAGTTGGGTCGGGTTGCCTAGGAGCAAGAAATAATTTTTGTCATGATGAAACTCTGAAGATGGTTCTGAATCCCTATTAATGTAGGAATATGGATTGAGAGTTGGGGAAGGGATAGTGATGGTGGTGGTGGTGGGAACTAAAGGCCTGTCCAGGTTCTTTTGATTTGACCGTGCTGGATAAAGGTATCTTTGAATGATTTCTGATTTATATCATGGAGGTTAAGGAAATGGCTACAAGAGAACTCTATAGCCATTTATGTCTAGTTGGGAGAGCTAAATGAACTGTCAGACAGTAAGTTAGATGAGTGGGACACCACACATTGTCTCTGTGTATAAGAGTACTTTAATGAATACAGGCTATATAATCCAAAACATAGACATAGTCACTGACCTCATGGAGTTTCCATGGTAAGAAAAGAACACACCCAGAGGTGGATAGCACACGCCAGCCTTCACAGAGATTTAGGAATAGACACAAAAGAGACATGTCAGACCTTAAAAACAATAACTAATAAAAATTATGTCTAAGGATAGGAGTAAAATCTGCTTGTCTTTATTTAACTAGACTCACATCTCCATTCTTGACCTTCATCACCTTCAATTAAAAGTTAGGAGTATGATTGAAAAGGCCTCCTGTTTACTTGCTAATACCTCAGATCCCCGCTGTGATCATAGATTTAGACCTGGAAGGGACCACAGAGTTCATCTGGTCAAATACTCTCATTTTACAGATGAGGAAGCTAGAGGTCCAGCAGTAAGGTGACTTGGTCAGGGTCAATAGGTAGTATATAGAAGAGCTAAGATCTGAACCCAGATCCTCTGAGGACCTAGGTGAAACAGTAAATAGAGCACTGGGTTTGGAGTCAGGAAGACCTGAGTTCAAATGCAACCTTAGATACTTGTTAGCTGTGTGACTCTTGGCAAGTTGTTCAAGCACTCCCTGCCTCATTTCCCAGGATTGTTGTGAGGATCAAGTGAGATTGTATTTGTAAAGCACTTAGCACAACATTTGGCATAGAGTAGGCATTTAATAATTGCTTCTTCCCTTCCATTTCCTTTCCCCTCCCTCTGACCCTAGATCAAATCTTCTTTCCTACTGTATCACAGCAATCCTAATTCTTTTAGCTTTAAAATTTTGAACTCTATTAAAATACTAACCACTTGCCCCAATTCTTACCCAGTCTTTTGTCATTAAATGGGCATTGCCTCAGACAAACTGAGACCTGGGAAAGATCTCAATTTTGAAAGGCTGAGGTCAAACGCTGCATCCCAGGCTACCATCAGTCTTGACTTTTGTCTTGCCCTGGACTCTGATGACTCTGGAGGAGAGCGATTGACAATTTTGCACAGTTCTGCCTCGCTTAAATCCAATTCACTCAAGAGTCAAGATATCACCCTCACAATGCCATTGGTCCTCTTTGAGAGGTAACTTGTTAAATTGCCATCAGTCGTGTACATCTCATTGTGGATGAGAGTCACAGATATTCCTGAGAACCAGGGTTTCGGGGGATTGAACAGTAGTACACGAGTTATCCGAGGGTACAAGGAAGAGGCTCACTGAGAGGAGAAAGTACCCGAGTGAGAAGCAGAAGAAGGGGGTGAGTGAGAGGAGATGGGCTAAGGACTTATTGTGCCAATTTGAATAGCACTGAGACTGTGACTGTTTACAGAGTTTTGTCTCCTATCAGCACTGGACAAAGGAAGGAGAGAAAGAGAAAGGAAAGAGATGTCCAGATAAAAAAACTACCATCATCATGGTACACTAAATTCACCAGGCGGAGCGGAGTCCAGAAAGGAGATTTTTCTTTTCTTATTACTCTTGTTTTCCATTGCTTCACTCAATTAGCTAATTGCATTTTTAATTGATGTATCTCCAGATTGCTGATTGCTTGTGATAAGAGCAAATGCTGCCCGGGTGGGTGATCCTTCAGAGCAGCTCCCTTAATGGGACATCATAAAGAAGGCTCTAAATAATCTAGTGTTTGTGCAATATTTATGGTGCTCTGAGTGAGGCCCTGAGTAGATGTTAATTATTGGATCGCATGGATAATTACAGGACATTTTAAGTATCAAATGGTTGCTATGGAACAAATTGTCCAACTGATGTAATATACGGCATGGCAGCTTCCATTACCTAGGAAGGGATTTATGGACTTGGTGCTGTCTATATTGATTTTTGATCTGTGTATTTTTTAATGTTTAAGCAGAATTAGTCATGTGCTTATGAGGATGGTTAAAAAAAAAAAAAACAAAAACCTTCCTAAATGGAAATGGCATCCTGGGGAGAAATGATGGATTTGTGCCCAGGTGAGGCAGGTTGTGTGTTTTTTCTGGAGGTAGTCTGTGAAGTGCTCTTTAAACCCAGTAAGGAACCTCAAATTCAGAATGACCAGTAAGTGGGAAATTGGAGGAAGTGATTGGTGTCAGACTTTAAGGATCTGTACAAAGGTAACCTCCCTCAAATGGGATAGGGTTATAAGGTCATAGAGTTAGTGCAATATGGAACCATAGCTATCTAGTCTAATCTCTTTATTGTAGAACAAGGAAAATGAAGATTAGAGACAGAAAAGTAACTTACTGAGGGTCACACATAGATAGGAAAGTAGCAGAGCTGGGACTCAAACCACATTTTTTTATTCCAAATCTAATGCTTTTTCCACTACACCACATAGTCCTGGCTGTTTTTGCACGTTACCAGTGAGTACACATGATGTGCTTTTAGAAACACCAGAAAGACCTAAACTTACTCTCTCTCTCTCCCCACCTCTCCTCCTCTTCCTCATCCTCCTCCATCTTCTCTCCCCCCTGCCCCCCACAACTTTTGTCTGAGCCCTGGAGTCCCTTTAATCAGGAGAGAAAGCTTTGCATTTCCCCAAAGAGAAAAAACTTCAAATGCAAATTCCCTTGAGAGAGAGAACGCTATAACTGACATTCAGGTTAATTAATTAATTAATTCAGGTATAAGTGACTGAGATCAGAGACCTTCTGGAGAGCAGATTTTTGACAAGGGAATTATAGAAAGGATGGGAGGACATTAAGCACTGTTTGAAGTTGAAAAGAGTCATAGAATGTGTGTAGAAAATAGGATACTGAGAGCTTTGGAAACCAGTAACAAGTATTTCTAGAATGCCTGCTGTGTTCAGGGTAAGGAAGAAGTTCCAAAAGTTTAGCTAAGACATGGCCCTTACCTTCATCGAACTGACAGTCTGGTAGGTGAATGAGACACATGAACACAGATAACAGTAACATACGTCAGTGTGGTGATAGGTGTATTAGGACAACTGAGAACCAAAAGGCTCTATAAGGTGAAGGTTATTCGTTAGCAACTAGGGGTATCAGGGAAGGCTTTGTGGAGGTGGTGTTAGATTTTGGATTTAAAGAGTAAGTACGGCTTAAAAGCAGAGAAGGGGAATAAAGTCTTTCCAGGCATAGGTAATACCTTGAACAGGAGAGAACAAGGTGTGTTGAGATGAAGGAGACAGGGAGCTGTTCATTCAAATAGATTCTGAGCCCAGTCTTTCCTAGAGCTGGTCCTGCCAGTGCCCCAAGGTAAGCAATAGATTTGAAAGTTTCCCAAGAGTACCTCCAACCCCTCCTTTTTAAAAGCCCTGTCTCTAGAGGCTGCTCCTCTTCAAATGAAAATGGTCATTGGAAGGGACTTGGAGAAACCTGCTAAGCTCCTCAGCTCCTTCTCCACCAGACACTTTTCATGTCCAATTAAACGTACCCATCAGGGACATTTGGCATCTTTTTCTTCTTTCTTTTTCAGTTGGCACTACGGGGACCAGCAGGCCCAATGGGTCTTACTGGGAGACCAGGCCCTGTGGTAAGTGGATAGTAAGGCAGACATAAGGCTATTGGCATTGAGATTTAGCACTTGGCTTATAGAATAGGTCCCTTTCATGGAACTTTGAACTCAACTATGATAACAGCAATATAATAGGGGCATCTACGAACCAGGAATTCTGATTCTGATTACTCTACTGGTAAGGGGGAGATTCTGAGAGTTGGTAGCCAACTATAAGTTGCCCTGTGTTTCCAAAAGTCACTATATTGTGGTCCAGCTGAATCACAGTGAGAGTGATCCACCTTGACATAGAGGGGAGGAGGAAGAGAGGAATACTCCCTACTAAGCAGGAGTATCTGGGTGGAAGTTGGGGAGGACATAGGGAGGTAAGGTGGAATAGATTAGATGGGATAGGTTCCCTTTCGTTTCCCTTTTTAAAAATGGCAAATACCCATTGGAGAGCGCACATCTTAAACCTAGCTCTTTAATCAACAGTACCTTGACAGGGGTTGATGAGGGCGGGAGTGAGTCACTGAACAGCAGAAGGTGAGCTGCTGAATCACAGAGGAAGGAACCTCAGAGGTCACTTGGTTCAAACTCTGCTACAAGGATCAATTCCCTCTCTAACCTTCCTCAGAAAGAAGTAGGAATGAAAGAATAGAAAACTATTTCTTGATCCTGTGATTTGGTATGAAGTACTGCATTTTTCTGTACCTTGTGGGCAATCCTATCCCCTTGAATTCTGTCAGGAACATTAGCCAGAAGGATATTTCTACTCTCATGACCCAGTATTCCCACTGCATAAAGTAGAATAAAATGAAGCAACCCCGATGTGGCAGATTTTCACTGTTCCTTCCACCATCTATCCCCTTATCAAAGCATTTCTTGATATTGTTTCCCTGTCTCTGCCACTGGAGCGTAACTGGAATGTGTTTCCTTAGGGTCCTCCTGGGAGCGGTGGTTTAAAGGGAGAGACAGGAGATATGGGACCTCAGGTATGTATGAAAATAATTCCTTTTTGCCAGAGGCTGCCTCTAAAATACTGAACACTACAACTGCTAATATGGTGACATGACCCATTAGCTGCTTCTCTTTGGGGAAATTAGATAACATTGTGGCTGCCTTATGCAAAGCTGGAAGTTTATCAAAAATAACTTTGACATCTGGAGATGGAACAAGCAGTTTTAAACATGTTTACATGTTTTATACATTCTGTTTCTCATCCTTCTGTTCCCCAGCCCTCTGTAGAGCAGATCCCTTTACTAGGTCCCAGCCTTGTCCATTTGTTTAGAGGCTGGGAGATTAAACAGTACAACATCTCCCTGTGTTTGTCATAGGTTATAGGGATAGGTTATATCCCTGAAGATACTGTATATTTCACTGGTTCTCTGTTTTCTCTCCTCTTCTGTTTGTGTTAGGGTCCTCGCGGTGTCCAAGGCCCTCCTGGACCAGCAGGAAAGCCTGGAAGAAGGGTAAGTGTTTCATTGTGACTTAGGTGCCTCCATGCCATGGTTCAGCCGTCTGATACAAATTATAGGAGCCATGACTCATTGTAATGGAGAATCACTTAATCCTTAGGAAAGTAAACCTAACTTGAATTAAAGCCAATGCTATCACATATGTGAGGGCCACCCATGTAAGAACCTCAGAAAACCATGTCCTTATTCCCGTTTGTCTTATTCCAGATGGGGTATTTCTTTGCAGTTCCTACTAATGTGTACAAATGACCTTTCCTAGTATTTTTTGGAAGGGCTTCCCAGGGAGGTGGCAGGTCCAACCCATCTCTATCACATGGGCCTCTGCCATTGGTGTTAAGGTGGCCAAGCCTCCAGAGAGCTGCATATTCTCAGAATGAACCTCTGTTCCCAGCACTAGCCCCAGTTTGGGAAGACATTGACATACTGGGTCTCAATCTTCTAGGCTGAAGAAATCTCTTTTACTGAAGCTGAGAATTTGAGATTAGAATTCAGTGGCAGAGGATTGCTCTGATTCATTTTCTTTTTAACACAAAATTAGGGCTGCTAAATTGGCCATGTATATGTAAATTAAAGTAGTAATTCCATCCACATTAGTAAGCCCTCATTTATCCAGAACATTCAAGGTATACTCTTCTGATTTACTGGAATTTCTGACTAATGGAAGAGTAATCAGAAAATCTGTTTGGTTCAAACGTCATTGTAAAATCTTTTAAATGAATTGGCATAGCTTCATGCCTAAGTAAGGAAGAAAACTATGATTATGAGAATAATACTATATGACATTTATGGAGTACTTTAAGATTTTACATAGAATATTTCATTTATTTCTTACAACATGTAGAATATCCCAAATATGATTCAATCTTATTTTAATAACTGAAAATCTTACAGGGCCTTGGGGTGAATTTACATAATGGTATAATAGTTATAAAAGATACAGGAGGATGCCCCTAACCAACCTATTATCTTATAACACAGGGCATCCTGTGGAATTTCTTTTGTCTTTTAATTAAATCTTGGTTAGTTTTCTTTTCCTAATCATTTGCCAGTTTCTCCTGAAGAGCAGAAGGAAATTTTGTTTACTTCTTGTTTTACTGTATGCAAATGTTTCTCTCCAGATTTTCTGGAAAGAAACTGACAGTCTTCCCACTTACCAGAGTCAAAAGGTAGAAAGGAAGGAAAAATACACAGGCGATGTGATCATGTCCTGTGGTGGTTTTTGTAGGATTAAGAGGTTTTTTTTTGTTGTTGTTGTTGCTTTGTTTTTTTGTTTTAAATCAGTGCAATGACAATGATGCATGAATTCTTAGAGAATGTTTTTTCTCTCAGCATCATGGAAGAAAGGCTACTTTGTAGCCTGTTCTTTAAGGCTGCTTACAGGGTCTCTTTGCCAGTGAGACCTAGAAGATGGTAAGTGATTATAGTTTTACAAAGGCATCTGAAAAATTTTCAAAATCAGCATCATGCTGTGAAATTGAGTGAACATTTGTGACTAATTGCCCTTGATTCTTACAAGTGCTTAGAAAGGAGAGAATCCAGTATTTTCACCTGATTCAGTTCTGTGTTTGCTTAGAAGCAAGTCTGGACTTAGAACTATGAGTGTCACCTTTTGAAAATGATAACTTTTTCAGTAGCCTTTAATAGGGGCAAGTACAAAGATTGATGCCTAACTCTTTCCTTTCTTGGTTATCCTGCTTTCCTGTTGTCTTGTTTCCTAGGAGGATAGGGTATGAGGCATCAAAGGGGCATTGGGAAGTCAAATCTTCAATTGTCTAGATCTCAGCTCTTTGCAATTTCTGCTTAATTTTTAAAAAGTCATTGGTTAACATAATTCTTTTTCCTTGGTGAATTTAGCAAAATGATTATTTTGAAAGCCAACAAATGATCCTCTTACCATTTTCTCCATTAGACTTCTGTGCTCTGTCAGCCCATATTTTGACCACATCTATTATTCGGGCTGATCTTTTCCTTGCAACAATCAAAGTTTAGCATAGATTAGTTCAATCTGTTCATGTTGAAAAGCCAGAATGACAGCATTTCCAAGTCAATGACTGAGCAACAGATGGGTTCACCCCTTGGCTCTTAAGATGACTATATACACATACATTTATGAAGTCAGTAAGATAACGTGACTCATGTGATTTCTCTATTTTTTGTCATATTAGTGTTATAAAATATAATAATTAAATTAGATGGTGTAGACAAAGAGCTCTGCAGGCCTTAGCATGTGACATATGTTATGATGTAATCATGATTATCAATGCTATCACCAGCCAAATGGGACTCACTGGAAACCCCAAGCCATGTTTCTAGACCTTGAAAATGAGGAGAGTGAGAAATAATTGATTTGAGAGTGGTCACATGGTATGCGCAAACAACAATGACCTGGAAGCCAGGAACTTACTTAGTTCTGATCCTGGCCCTGGCACTAACAAGCTATATAATCTTGAATGTGTAAGTCACTTTTCTGGTCTCAGGTTCCCCATCTTTCGACTAAATGTTCGATGTTCTGTGACTTGAAACGCCCCCATTCCCCACAACATAGAAATGATGTTGGTGAGAGAGAGCTAACCACGATTTTTCACAAAGAAAAGTAAAGATTGCTCAGAGTGCACTTTTTTCCAAGTTGCTTTTGTATCTACTGGGCTGTTTGTGTTAGCTGTCTTTAACACATGAAGAAACCGAGTCTCAAAAAACGTGAATCATGTAAATTCATACTGTGCTTTTGTGACGGAGGTTAGCGTTTCTATCTCATAATGTTCTCTCCATGGGGACACACTCTCAGCCTGAAAGTCCTATGGGAATGTTTTGACTTTACCTTCAAAGAAATTAATTACAAATTGCCTATTAAATGTCTTAGAGGGCTCTTGTCCCTTTTCTCCTGTTCTATTCCAGGGACGAGCTGGAAGTGATGGTGCTAGGGGAATGCCTGGACAAACTGGACCCAAGGTTGGTATCTCTTCTTAATATTTTCTTCTTGATATTTGATCTCATGGGAGCATCTTACATAGTACCTTGGCACAGAAGAAGAAGAGAGCTCTATCTGCCCACATTACTCCACTGGGTGTAAAAGAGAAGGCACAAGATCTGTTGGGAGTATTCCATCACGAAAAGGAACAGTTGGCGTTATTATTCAAAAGGACAAGTCTGCTTTCTCTGCATGTGATGTTCAGCATGAGGGGTTTGCCATTTCCACTGAGAAAAACACACACATAAATGTACAGACCAAAATTTCTTCAAAATAACCATGAGTAAAGCTACAGCTTAGAAATTGCCTCAGCTTTACTTAAAGATGCTGGGAAATTCCCAAGATATTGCCCCAGAGGACATAATATAATGTGCCAGGGGAAACATAATATGTTCTCTTCAGATCATGAGACATATGACCTCTTGTATGTTGCAAAAGAAGAATATTGACATGTATGTATACATATATATACACACATACATCCATGTTACAAAACAATAAGGATGTGTGTAAATACCTATATTTACCTATAAGTGTATTGTATATATATGCCTTAATATACCTATATATTTATAAGTGCATACATATACATGCCATTATACACTTGTGTGTATATGCAATACGTATATGTACATATGTAAGTATATATACAACACATATCTTATATATAACCAAATTATTTGTGTGTTATCTCCTCTATTAGAATGTGAGCTCCTTGAGGGTATGGAGAGTGTTTTTGCCTTTCTGAATATCCCCTACATTAGCACAGTGTCTCTGTCATATAGTAAGCCCTTATTAAATGTTCATTGATTGACTTAATTTCTTTAGAACTCCATTTTCTTTTCTTGTCAAATGAGGGGAGTTAGGCTATGTTATTTCTTGGCCCCTTTAACCTCTAAAATCTTAGTGAGTGTCCATCACATTTAAAGGAGGAATAAGTGTGGATGAGAAGAGAGACAGAGAGGGAGACAGAGAGAGAGAGAGAGAGAGAGAGATCTAACTATATTAGATGTTAGTTAAATGCATTCTAGGACCTCAAGGGAAGACACAAAAGCATCATTCTCATACCTTCAGTTAACAGCTAGAAGGCCTTTGTTTCTTCTTTCCACCATGCCTCTGAAATGATCCTGATGTTAGCCTTGTTTTCCCCTACCCTAGTACAGAGGAAGATGTTGCTGGTAAGTGATGGTTTTATACTGTCTCTGCCATTCAGTCTGATTTGGAGGAAATCTTTGTTTTCTTGTAAGAATTCTGACTGCATTTTTAGATCTTAGCTGAATTTCAGTGAGGGGTACCTTCTTTGCTGAGTAGAGAAGCAACTCTTCTTGGGTTAACTGGTAGGCAGAATCTAACTCTCATTCATGATTTTTCCTCCCTAGCCAGTTAATGTGGTGTGAAACAACCTCTCAGCTATTTTGCTTATAAAAAATTAATCTAGAGGTGTTAGTACAGAGGCTGGCTAATGGGTTCTGATTTATACAAAGAACATACCATCTGAAGTTGTCTAATTCTTTGAATTCTCACTGTATGTTTCCACTGGGCAGAACTGATGACCATATTTTATTTAATTATAACTTATTTTAGTGTGAATTCAAGTACATGTGACTATTTCAGGGGAATTAATTGTCCCCTAATAGGGTCTAGATATATTTTAAGCATCTGCTGTATCATTGCCTAGTCCACGGGGGAGATAGGGAGTTTAGATAAGAAGAGCTCATAGGATCCCTAAGCTAGTAAAGAAACAAGACACAGATATAAAAGATTATAACATACCCTAATACATGACAAGTGTATTCCAAAAGTGCATTCCAAATGCTACATTAAGAGAGGATATCTTAGAAGGGGCTCCATGCATCAGGTAGGGAGTTTAACTGCATCATCTCTCAGGTGCTTTCTAAATCTCTGAGGTTCTGTTATGTTTTCTATCTTAGAGCTGCTTTTTGATAAAATTAATCAGTGCTTTCCAATCATGACTAGGGACTTATTACCATCATCATTTGAAATTTATTATCTGTATGTATTATGTATATATGTGTGTGTGTGTGTGTGTGTATATATATTATGCATATGTACATGTATTTCTGACAGCTTGAAGCTTTGGAATTAGTTGAAAGTTGATATACCCCAAAGAGAGCCATTAAATAGATTTTCTATAACTACCAGGTAAAAGCTATAGCGTGGAAGTTGTTGCTGCATTCAGTTCAATTTAATTAAATTCAAAAGATATATACTGAGTGACTGCTACATATAAGGTATTTTGTTAGGCTGTGAGAGTCCAAAAACCACCTCTCCCTCCAAATATATTCCCTGCTGTCAAGGAGTTCGCATTGTACTGAAGTCTGTGGGCAGTTACAACATGTTCCGAGACAATATATAAATGCAAAATATAAAAATACATATCAAATAATACAAAATACTTTCAGGGTGGAGAGTACTAGTAGCTGGATTGATCAAGAAAAGGGAGTAGTACTTGATATGCTTTGAAGAAAGGAGTCTAACCTAAATGGATAAACTCCAGAGAAAATTCTATAAAGTCCTAAGCTCACAAACACATATATACGTGTGTATATATATATATACACATGTATGTATGTATGTATATATACATGTATATGTATGCATGGATAATGCAGAATATTGAAATGGACTCTGAAATCATCTCTGGGGGTTCATGATATTTTTTTCTTTTTTTTTTAACAATTCCTAGACATTTTTAATTGAATCAATTAAGCAATCAAACACATAAGCTAGGTGCAAAGGCAGCAAGGTATTAGAATTGAATTAGAAAAGAATTAGAAACATCTCTGAGTTTAGGTATTTTGAGGATCTTATTTGAGGAGCTAGACCCTTGAGTCTGTCACTGGAGGGGAAGAAGGGTTTGAGTCAAGAAGAGTCAAGCATATTCTTCCCCTCCTCGCCCCCTACCCCCACCCTATAATAATGTTATCAGAGAGACTGCTGTAGTGACCAAGAATCCAACAAGCAGCTAAGAGAGGTTGAACTAGACACATGGAAGAAAGAGAACTAAAGGGAGGGGTGGGGTGACCTCTTCAGGGCAGAGAGAAATGCTTCTATTTCCCTTCTTTTCACTCTTTTAAGTCTCTACAATCTGCCTTCCAACCTCATCATTTAAATCATTTAAAGACAACCACTTTTACAAAAACTACTGGTGCTCTCTTACCGACAAATCCAATGATCTTTCCTTAATACTTATCTTTCTTGACTTCTCTGTAGCCTCCTACCCTGCCAACTCCTTCTCTTTGATACACTTTCCTTCCTAGGTTTTTTTTTTCTTTTCAATTTTTAAATATTTTTATCTAAAGTTTTGGGGCTTATGATAGTTCACATTTTACTTCCTTCCCGTTTGTTATTGAGTTCAGACCCATTTCAACACTCTAAGAGGCAGTGTGGTATAGTGAGAAAGGCAGTGGATTGAGCATTCAGAAGTAAATCTAAATTTTATCTCATCTTTCCTCACTCACTGGATGACTTGAACAAGTCACCTAAGACTCAAATTTTTCCATGTTAAAATGAAATATATGGAGCAGACCAGTGGTTTCCCCAACTTTTTGGTCTCCAAATCCCTTTACACCCTTAAAAATTGAGGACCCCAAAGAGTTTTTGCTTACATAGGTTGCATCTATCAATATTTATTGTATTTCAAAAATTAAAACTAATAAACTTTAAAAATATGTATTTATTGATTTAAAATGTCAATAATAAATCTATTATGATATACATGTTAATACAATAAATATGTAATAAATAATATGTAATAGATATAACATAAATATAAAATAAGAAACATGTTAACATAAATATTATAGTTAATGTAAATACTATTAAAGATATTTTCTAAATAATATATTTTCTGAACCCAAAAATATTATTAAGAATTTACAAATCTTTAATATCTGTCTTAATAAATGATAGCTGAATTTTCATAGCTGTTTCTACATTCAATATGTTATGATATTTTGTTTTGATTGAAGTATATGAAGAGAATCCAGCCTCACAGATTTGTAGTTAGAAAAGAGAGGAATATTTTAATAGGCAAGTAATATCTTAGTATTATTATAAAAATAGATTATGCCTCACAGACCCTCTGAAAGGATCTTAGGGACCTCTGGGTATACAATAGGGTAGGGGAAGAAAGTTGGATCCTGTGTATTCATTATTAGGCTGTACATTGGAAGCATGATCCTTGTACTGAGGCACTGGTTATATAGTTTTGCATGCTACCTAAAAGTAAAGGGAAGAATTGACCCTGCTATCCAAATAATGTCTGGAGAGTGAAGGAGAGATGGTGTTCAGGGGATGGAGAATCTGAACTGACTTCTTTTGTTCTTTGCCTTTTAGGGTGACCGTGGTTTTGATGGGTTGGCTGGTTTGCCTGGAGAGAAGGGACATAGGGTAAGTATTGAAAATGTAATCAATGTGTGGTTATAATAATTAACAGAGAAATTCCATAGTGAAATTTGACAGTCATGAATGTTTCCTTGGAATGTCTCATTGTCCCCAAGTGGAAGGTAGGAAACCACTAAAGGGATAACTGAACAATGTCAATGAATATATTCTTTGAAACCTTGTATTATGCTTTTAGCCTCCCAGAATGATGAAAGAGAATTGAAACTAGCAATGACAGAAGAGGAAATGAAAAGATACCTAAGTAATTTCTTTGTTGTTGGAAAAATCAGCTCCTTCAACCACCCCTAAAATAAATGGGGCAAATAGTGGCACCTACCTTCCTGGTAGGCACCTACCTTCCACCTATCGGAAAGATAAAATGAGATGAAATTTGCAAAGTACTTTGCAAACTTTAAAGAGCTATATTAATTCTAACTATTATTGTTAATAAGTAGATTTTTAAAATCTGTAGTTCATAATTAAGGGAAGCCAAATTATTTTGAAATTGAATTAAGAGAAGAAGAAAAAAGCTTTTATTTTAGAAATTTACTGCAGTGTTTTGGTGATGTCCTCAGTCACCTCGAGATAATCCAAAAGACTACTGTTTAAGCTCACAAAGGAGAGAAAGGAATAAACCAAAAACCAAACCCAAACTTCATACCAGAGAATAGGTGATTTTGGCAAATTCAGGATGGTGCCTCAGTGGTTCTACACATTGAAAGGAGCTGTAATTGCCTTTGGAAAGAAAACAAAACACTAGAAGAGAACCCAAGAGTTGTTCTCCAAGTTCATCTATTCCCAAACAAGGTCAGTATTTAGCCCCTGGACTCTATAGCTGCCTAATGACTCACTTGTTTGAATTATCTGAAGAAAAGAATAGTCAGAGAGTAGCTTTGGGAACTGGATTTTTCAACATTTAGATTCTCCTGAAACTTTTCTTTTTCCCTTCCTCTTGCCATCCTCATCCCACCAAGCATTTTTGTTGTGAATGGAAAAACCTGAAGGAGCCCTGTTGCATGTCCTTTCAGTGTTTTTAATAGTTGCACGACTTCATGCTTTGAGGGTTGATTCGACTTTGGGAAAGAGCCAGATCATTTAGAGATGTCTGATGACTCAAGTTGGCACCCAAGGCGGGCAGATGCTACTTTAGAGCCCAAGTGTCGCTGGGTGTGATGAGGTTGGTATCTTTTATACTCTATAAACTGATTCTAAAGACAGTTCCTCAGTAGAGGCTCCTGAGGACAAGGGAACTGCAGTAATTTGGAGGAGAGTATTTATTTGAATGTCTGAGTTTTGGTGTTTGTTTTATGTGCTAGGCAGACTGAGAAGACACAGTTTGATGTGCCGGGAAGAGAGCTAGACTATATACTGTCCAAATAAATTCAAATCCTACTTCTGATAGGTCCTTGCTAAATAATACTGGGCAAGTTATTCAGTCTCTCTGACCTTCAGTTTCCTTATCTGTACAACTGAGACACCACTGGCACAAATTCCCCTTCCCCTGCCCTTGGCTCATGAGGTGGGAATTTGGAGAGATAGTTTGGTTTTGTGGAATGAAGGGCCAATTTGGGTTTAGAGAACCCGATGGGGCCATTTCCAGTTGTTCTGGTCTAGAACTTGCCACTGGATCCAGATGGTTCCAGAGAAGAAACTGAGGCTGGTAACCTTGCCCAGCCCTCCCTCACTTAAATTTGATTCACTTGCAAGCCATAGCATCATGTTCCTGTTGTCATGGTCTTCTCCAAGAATAAAGGACAAGCGATATAGCAGCAGCAACAACAGAGAACCTGACAGCTGTATAACTTTGATCAAGTCACTTCTCAGGGCCTCAGTTTCTTCATGTGTAATATGAGGAAGCGGGATCAACCCTCTGTGTTCCATTCCAACTAAATCTATGAATCCCTCTAAAAGGGAATTCATGTTAGACTAGAATTAGAAGGCTTGGTTTCTAATCTCAGTTTGGTCACTAATTACCTGTGTAATCTTTGACAATTCACTTTCCTTCTCAGGCTCTCAGTTTCCTTAATTTACAGGCTCCAAATAGATCATCTTCTTTCCCAAGTCTAAATCTTACAATCTTAATTTATTATTTTTAGAAAATAAAATATATTTTATTTATCTGTAGTCATCACAGATACATCAATGTAGTAGACTGTTTTCATAATTGTAGCTGTTAGCTCCCTACTTTTTTAAAAAAAAACAAAAAAACAACAACTAGCCTAATCTATTGGGAAGTCTGGGCCAGTGAACCTTTCACATTTTGTTTCATTGTTTTTATGTCCCAGTTCTGTGTAGAGGATTGCTATTCTTGACATAGATTGTACAATTTGGCTAAGGACAGGAGTGTCAACTTACATCTCTCTGCCTCTCTGTGTGGAGAGAACTCACATCACATTTTTTTTGTCAGATTTAGATTGAATTTCCATGAGATTTCATGCATGCAGATTGTGAACTGTTGCATGTCCTAAGTGTACAGCCCGTATAGCAAACTCTCTCCCTTCAGGACTTACATGTGCACTCAGGCGATGAATCTTTCCATCTAGTAATTCTCATCTGGGGTGGCTGAACTTCGAAAGCATCGTTCATACAAGTCAAAATGTTTGCAGAGGACTTTGGACTTGAAGTACAGGAAGTACAAAACATGAGAGCCAAAGAAACCTGAGCAAAAATGTATTGATTCACTTGGGAGAACTCAACAAGACTTGTCTGACTCTTATCCTACCTTTCCAGGGTGATCCTGGCCCTTCAGGACCCCCAGGTTCTCCAGGAGATGATGGTGAAAGAGTAAGTTGTTTAATTTATCTCTGACTGCATCTAACTCATCCATTCCCCCAGTGAGCCTGGGAAAGAAAATTGAAGATGAAATACCAAATAGATGTGCAATTGACTGTATTACTTATGGCAGAATGTGTAATACAGATCAGGTTAGAAATAGAGAAGGGAATAGTCAGGGAGTCAAGGGAGCTGATGGTGAGAGGCAGGCAAAGGGGATCTTTCACATGAGAGGGAATGTCAAGCATGCACCACTCACTTTATCATTTCATCTAATGCATTGTGTCCAGAAGGAACTCTCCCTCCTGGCTGTCTGAAATTGGCTGAGGCCCAAGTCTAAGGAACAGTACAGCCAGATTTTGAGACAGGGGCCCCCGATTGTGCTGGGACTAAAAGATTTTAGCAGAAAGACTTATGGGCATCATGCCTGCAATGATCTCATCTGAATTAGGTATTGGAAAGAATTCAGAGTGGAGGAGCAGAAAGATTTCCAAGGAGTAAGGGTTAAAGGATGACATAAAATAGCTTTTCTCTGGTCAAGCCAGAGAGAACAAAATAGTGGTTGTAAGTTTATGAACAGTATATAGTCTCTCCGCAGACTTCCTTTCTTCAGTAGATGTTGAAGGATGGAAGTCACTAACTAGGTGAGCCTAAAAAACAGTTAGCCAAAGGGAAGAGGAATATTGAGAAGCAGTTCTTGAGTTCATTGAAACAATGAGGTCATTTTCTACATGGTGTGGTTGGAAAAATGCAATCTGGATTTGTTTTGGAGTGACTTGTCTTGAGCCCTGTGGAAAGACATGAGGCTTCCTATGGTTAAGCTGGATGATCTCATAGTTCCTTTTTCCATCTAATATCTGAGATTCATAAAGGTATCCCAGTCTATTGGGCTCAGTTGACTTCTCTGTCTGATTTCCTATTCACTGGAGCCTGTGGTCTGTGAGCTTCAGCCCGACATACCTCTCATTTCTCCCATAGTACATCCAGCTAACTCCTGTTATCTGGGACAATGGAGCATAGGGGATTGCTAGAGCATTTGTGAGGGCCAGTAAATTTGGCAAATGTGCCCTGTACTTTTCTAGGCTGAGAAAAATCTTCCTTATGCATGATCGCCCACCGATTGCTCCAGGGAAACCGATTTTCTGCATGATTAATATTTAGTGAGAAGGAAACTGGGTGGTGTTTCTCAGACTGCTTGTTTTTCTTTCCCTCTAGGGTGATGATGGAGAGGTCGGACCCAGAGGTCTACCTGGAGAGCCTGTAAGTGCATTAATCCCAGGAGGAAGCATTAACTCAGTAGTTAGACTATTGTCCAAAATTTAGGTGCCATTATATTTAGTCTGATTATAACCATGAATTATTTTTTTTCAATTTATCAAATATTAAATCCTAACTTCCCATAATACACTGTGATTGGGGTTGAGAATACAATGATAAAATCACAGCTCTCAAGGAATTTACCATCTAGGAACGAAGAATGCAGCAGACTTTGTTAAGTTACCCAACGATACAGATACAAATGCAGGGATTTTGGGGGAGTGAGGTACATCTCTAATGTGCCACAGTATAGTTATAAAGGAATAAATAGAAGGCCCTTGGCCTTTCGGAGCAAGCCTAGGGCCACTGCAATGTCTGTTTCAAATCTTAGGGCCCACAGTAGCAGCAACGACCAACTAATCTGAGTTTGTCACATTTTCTGATAATAAGCGTTTGCTAAAGGCAAAGTGCTCTGGCAGTATGCCTGTGACCTGAGCAACCAGATGAACTTAGGATCTTTTCACTTAGGCTGCTGTATTTGGGCCAAAGCAGATTTCTTTGGTAATGAGAAGGACATTAATTACCCTTCACATACTGGTGCTTTTAAAATGTCCCTTTTTAGTTGTAAATGCCAGCTTGGCAGTATGTGTATGGGGACATTAATTGATGAGAAATGTTGCAAACACTTTATAGAACAAGGGGCTGACGTTTATAGATTCATTTGGGGCTAAATTATACCCTAGATATCCTATTAACTTCTATGAAGAATTCATCAACATATTTATCTCTTTAACACATGTCTAAGCAATAACTTCTGGGTTATTAACTTTTTAAAACATTTACAGGGCCAGGTATTACAATAATGAAGGAAGCATTTAGAAGACAATGATAAACATGGAGAGGGCTCAGGAAGTTTCTATCAATTTTAATTGACTAGTAATCCATGCCCCTGGATTCTCACCCAATAAAAGCCCAGAATGCATGTGTGACCAAGATGGAGCCTTCTTCAATGTAGCAGATAGTGTCTTTGGCAACCTGTTGGTGCCATCTTTAAAAGTGCCTACATGGGAGTAAACCTGATACATTATCACAGCCTCTGTCCCTGAATTATAGAAAGGAAGGTGAGATGAAAAGCTGAACTCATATCAATTAAAACTCTTTTTGTTAACACACAACCAAGGCCCAAAGTTTCTTTCCTTCTCAAAGTTTTGTGCATGAACTTCTGCTTAGAAAGATTGGTTTCAACTGTCTTTCTCCCCTCTGTAACTTTATACAGTTCTCTGCAGTGATGATTCAGAAATACATTCAGTGTTAAAAATTGTTTTTACATGCAACTAGGAAATAAGATATATAGGTAGTGGGGTATAGAAATCTATCTTACCCTACAGGAAAATAGAAGGGAAGGGGATAAGAGGGGGGGGCAGTGATAGAAGGGAGGGCATATTGGAGAAAAGGGTAATCAGAATATACTCTGTCCTGGTGTGGGGGTAGATGGAGATGGGGAGAAAATTTGAAATTCAAAATTTTGTGAAAATGAATGTTGAAAATTGAAAATAAATAAATATAAAATGAGAAACTTCTACCTTGGAAAAAAACCAAAAATCTTAAGCTATTAAAAAAAAGAAAAAGCAACACATTGAGGAAGCACCATCTCTAAGAACCCTTTATACATTGTGAGCCATATGAAGTTTCAGGCAGGGTGTTTGGATCCAAGAGCTATAGTCTCGTTCTAAAGACCCACCCTCTCACTGTGAGAAGCAGCTCAGCTAGAGGCTCACTATGAAGTGTAGCATAATTGGATGGTGTTTTTCTTGGTAGGTTTTTATTCTCTTCCCTGTGAGAACCTGAAAGAACGATCCTGATTTTTTAAATGTTCTTCTGTCCTTAAGGGATCCTCCTTATTCATTCTCTTCTTGTCCTTTCCCTCAATATCAGGCGTGTCAAGGAAGGCCTGTTTACAGCCAAGTAGGATGAGCAGGGAATATGGCCTGGATGGAAAGCCAGTGATCTCTGTTGACCTTTGTCAAAAAGGGGAGGAGTGACCAAGGGGAGACCTTGCTTACCTAGTTAGGTTAAAGACATCTGTAAAAAAAGCATGTGACATTCCACTCAGTTCCATTGATCAATAGGAAATAGATACTGGATCCTTGATTTGTTGACAGAGAGAAGTTCCCAGTTGAAGAAAGGCCTTCTGTCAATGCAGATCAGCACCCTCTCAGCAACTTAAAGTCTTAGCAAATTGCTTATAGCATTGAGACTGGACTTGAACTCACGTCTTTCTGGCTTTTAAAAAGCCAGCTCTCTATCCATTCTACCATGCTGTCTCTCTATAAAAGAATATCATCTTTAACTCAGTTCCATTCAACAAATGTATTGTATGTGCCACCAGGGATGTAGAGTTAACAACAGAACAAACTGATTGTAGGGTAGTTGCGTAAGCTCTAGAACAGAAGCACAGGCCTTCAGCACACAGCAGCTTGGTTCAGAGCAAGGTTTTGAATGCTTTCAGGGCACACCAAGGTAAGCAGATATCTAAACCTGAACATGAAGAAAGGTGATCTGTAAAGCCAAACTCTAACTATGATGGACAGGACTCCAGTTTGCACCATTATCTTTGATGGCTCATCTAAAACATGGATGTGCACATTTTACTTTGTGCAATGACAATGAATTTTCTTGGTACAGTTGTTTGGCACGTGAGGTAGTTTATTCTGGGTCTGATTCCCTTCTGAGAATGAAATGAGCCAGTTACAAATGATTGCAGAATTCAGACGTAGTCTGAGATATCACTGTTTTTATCACCAGTCCAATTATATTTTCAGTCTGAGCATATTTGTTGAGTTCTTATTGTGTATATGTCACTCTGTGAGTTGCCAGAGGAAATGTAGGGATAGCATCCCTTAGGCCCTTCTCTCAAGGAGCTTATAGTCTATTTGGAGAAGTAAAAACCGAGACATGTGGAGTAGCTACAGACTGCTCTTTCTTCTTCATTTCCAACCCTCTCTTTTTCTCTCTTTCCTTTGTCTCTTTCTCTCTCTGTCTTTCTTTCCTTGTCTCTTTCCTTCTATCTCTGTTTCTTTCTGTCTCCCAGTCTTATATATATATATATATATATATATATATATATATATATACACACATACACATATATGTATATATACACATATGTGTGTATATATACATATATACACATATATATTCTATAGGGATATAGGTTTGTATTTATATAGTACACATGTGTGTGCATATTCATAAGTCCATATATACACATACACATACATGTACTGTATACATAGATACACAAATAGATATATTTAGTTATATAATAGTTTAAATCTTCAGTAAGATTTTACCCACATATATATGTATATATACATTATGTGTGTATGTACATATGTATATGCATGTGCAGAGAATCCTAAAAGTCTTATTGAAGTTTTAAGTTACAAAATCTCTTTGATAACTTATTTATATTATCAAAGCTATTTAATCACTTATTTATGTCTTTAAAGTTTAAAACTGCACTAAGACTTGGGACATCATATATATATGTATATGTGTATGTGTGTAGTTATATATGTGTATATATATATATATAGATGCTAGATTGTATGTTACAGAAAATCAGCACCAAAGGAGTTCAGAGGAGAGAGATCAATGAGTATTTAAGCCATTAGAGATTTCAGGAAGTAGAACTTAATGTAGATTTTGAAAGATGGTAAGATTTTAATAGAGAAGGCAAAAAAGGAGGGCATTCCATAAAAGATGTGCCTTACAGTCAAGCCAGAATTTCTCTAAAATGTTTTTATGGTGCTGAGTTTTCAGATCCTGACATCTAAACGTACATCTTCATAAGTGGAATCGTGACATGGATATTTTCCTTCTCTCTTTTAGGGACCTCGTGGTTTGCTTGGACCAAAGGGCCCACCTGGCCCACCTGGACCCCCTGTAAGTTCCGTGGTCTACTTTGCTTCTCTCACTCCATTGTTGCCTTTGAAATTCCAAGTTTGTTCCCCCTGTCAGGGCTATAATGTTCCACTTAGTTGTTCAGGCAGATAATCTGAACTGATCACTGTGAACAGCTGCTCCAAGGAAACCTGAGGTGTTAGCACAAGCTTAAAGTGCACAGATAAGGGGTAGTCCTGGTCCTTCAAAGCTGGAAAGAATTGTGCTTTCATTAGGGCCCAGATTTAGAATTAGATGCTTTTCCTCCTAATTTCCTACCTCTTTCCCAGAAAGCTACATACTTTCTTTAATGTTAGAAAGAGAAACAACAGGAATCTAGGTGTGCTCTCTACTTTACACAATTCCCCCAAATGATTATTTAGGTGAAAGTACAAAGATCAGATAATTAGGATTCCTGTGGTCCAATGTCACTTTTTGTGTCCTAGGAGAATCATATACCCATAATGCAATGCTTTTGAGAGGGCCCTTCACTGAACTTCCTCACTTTATAGCCCAGAGAAGGAAGATCAAGGTTATCTAGCTAAGCATGAGACAGAATCAAAACAATATCCCCCACATCTCCTGTCTCCACTTTTATGCTCTTTCTTCTACAATTTACTTCTTAATCCAAAGTTGAGTGTGAGCATGAAGCAATACTGATGGACTTTTCAAAGCCCAGAAGGAGATATGGTTCATTTTATGGGTCTTTTATTCCCTGCAATTTACTCGAGAGAAACAATATGATGCTATTGGGTTAGAATCTATTGATGGCTGGATCCATCTCTCTCTCCATGGCTTTTAGAGAATGTACTTCCAGGCTGGGATGTTCCTAAGGAGATTCTCAGACCCTGTTGTGTATGACCCCCTCTACTTCCTTCTATGTGAGACATGATCTTCAAAATGCGGACATGAGTTTGAATCCTTACTCCTCTCCTTTCTATCTGAGCCTCTCTTTCCTCAGTAATAAAACAAGAGGTTTGTATAAAATGACCTCTATGGGGCTTTCCAGCTGCAGATCCTATGATAAAAGCAGATTCTATTCAAATAAACCTGGGTGGCCAAGGCAGGCTGAGTGACAGACTTAGCAGAGAACACTACTTCCCAACCCAAACTGTACTATGGAGTGAAAAAATAACTCCATTTTTTAAAAAATTGCATATGACTTTGACCACCATTACCTCAGGCAGGTTAGGGGACATGTTTCATAAGCCAGGGAAAGGTATGATGCAGATTTTGTTTTGTTTTGTTTTCAAGTTTATAGGTTTTAAGAAGCAAGGCCCTCTAGTCATAAAAGTTTTTGTAGGCTGGGCTACAAACCAATGATGGAAAACCCTGACCAAAGTTTTGCAGTCTTGCCTGGGTTAGGCAGGTATGATATCTAGGAAACTGGATAAAGCCACTAACCTCTTCTATCCCTTTACCCTTTTTTGGGTTGGAGGAACTGGAGATGTTTTAGCCTCAAGATGAGAAAAGTCAGAGGATAATTGATAGTTGTCTTCAAGTATGTGAAGAGCTGTTGTACAGAAAAGGAATTAGACCTTTTTTATTTGGCCCTAGAGGGTGGAAGTTGCAATGAGTCACATTTAATTATTTCCTCAAAGAGATGTTCAAAAATGTAATGGACTGCTTCTGAGGTAGGGGGTTCTTCTTCACAGGAAGTTTTAGGCAGAGGCCAGATGACTACCTTTTAAGTGTGTCATAATAGAGATTCCTTTTAATTATGAATTGAACTAGAGGGTCCTCAAGTCCCTTCCAATGTCAAATTCAGTGACTCTGGGTTGTCTGGGGGAAAAGGTTAGGATTCTTTGGTAGGGCACATAGGAAGGAAGCAGCTCCATTCTCCTCATGCAGACAGGACTAGGAATGTAGATGGTTCTGCAGCCAGAGCAAAGCTCCTGTTTCCACAGAAGTTGTTTCTGTCCCTTATTTATACCAGCTTGTTCCTTCAGCATGCCTTTTTCCATCATGCTTCCTCATCTGGAATGGGAAGAGTTTGTTGCCCTGAATTTTCCCCACCAGCAGGTACAGAACCTGGGAAGTTTTGGCTGGTGTTGCTCTCCTTAGTGAAGGAGAGTCCAAAGATCAAGCTGAGCTGATGCAACTTTCAAGCAAGCCTTTCACGATTCACACAGCTGTTCTCCTTCCGCCCAAAAGACCTTGACATCATCTGATGAATTGGTTTTTGGATTTTGTCTTCTCGGGGTGGAGTTTTTCTTTTCATGTCTTTTTTTTTCTCTTTTTTACATTTTTATCTAGGGTGTGACGGGTATGGATGGACAAACTGGCCCAAAGGGAAATGTGGTAAGTCTTTGTTAAGCATCCAAACACATCACTTTTCCTAAATTACAAGGGCTAATTACTTTCTGGGTACATTCTTCAAGGCCGGGAGAGAATCTATTTCTATAATAAGGGAAAGTTAATGTATGCTGGTTTTACAGTGGATTTCCAAGGGAATTCCCCCTTCAGTGCCCTCCAGTATCTGTTGTATCATGATGTATGCTCTTAGAGTAAGAGCCAAAGCAGTTAAACATGGAATCAGCAAAAACAGATGCTTTGAGTGAATAGACTTTAGACCTTAAAGAGGGCAGTGGTTTAGTAGCTCCAAGCTTAGGCCTCTTTTTTGTTTTTTTTGGTCTCAGGAAAATGATTTCTCACTATAGCTCCTTGCTGTCCTGTGTAGGGATAGAAGGAAATTATTTTCAATGTATAAGTTGATAACAAATGCATGTTTAAAATTATGCTTACAGAGAACTGGCAGGCCTCAGAGAGGCTACTCTCCATTTTAGGGTTATCTGGAAGATAGTGGTACATTGGGATGACTTGGGAATTTTAAATGGAAACTTGATTTTCCTGCAATGAGTTCCTTGCATACATTCCTGGACTGGAAATCTTGGGGATATTTACATATTTTAATGAGCATTCACTGTGGAAACCAGTTACCATCATGCAAAGCCTATATATCAGTGGATTAATTTTACAAGGCTCAGTGGTAAATTGTAGCAAAAGAAAATCATGATCAATTCTTTTCTTACTGGATGCAACCATGAATGATTTCAGTCAGTTAGGGAAGCCTGGCTGCTACCTATATCAGAAAGTGCTCCAAGGTTGGACATTAAGCAACTGGCGAATGTGTTCAGTTTCAGTCCCTCTGACCCATAATTTTATCTCTGCCAGGAAGAACAAGTCAGTGTGTCTGTATTAGAAAAAGCACCTGAAGTCATCATATAGGTCAGGGACTGGCCCTAGATGGCAAACAGTCAAATAAATCAGCATTTTAAAAGTTTATTTAAATGCTAATTATGTTCTAGATACCGCATTAGGTATAGAGATACAGAGACAAAAATAAAAATTGCTATCCTGAAGAAATTTGCATTCTATTGTGATAAATGGTATATATACCCATATAGAGATACAAAATATATACAGGTTAAAATTCAAATTAATCTTAGTGAAGATGGGGCACTAGCATGGGATAGGGAGTGGAGGTGGAGGAGGATCAGGGAAGGCCTGTTAGAGGAGGTCTTGGCACTTAAAAACTGAGCTTTGAAGGAGGTTTGGGATCCTCAGAGGTGAAAGTAAGGCAAGAATACCTTCCATGCCTGGGAGACAGCTTCTTCAAAGTCATGAAGAGAGGAGAGACAATGTTGCATGTGAGGGACACCTTCCTTAATGACCTGTTAAAAACTGCTGTCATCCAGGAATCTACCTAAAGCTTTTTAAAAATTTTTAATCAACTATGTGGATATCAAGCTTTATATATTTCCCTGTTAGGTGAAGCTGTATAATTTCTCAACACCCAAATCTTATCTTTTAAGATGTAAAAAAACCATTTAGTTTTAATACCAGTTCATTCTGCATGATTTTGCCCATAGATCTTGGTTCTCTGTCTCTGTCAATATTCAACATTTTCTCCTGCTCTTGTTAATAAGCCTTGAGATGGAGTCAGTTTTCAGGTTGAAAAGTCACTGTTTTTTCATGGAGCGGACAGTTAATACCACTTTGTATTTTGTTCAGTCCCTTTGTTATTTCCTTCTTTACAGGGTCCTCAAGGTGAACCTGGCCCTCCTGGACAGCAGGGTAATCCAGGTGCCCAGGTGAGTCTTTTCCACCTAAATAATGATGATGTTATTATACATGGAAATTTCATGACCCGCAGGCCCCAGAAACCAAGGAGAGGCACACTAAACTTTAAAGTTAAAAGACCTAATTTTAGAACTTTAAAAGGTTTAGGATTCCAGTCATTACAGTAACCAATCACAAGTATACAGTGTAAAACATAGTAACTATCTCCTAATAGAGAGGTGATGAACTCAGAGTAGATGAGGTGCGCACACACACACACACACACACACAGACAGACAACATGATTGTCAATGTGGGAATTTATTTTGCTTGACTAGAATGTTTGTACTGGGTACTTGTTTTTCTTACTTTCTCAATAGAGATGAGGAGAGGGTGGTGGGAAGGAGAGAATGCAGATCTGACAACGAAATAAAATTGGATTTAAAAAAAAAGACAATTTTGGGTCCTAGGCCACTGTGTGCATGTTACTTTAGACAAGTTGTTGAATTACTGTCAGCCTCTTCTTTTGCATCTATAAAAAGAAAATGATAGCAATAGGTACCAAGCCTACTTCACACCATCAGATCTGATTATGGATGTGATGGTGCTTTAGAAATTTGTAACACCCTCTCCACAAATGTAAATGGGCCTTATCATTGCTGCAATAGTTTACCTAGTATGTAGCCATCCATTTAAATCCACTTCTGAAGCCTTCTTCAATCATTGTACCTCCTAGACACTCCTGTCCCTTTACATGATCCCTGGTCTGCTGCAGCTAATACAGTATAACACAGATTGCTAATGGTAAAGTGCAGAGACTGGCATTTTGGGTTTTGATGCATTTTAATGCAGAAGGAGAAATGGGACTGGAGGTCAATAAGGTAGAGGAAGGATATATACATACTAAGCAGATGTTCTGGGTAAATCGCATTATTTGACTTCTTCATTCATTTTCTGTTTACAGGGTCTTCCTGGTCCTCAGGGTGCAATCGGCCCACCAGGAGAAAAAGTATGTGCTCTGCTTCTCACTTCCCCCAATACAAAACAATGCCATGGTCATTATCTATATGCATTTGCCCGTCTGACTACTTCTCCACCACCCCACTCCATCATCCATTACACATCTGTTCTTGCCTGTGTATAGGAACATTTAATCTGTCTATGTTCAGGGGCAGGAAGAGGAAAATTGCACAGTTAAGCTCTAATTCATAACATTTGCATTTGTTTTCCATCAGAAAGGCAGCATTTTGAGGGAAGTAAAATATCAGGATGTTTTCACTCAGATATTAGCTGGGGAAAAGGTTGAACTATGGAATAAGAGTAGAACTCTAGGTAACAAATAGAAGGTTTTGCTTTTCTGCCTGAGGCAGGGGAATTTTCACTTTGACACAAAACGACTTCTGGGACCAGTAGAGGATTATTTCTAACAGATTTTGTGGATGCATGACTCCCATGACTTGGAGACTTTGCAGACCCCAAGAGATTTGAAAATTCTCCCTGATTGGCCACCTCATTTTGGTGATGATATTGGTTGGTGGAAGCCAAATGCCCTGAATGAAAAATAAGATTTGCTCAATGGGATTTCTTCATGGTGTCAGGTGGTCCTAAGTTGAGTCTTATTACTTTTAAGGTATGCCCTTCTCTCCTCCTTGACCTTGCTGGAGGCAACTTTCTGGCCATCTTTTTTCTATCTACATTACAAGTTCTGAACAAAGCAAAGCATTTGGGATCCTATTTGGTAAAAGCTTGGGTCCTGATTTTCTTCATCAGACTGATGTCTTGCCATTATAGAGATTCTTGGGCTGCATTTGAGAAGATGATAATTTAGGGAAATCAGCATCTTTCAATAGCATTGTCTGATTCAGACCTTGTCTGAGTAATGATGGAGATCCTCAAAAATCATCTTGGGATGAAGAAGAGGATGGGAGGGTTACCACTTTTCCATATGCAGCACCAGTGAATACTGGACAAATGTGTTCAAAGTATTGACCACAAAGTGATTTCTTGCTGATCTTTTTCTTTCCCCTCTAGGGTCCCTTAGGTAAACCTGGGCTTCCAGGAATGCCTGGTGCAGATGGTCCTCCTGTAAGTTGAGTTAAATTTATTAGAATTGAATTTGTTGAGTTAAGTAAGGTTGAATCGAATGCTCCTCTTCTCCCAAGTCCCAACTTCCTAGCCCCTTAATGCAGCAACCAACTCACTCCCAGTCAGAAGATCTACTTTACAGATTCATAGGGGTGGACATTTCCGAGCTTCATTTGACTCATCCTCTAAGTCTGCTAATAAATACACATTTGGTCTCATGCCTGATTGCACAGTAATTATTGAGTTTGGGACATGCTTTTCATAATGTGTTTCAATCAAAGAGTGGCGATTGCCTTGGTAGGAAAGCTATTATTTATTACTGTGTGTCATTTAATTATTGGAACCTACCCTGCCATCTTTAACAAGTTGTGGGGGAGGGAGAGAGGAGCATGAGAAATAATCAACTAGGTGTGAAAGCTTCTCAATGAGAAATCTGTTCTGTAGAAAGAAAGGGGGATGCTAAGTCCTAATAGTAATACAATGATGTATTTTTAGTTTGCAGACAATGAAGGGTGAGAAAGAGACATGAATTTACAGTATTGTAAACTTTTAAATCTCCTGAAAATAGTCAATTAAACTCACAAATCTAGTTCATGGTCAAGCTGTGCAAATTATAAAAAATGTAAAAAATAAGGTAGTTGAGGGGAAATAGTACAGAATGGGGGTAGTTTTTACTCAATCCTTCTCTCTGTAAGGGGTACCATGAGTTCTCTTGATTGTGCTCATTGCATATGGAATATTTTAGCTATTTCAATAAAAATAATGAACTAAATCAATTATTAAAGCTATACTTTATTTTATAGTTTTAATAATACTATCAGAAGACAAATTAAATAAAAAGGTTCTTTATGTTAATAATTATTTGGTATCTGATTAGCAAACAGCTCTTTGCTTTAATTTTCATTTTTAGATTTGTGACTTTCCAGCTCTAGCCCACAGATGGAGCCCTAACACTCCCTACAGGGCAGCTAAGTAACACAGTGGATAGAACACCTGGTCTAGAGTCAGGAAGATCTGAGTTCAAATTTGCCTTAGGTCACTTGCTAGCAGTGTGACCCTGGGCAAGTCACTTAAACCTGCTTGCCTCAGTTTTCTCATCTATAAAATGATCTGAAGGAGGAATGGCAAACCCCTCCATTATCTCTGCCAAGAAAACCCCAAATGGGGTCATGAAGACTTGAGCATGACTGGAATAACTAAACAATAACAACCCCTATCCCCAGGCTGACTCTGGACACAGGCTAGATCCCATTGCCACCATCAAACTGGGCTATCCATAACCCTGGCTATAGGCTGATCTCTTAGTCTTAAAGACAAACTGCGTCTTTCTCTTGGACCAGACTTTTTAATGGTAGATGGTGTTAATTCTAAAATAGGCCAGATAGCAGTATATGGATATCTCAGGACAAATATGTCCAGCATACCATGGAGGTACTTCAGCATAATCTGAGTCTCCTGATTCTCCTTGTTATGGAGAATTAGGAAGACCATCTTTATATTCTTCAATATAGTAGGAAAGTTATACTCTTAAATATACTTATTTTTTTAAATAGCAATCCAGATGTTGAAAGACCTCTTTTTTCATATCCAACTCTATCTAAGGAGGTTGTCAGTTATGGAAAGCCCCCTAAAATGCTTTTTTTGAGGGATGTGTCTCAGACTCCATGTTGTCTTCTTCAAATATGATACTTTCTGATACTCATGGAATTATGAGGAATACAATGGATAACAAAACAGTAAAGAAA
>CM053769.1:298568563-298599238 GCA_028658325.1 Potorous gilbertii | reverse complement strand
ACCCATCCAGACATCTCCAGGCTGCCCCCAAATATTTGTGTATTCAGATCTTTTCAAACTTATGGCTCTGACCCCTCAGAATTAGGTTCCTAGAGTTTCCTATAGAGCCCTTAGGGCAATGGCAATGGGAGACAAACATATGCAGCTTGGCAGACAGACACTTAAACATAAACACATGCTATAAGGAACCACCCCTAGGGAAGACGAAAAATCATTAACATTCTTCTGGCATGTGTTAACTATCTCTAAGGCTTGAATAAAATGCAACTTCCTTTGAAGTCAATACCCAAAGCTTTGCTGTTTCTATTGAACAACAGAGTAGAGAAGTTAAATGTTGATTTTTTTTCCTTTCATCACCTCTGCACCCCCAACCCCCAAACCTCCAAACAACTCCCTCTTGGATATTAGACAGAAGTCTGGGCAACATGCAGCTTACCTTGGCTCCCTTCTCTCCTTGTCTTCCTTCAGGGCCAGCTGGTCCGGGAGGACCCTAACAAAAACAGAGAATGAAAATGAGGCCATGCACTCCCTTCTCTCTGGCCACCTCCTCCACTCGGGCTTTCTGCCCACACCAGAGAAACTATCTTGGAGAAACTTGCCCTCTGGGGTCCTCCTATTCTGAATCATGGAACAGTATCTCAGGAAAGCTCCCACAGTGCTTTGATTTAACACTACCTCCTCTTCGATTGCCTCGCCACCAAAGCTTCTCTCCAGTTGTGGAGATGTGACCAAATTAACTCTGTCATAGTTCCTTAATGGGTATGCCAATCTGCTACTCTAGGGTCCCCTTGCCACACCTGTGATTTTTCTGACCAATAAGCCCCTTGATGACTGCTGCTCCCTTATGTGTATTATTTCCCCCATTTAAACATAAGTTTTTTCTGAGGATAGAGATTGGTTTCTTTTGCCTTTGTATCTTCAGCATTTAACACAGTGTTTAGCAAATAGAAAGTGCTAAATAAAGGCTTTTTGCATTCATTCATTCATTCACCAGGTGAACACAAGTTCAATGATGGATAAGAGAGAGAATAACGGGTAGGGGATGCTAGGGGGGGTGGGTGCATAATCATCCCAGATTTGCATAGGCTGAGTAACACTCAGAACAGTTATTATTACTTCAATGTCCCCTCCCCCACCCACCAAAATCACAAAGAAAAATAGCAGGGAGACAGGAATTGTTGCCGTGTCTATGATCTGACCTCAGTTTTCTAGTTCCCTTTTAAGTAGCCTGGTTTAGGAAGGGTGGGCATATGACTACATTATTCATTGTGAAAATGTCTTTAAATTTTGCACAAAATTCTAAAAGGGGAAATGGAAATATAACCCCATTGGGATATCTGATCTATTCTTCAGTTACATTTAGAACTTGACCTATCACCTAAAGAGTCTGGCATCAGCTTGAGGTGATGATAATGTCATTCTATCCATCAATAAACAAATTAATGAGTAAGCATTATGTGCTTATCCTATGCCTACCATTGTTCTATGAAAACATGGAAGTTGAATGGAAAGTTCACTGTGGACAGGAGCCCTCTCCCCACCAAAGTCCTCGTTACATTACTTGGATTCCTAGCAAAGGACACTGCAAGTAGGTGATTACTTCATATGGAAAACCAAAAGCACAAGGTTTTCTTCGAAGCCATTTACCCTTTTGCCTGGAGGTCCAGATGGCCCTGGTTCACCAGTAGGGCCCGGGGATCCCTGGATTTAGAGAAAGAAAATGGGAAAAATTGGAATCAAGGCTTCCTGATTAACATGAACCAAAGGGGACGTATTCTAACCACCTTACAGGGGAGTAATAATCCCTTGAGGCTCCATTCTGAGCTCTCCCCAGCTAGCCTAAAACTGTATCTCTATTCTCCCCTAGCACATGATAGCACGGATGCCCGGAAATCTGGAATCATATTAACAGGAGCCTGCATTAATCTAGCCCAAGAAATTCTCTGTTACAGGTTACACAGTCTAATTAATGTCCTGGCTATGGCTGCATGATCACTGCCTACTCCCATTCAGCAATTCTGCTGCACTGTGAAATGGGAGTAAACCGATCCCAAGATTCTGGACATAAGCTCCCCACCCTCAGGGCATGTCCTTTCACAACAACCAATTGCTCCCTTTGTTGGAAAGAGGGGGGTGGGTCGTGGTTGGGTGGAGCTAGCAGTCATCTCTGAGTGGAATACGAAGCAATGGTCTCTGCTGGAAGCAGGGCCACATTTAATCATAAACTCAGCATCTAATTTAGTATGAGAAATCCTGTGGTTATAGATACACAGATGGCAGGAGCTGGAGGGGTCCCAGAGGTGCCATCTGGTTCAGATCCTCTAGGCTCTAGACAGAAATGGACCAAAACCCTTCGAAGCAAATGATTTCTCCCCATGAGCAAAGCAAGGTGAGAATGCCAAGTAAAAATGATAGGATTATTTGCTGCCAGCAAACTTGGAATATGATTCCTAGTGGGTCTAGACTCCAGAGCACTGAAAATAACTTACAGTTTGACCAGGTTCACCATCATCTCCTTTATCACCTGGTGGACCATCTTGACCCTATGGAAGAAAGAAAAATGAGTTCATTCTAACCTCCCTAATTTCTTACAGACCCTAAAATCAGTTAGCCTTTCAAAGCATTCCACTTAGCAGGGTGCATGAACCCCCAAAGTATCCTTATTTCCCTTTAAAAAAAAATAAAATCTGTATTGACTCAAGGCAATTTGTTTTCTCTGAAGAGATGTTTAGAAACAGGAAATGTATTTTTCCTCTTTTTTTTACAGCCATCAAAATGTTGAAGCCTGTCAGGAGAGAACAGTGCAGCAAAGTGGAACTCTTTGTAGCTTAGGAAAAAAAAAAGTTCCTAGATGAAAGGGGATGAGGAAAAGGGTAGCTCAAAGCCTTTGCTCAGACCACAGTCACCATGCCCAGTTGATACTTACTGCAGGACCAGGTTCTCCAGGGGGACCAGGATCACCAGGGAAACCAACAGGGCCCTCAAAAGAGAAAAACATCTCCAGGTCATTATCTATTATCCATCTAGCTAAGAACATCACACCACCTAGCCCATCACATCAACTTTATCTTGTTCTCTTAGCTGCCTGTTGCCACAGTGTGTCTTCATCATCACACTATATGAATCTGTCTCCTAATGTAACATATAGGAATATATCTCCAGTAGAAACAAGGAAACCAAAGACATAAATTTATCAAGTGCATTTTTATGCATAAATTCATCTTTCTTATAAAGTATCTTGAAAGGTATCATGGGCAGAGGTGGGGAACCTGCAGCCTTAAAGCCACATAATTTGTTCTTTACAATTCAGATTCATTCAAAGGGCTATACTTGGGGCCACATACAGCCTTGAGGCTGCAAGCTCCCCAATCTTGACAGTGAATGAAATCTAGTCTTGAAGCCAGGAAGATCTGGTTTGGAGGCCTTGTGCTGACACATATTGGCTACATGATCCTGAGCAGGTCACCTAACTTCTCAGTGGTCTTGGCAATTTACACAAGAGGACAAGTTTCAAAGAAACTCCTGACCTGTGTTTGTAGAGTTTCCTTATTGAGGAATTCTCTATAGCAATGAAATAATGGGACAGTCCCTATGCCTGTCCCTAACTTTGAAAATTAAAGCTTTTCTACCTAGTCTATACTAGGTCTACTTCTCTAATAGGACTTTTCAGAAAGCCCTCCAGCTTTTTATCAGCATTTTCCAGTTCTAACCACTTAACATGTTATTTCCTCAACTAGTGTTTCAACAATGGGGAATCACTGTTGTTGTTCGGTCATTTCTCAGTGATGTCTGACTCTTCTTCATGACTCCATTTGGGGTTTTCTTGGTATAGATACTGGAGTGGTTTGCCATTTCCTTCTCTAGCTCCTTGATGAGGAAACTGAGGTAAAGTGACTTGCCCAGGGTCACACACTAGTAAGTGTCTGAAGCTGAATTTGAACTCAGGATGACATCTTCCTGATTCCAGGCCTAGCACTCTGTCTATTGTGCCACCTTGTTGCCCTTAACAATGGAGAATACTTCTGTTGATACAGTACCTGATTATTATGAGAATAAGAAAACAGAAATTCTTACCCCCGTTTGACAGAAGAGGAAAGAAGATCAGAGAAGTTAAGTGACTTGGCTAATGTCACACAGCTAGTGGGCGGCAGAATTGGGACTGAAACTCAGAGTGCCTCTTCAGTGATATGAAGGAACATTGGAGGGATGATGTAAAGAGTGAGTCAATGAACTGTCTGCTGACTCTCAGGCACTGTACTTGTCACCAACAATACTGTCAAAAAGCCTGCTACACTAGTGTACAGGAGTTAGGGCTTTGACACTCAGGGGATTACAATTACATTTAGAGAATGACACTTCTGACATTTGCTCGGATGTGGTTCTCAGAAGCCTCTGCCTTTTCATTTGGCATCATGCAGATAGATACTCACAGGGCTTCCTTTCGGTCCATCATCACCCGGAGGGCCTTTGGGTCCAGGAGGTCCTGCAGCACCAGAGGGACCAGATTCACCCTTTTCTCCTCTTTCTCCTTTGGGTCCCTAGAGGCAAAAAGGCAATTCTTTATGAACTTACAAAAACATCCTTGTGGTTTATCGCCATTGGTTACCATCTTTCTTAGGCCCTGGTTTTTGTCAGCATTTCAGCTGACAAGGAGTCCACCCCAATTCTCTTGTTAACACACTCACCACTTACAAGGGAGTGCCTGACAATGTTGTTTTGAAAGCTTAAAACCACAGAGTTGGTTATAAATTAGACTATCTGCTTTCTGGGGCTACACCAAGGGTATGGCTGTTGGCATTATTAGATGAGCATGTGTTCTGCCGCTGCTAGTCACACAGAATTATAACGTTGAATCCAACCAAATGGTATTACAAATATTGAGAAGACAAGAAAAGGGAAAAGAAAGAAGGAGGAGGAGAGAGAGTATAAGAAGAAGAAGAAGAAAAAGGAGGAGGAGGAGGAGAAGGAAGAGGAGAAGAAGAAGAATGAGGGTCAAGTCAACTCTCTCATTTTACAGATGAGATCACTGATGCCCTAAGAGGCACCCTAACCTGCTCTAGTTCATAAGTAGTAGAGCTGGGATGTGCTGTTGACGTCCTTCATCATGATTTTCAGCTTCTTGCCTCTCAGAAGTAACAGTGCACCCACCATAGTTGTGGAAGGGATCGAAGCTTCCTTCTAATCATCTTAGGATGTGGCAAAAGAGAGAAAAAGGAGATCTCGGAGGGAGGGGAAAGAGTGAGCAAGAATAAAAGAAACTTCTTCCAACACCGCCAAGACTATCTGTAAGAGAATTTCTCTTTCTCTAGGCTTATAAGGGGTCATGGGCTAGAGACTATGTATAATTGTTACTATTAATAAGAACATTCCACACATATGTTAGTAAATAGCTACAAGACTGTTAATGACCACAGTAATAACAGCAATATTGCTTGTAATCTTTCTCCAAGTGTTTTTGGAGATACACGATTTTTTTTATAAGGGTACTCTTTCACATGGAGATTGTGACTCCTCTGCCTCGAAGTCAATGACTTTGTAAATTTCAGTGCCTAGAAAGATTATTACTTGATCATCAAAATTCTGGTTGTGAGCATCTTAGGGCTTAGTTAGGTTGGTCTTTGGAAGCCAAACACATAAATCTATCTCTGGAGCCATACCCCAAGCTCTTCTTTTGGGGTAGAATGCATCCAAGTCTAAACTCCATTGGCAAAGTCTGGAAGAGTCCTAGGTCACCTCCACACCAGTTGAAGGTGTAAGTGAAGGATTGTAAATCATCCTGTTTCAATTCACAGGATATCTCCAAAGTCTCATTTTCTAATGAGAGAAAAGTTTAGGGATATGACCTGATTTTAGAACACTCTACTTATATTTCCATCCAAGTCCATCCTCATACATCTGGATGAAAGTACATCTCTATCTATGCCTAAAGCTCTTCCACTTACCGGGAGACCACCTTCACCTGGAAGGCCAGGTTCACCAGATTCACCAGGCTCACCCTGTTGGAAGCAAAGGAAACGCAGTTATCCTACTGAACATAAATAGAGTGCAGACGACTCAATACCAGGAGCATAGGCTCGGAGATTTAGATCTGGAAGGGAAGTGTTATTACTCCTGTTTTACAGATGTGGAAATTGAAAACAAAAGAGCTTAAGTTAGACTGGTGTTTAAGGTAGCATTTGAATCCAGGTCTTCTAAACCACAAGTTCAATCTCCTTTCCATTACATCATGCTGCCTCTCCCTGAGTATTTTTTTTGCTGAAGAGGAGGAATCCGCTTATAGCATGGTACCAGCACTATTGGCTGCTCCACACTGCCTGATATTTCAGTGCACATCTGTTGGCAGAAGCGACATTCTCTTTGCTCTTGGAATGGTAAGTTCTCTTTAATTTCCTTTACATTAAAAAAAAAATCAATGAGGGAAGATCTCATTTAAAGGCCTGAAGTCAGGAAGAAATCTACAGCAAACTGAGTATGGAACATATGTAGATAGTTTCATATTCGTTTCCTTCTTTTTATACAAAGGAAAAATGTTAATTGTTTACAAAGTGGTGAGAACTCATGGGTACCAACGTGGAAAACGAAAAGAAGAAATCGTGTCATGTCTGGAAGATATAGAGCTCTGGGCAAATAACAATTTGACTAAAAATGGGAATTCTAAGAATAGGTTTTATGATGCTTCAAGATGGAGCTGTTTATTCCTTTCCAATGTTTAGCGGCTGGAGGGTACAGGAATAGCAATAATAACTGGTATTTATGACTTGTCAAGTATTACATTTATTATCCTGTTGGATTCTCACAACCGTCCTGTGGGGTTATTATGAATGAGGAAACTGAGACTCACAGAGTTTGAGGAAGAGCATATATTGCTTTGAATCTTCCTGCAAGGAGGTTGTTGATGTGTATACAGGCATTTAATAGCTCCCAATTAAATTTTTCTGGATCCTCTACCATAATCCAAATTGTATTTTCCAGGTATGAAACAGTCACTGATTTATCTATCTGAAGGTACACACACACACACACACACACACACACACTCACTCTGTATAATAATTCGCATATTTGTGCATGTGGCATGACATATATCTGTCTATACACACTAGTTTATAGTTTTGTGCACATAAGCATAGATGCCACATGTGTGCACACATGAATACACATTCATATAACTGACTTTTATCTGCTTAATGTACATACCCATTCATATATGTATATGCTCTGATTCTTTTTAACTAATAGTCATTAACTATAAGTCGTGAATAAATAATTAAAAAATCACCTTCTCTCCCACTGCTCCAGGATTTCCTATTCCTCCTGGAGGACCTTGTGGACCATCAGCTCCTGGAGGGCCAGATGGTCCTCGGGGACCGGGGGGACCAGGAGGGCCCTAGAGAAACAGAATGAGCATTCAGCATTGGTAATGGATAAAAGTCATTGACTAAGAAGAAAGACTTGCAATTGAGGTCAGTCATGCTTACCATCTGACCAACATCTCCAGTTTCTCCTTTCTCACCTGGGGGTCCTGGTAAGCCCTATGGGAAGAGGAAATGGCTCAGGAACACTGCAGGGTACACTGTTACATCATACATTATCAATACACTTTTTAGTGATTTCAGACAGGGTTGCAGTGGCAGGTATCATTCAAAGTGTTTAAAATATTAAGGGACATATTTTTGTTTATCAGAACAAATATGGGTACCCTTGATACTGTGAGCATTGGAGGTACTTCAAAACATATAGTGCTGCTTTACCAATGAGACTCAGAAGGAGATAGAAGGTTGTCTGGCCTCCTCGTCCTTTCATTAGTTCATTCATTTATTCATTTAATCTATATAGTTTTCTTTTGTGGGGGGAGAGGGGAAGGGGTTCACCTTTACAAAAGTATTAAGAAGAAGGGAGTTATAACATCAAAAATAAGTTGTAAGCAAGAATTTAATGGGCATATGCTTGTGGTTAATTTGGGAGCAAAAGTGGAGAAATATCCTTCTGAGTTTTTGCACCAAGCCTCCAGATCATCAAGCTATGTGTTGCACTGAGCCCTACCCCTGCTTTTGAAGTTACCTGTAATCCAACTGGTCCTGGGGGACCAGGAAAACCTCTTGGACCTTCATCACCTTTCTGACCAAAGAGACCTTGCTGGCCCCGTGGACCTGGCTCTCCATCACCTCCCTATGGGAACATAATTGAGCACACTGTGTAAACACATCCAGGTGACAAAGTGGTTTGTTCAGGAAGGCTGTTAATCCTCAGCATTTGTAATAACAATGAATACTCACAGCTGGGCCAGGCTGTCCAATAGGACCTTGAGGACCTGTAGGACCTGGTGGGCCCTGTAAGAAGGCAAGACGGAGAGATGTTCAGAGTAGTTTCTGGTAACACAGATGCACTTAAACTAATAAGTTTAAATGTGTCTTAATCACATGGTTCTCCCTTCTCAGTTCTCATTGCACTGAGTTTATAAATCTTTTAGGAATTTTCATGACCTGTTTCATATTGTATGTACATGTCTTGATTGTAAGCTATCTGAGGAGGGGAACTGAGGCATTTTCCTTGTAATCTCCATTAGTGCTTAATACAGGAGCTTGTACAAAGAAGGCATTCAATACCTACTGACTGACTGAGTCAATTAGTGAATTGTCAATAAGGAAATGCAGGTTGGAGAAGATATCAAAGACAATGCTCTGACCGTAGAGACATACTGATGACCTGCCTAATGAGAGTGAATCATCTTATGGACATACCTCATTGTTCACAAGAGGAGATGAGAGGTTGTTAGGGTCTTTCCCAATTTTAATTTGCATTTGTTTAGTTTATTTTGTATTTATTTTTCTGTGTATGTATCTATTGGGTTTCCTTAGCTGAACATAAGTTCCTTGAAGGCAGGGATTCTTTCATTTTTGTCTTTGAATCCTAAGCAATTAATACTATGTCTGGCCCATGCAAGTGCTTAATGAATATTTACTGAACAGAGTAACTGAAAGTAACGTGTGCTCACTACTGGCAGCTGAAACATTTCTGCTGGTCTGAACTCATCCAAAAGAAATTCACTTAAAAATAAACTTTCAACTTACCTGTTCACCTTTGTCTCCTTTGCTTCCCTTCTGTCCTGGCTCACCAATCTCACCCTATTAGAAAAGAGTGTGAGGCTCAGTCACGTGACTCAGTAAAGCAAATCAAGATGTTTTGTTTTGGGTTTTTTTTTTCTTTTTGCGAAAAAGGAGAGAACTTCTCAGAGTTGAAGGCTAATGGAGCACCATCCACCAATTGCGCTTAATTACCCATGAGATTGCACAATGTATTGTTATTGCTACTCTTGTCGTGTTGCTACAATCATCTCCCTCCTACACAGTGCCACAGTTTTCCAAAGAAATATTTAGACACATAAATTGGTATTTTGTTTTAGTACAAGTACTGAAAATGGAGAATTTCCTATCTCCTTCTACAGAGAATAATAGTATGTTTGAAAATTTCATAGAATTTGGAGCGGGGGAAGGGAAACAGATTGGAATTTTAAGATGCAATGATTGAGCATATACTAGTGGGCAATTTGGGGGCAAAAGGACAGAAATATCCTCCTAGTTCTGTTGTTTCAGTGTTTAGTGATGTTTCCTTCAGGAAGTAAAGCACCCTCTGCATATTCTTAAATTTCATGACTGAGTGTAAAAGCATAAACAGAAAGCAAAATAGAGGGTCTTCAGTCAGTGGAAAACTCAAGTCCAGCATCGGATCCATACATTTCAAAAGAGATAGACACTGAAACCTCATTAAGTTGGACCCCATCAATTCCAGAACTGAGATGATTCAGCTCAAGACACGACTGGGCTGAACTTTTCTACCTTGCTGTCTATACAAGGAAGGGTTAGTGCAGCCAATGATGCATGCTACCTGATAGCTGGGGTGTGGCTGGAATTACCTGAGGGGAAAAGGGTTTTTTGTATGGATATATTTTTTACTGCAGCAATCTACTGACTGGTACCAGAAAATCTGGGGTCTCAAAGGGAGCATTTAGTCATAGGATCACAGAACTGGAAGCTGGAAATCTTAAGAGACCTTCATTTCTAGTCCACCACCCCAGCCCCTTCCCTTTAAAAATGAGGAAAATGAAGATGTGATATGACTTGTTTAAGGCACAGTGAGTCACAAAGTCAAAACTGCAACTAGAACTCAGGACTCCAAATTCTTTCCTCCAACTAATTAATGTTAGGTGCTTTTGTAAAGGGAGCAATTGTCTGGGAGAAATGGCAAATGTGATTTTCTAGTAAAGACATTGGAAAGTTAAGGGATAAAATAGTAATTACACAGTATTCTCATCTGGTTATTAAAACTGATGCACTAAAGATTTCTTTATTTAGTTGGGGCAGTAAGGAACTATGGAATGGAAATGGTTTAAATCTCATCCCTGCTACTCACTAGTCATTTAACCTTGGGCAGTAATCTGGGTCTCAGCTTCCTCATCGCAAAATTAGGGTAATAGTAGTAGTTACACTATCTGCCTTACAGGATTGCTATGAGGAAAGTCCTTTATAAGTCTTAAAGCACGATATACATAAATTATTTTTATGACCTGCTGTTTAGGTTCCATTATTACGTGGATTAAGAAATTAAGGAATTTCTTAAGAAGTTTCTTATAATTCAGTCCAGGTACTTGTTCAGATTGGAGCTTCTCATAGGAAGGAATTAGGGTATTTTTACTCCATGTCATTCTAGGAAAGATATTGCCATGTTTCACAGCTTTTTCTCACCTTATCTCCATCTTCTCCAGGGGGACCCACAGGACCTGCTGGGCCAGGGAGCCCTACAGGACCCTGAATTCCATCTCTGCCAGCTGGCCCTTGAGGACCTTTCTCACCCTATGGATGACACAAAATCAGTGATTAGAAACTAGTGAATTCTTTCATTTTATGAGTAGGACCGCCCCCCCCCAAAATAAAGCTTAGACATAATGGAACCAAAAAAATAAAATAAAGCAACTTCTCAGAGTCATAGAGTACTTACAAAGGAGGAAAAGATATGTAGAAAAGGTAGTAATTGCCCACATCTACAAATTATTCTTTAATTTTATTTAAGGTCAAGATGGACCTTTGTTGGAGGTTGGTGATACAGAGGCTTCTTTGAACTAAACCTAAGCATTTGGAAGGCCATCCAAGAGCTGAAATGTGTTGACAGGAAAGAAGAACAAGTCAGTGGTTCTTCTTGTGGTGGAGTTTCCTTTTGGCATGATGCTGAAAGAAGTTTGGATTGAGGGCTTGTGGCCTATGTCTGAGAAGATGATGGGGTAGAGTCACTGAGAGGAGTGGGAGTGACCACGTTAGATGGAGTTAGTGTCTGGCTACTTAGGATTTTAGTATGGAGGATGAATCTTGATTGGAAGGTATGTAGCACAAGCAGCAAGAATCAAAGGAAGCCTGAGGCAGTATCCCATCCCTGTGTGTTTGGATCTAAAACTGTATAAACTCTGAACCGTAGAGATCTCTTGTGCAGTAATTCTAGCTTGGCGAAGCAGGAATGAGAGAATCCAATTAAATTCTGAATTATAAACAAAAGTCAAGTTTCTGTGTCCCTAACATAGAGAAGATAGTGCCTGAGTTGGGAGCAGGGGGAAGTGTTCCAGAACTTGGGTGGGTATGAGTGGATCTATGCCATTACCAGAGATCGATAGTATTTACAAAAGAATTCGGATATGAGATATAGCCATATTCAAAACTGCTTTCCTCATTTTTTTCAATTCTATCTAATAACAATGTCCAACCTAACATATTCCCTTCAGGCATTTTTTTGGTTCCACTTTTTTGAGCATTACAATTTAAGCTTTGATTAACCCTAGGAACAGCAGGTTCTCAGGCTCCCGGGTACAGAACTGGAGGGGACTCAGAGGCCTTCCAAAACAACCTCTTCATTTTATAGATGAGAAAAGCAAGGCTCAGGGAGGTGAAGGGACTTGCCCATGGGCACACAGGTTGGATTTGAATGTAACCCCTCTGAATCCAGAGCCAGTGATTTTCCCGTTGTATCATAGTACTTCCCTTGCCTGACATTTTCATTCTGGGATTTCTCTGCACAGTAGTGGAACTATTCTCTTCTGAAATGACAAATATATTGCATCGCAGGGAAAAATAGATAGAAAGATTTAGCTGCAGCTTTTAGATCTAACTGTAGCATCGGTTCATGAAAGTATCTTTGCTTTCTTCCTTGCTGCAATGCAGGAGCTGACGCTTCTGGTTTCTCTTTTACGGTCTCCTCTCCCCTCTCCATGAATCACTTTCTCCTCTTCACATTTGGTTCTTATTGATATCAATTTCTCCTCTAATTAAGTCAGGAATAAATGCCAGTACTGAATATAGAATGTACATATAACTTCCTTTCCCCACTTGACTAATCAAGCCAGTAGTTCTCAGAGATACACTGACCTTTTCTTCTCTCTTGAGCTATTCTGGGGGAATTGAAAAGCTTTTAAATGGATAAAGCAATTCTTACTGGGCTCCTGCTTAAATATTTACTTTCTTGAAACAATGAACAAAATAGTTTTCAACTGAATTTGCTTTGGGTTTATATGTGCTGAATGCCTGATTGTGTTTTAGCTTCCCAGTACATAACTCAGTTGTATCAAAATCCTGGGTGCCCCATTGTAAATGATTTGATGTCATCTAAATTGCCTTTTTATCTCCCCAATAAGGCATTGAACATATTCTCAATGGCACAGATGTTCCAAAAATGGTTTCAATGGGAAATTCTTGCCTGAGGAATGCAACTGGGCTGCTCTTTTTTCCCATGAACCACCAAGAGCAAAATTTTCAGGGAAAATAACACTTTTACTAATACCAATCAATCAACAAAATGTTTTAACTCAATCTGAAATTGCTTATGTTGGCATTTGCCAATTTCCCTTGGAAGCTGGACTCAGTGTGGCATTCTAGATTCAGAATCAAAGGCTGTACCAATGTGTATTTCCATGACTATTTGCACACAGAAGCAGCCTGGGTGGTTGTAAAACTGCAGAGCTGAAGTCAAACGGGAGTCACAATGACAGACTTTGAGGGACTAACCTTTTCCCTTCCATGTTACTCAAGGAAAAGGATGCAAGGAGGTTATGCAATCTGCTTCCAGAAAGGATATTCCTGAATTAGAAATGGGTTAGGATAGGATGGGATGGGACAAATATTATTCTTTTACAATTACAGGGGCATGAATAAATGAGGTCCCAATGTTGTTTCTACTCATAATAGCATAGGAAGCCAAAAAAACTTGAGTTTTCTCAAAAGTCAAGCTGCAATTATTGCAAAGAAAGAAGAGGTTTTTACGGTATATGTTTTGACCATATTTTCTGAATCAATAGTTAGCTTCTCATGGAGAAAAGAAATAGAATTTGTCAGTTCAGAGTACTAGGTCATAACCTCTAGACATAGACTGATAACCTCACTAGAGACCAAGCCTAGAAAGGTCATCAGAGCATATCTGGCATTCCCCTCTCTTCCTTCTCTAAATGAAGAATGATTGTTGTTCTCTGGTTGTGATAGGTATGTTTATCAGGATTTTCTCTCCAAGACTGGAAGCTTCTCAAAGGTAGGGATGGATTTTCTCTATCATTTGTGCTGCAAACCCATCCACCAAGGCCTACCACAAAGCTAGGCACATAGCAAAGAGCTGCTGACTTGACATTTTGAAATACTAAATAGACATACTTTCAAGTTCCAAGATTTCAGGAAAACACTTTCCCAACATAATGACCCTATATATAAGAAGGAAATATCTAATAGCCAAGAACCATCTAAAAACCACTGGACAGTTTAGGAACAGGGTAAATGGCTTTGTGACCAAGCCCTTCCACCTTCCCATCTATGGCTTGAATTAAGAAAAGACGATATTGTCTTGAGGACAGTAGTCTAATTTGACATTATCCTTTTCCTAGGTCACTGGGGCAAGGAGATTTCTTAAATCAGACCAATTATTTTCCTTTCTAAGAGTTTACTCTCTGGCTAGATGCAAATCATTGACCATGTCTTGTTTTCACATAAGTTATTTAAATTTCTAATTGCCAAGAAACCAGAGCCCTGAAATCTGCTTCTTAGGAATTTTCTAAGCAAAGAGGGTATATCCCTCAACCAGAGATGGGATAGATCTGGCATACTAGTTACACATGATAAACTTCATATTGGAGAACTATCAACGGGCAAAAAAATCCCCATGACAGTTTCCTTTGAGGTTAAAGGTTAAATATGGCTATCTATCAGCTAAATAAAATCTAAGGGGAATGTCACTAATCATAAGTCATGGAATCTTGAGACCTGCCCTAAGGGCCAAGTCTAAAGAGACTAAAATCCTTCCTAGCCCTCTTTCCGTTCACATGTTCTTTGACACAGCTGTAGAAGGAATGTTTAGATGTCACATTCTTAACCCAGGTGCTAACCATACTGAGTTACAGATGGTTGCTAGTCCCTATACATCCTTTCTGGTGCAAAGAATTCACTAAAGGAATTCCCCAAACATGGGGAATCTTCCTTTTGGACTAGAATCAAGAAGCCTTGGAAGTTACCCATTCTTTTTCCAGGCAATTCTCAACCTTTAGAAATAACCCTGCTTCCTTCCCCTTACTCCTCTAAGGACTAATCAGGAAAGGCATCCATTCATAATGTAACCTGCTGAAGAAGGAGAAGGAGAAGGACACTGAGACAAAAGCTGTCTTCATCATTTCAGCGGAAAAAATGACTCCTGGCTTAGGCCATTCATCAAAGCAATACTTACAGGGGCACCTTTCTCCCCAGCAGGCCCAGGTGGTCCTTGGGGTCCCGGTCTCCCAGGAAGGCCAATTGGCCCAGCAGCACCAGCTGGGCCCCTTTCACCTGGAGATCCCTGTGATGAAGAATGAAAAGAATGCATGAAGTAGGATTGCTGCAAAGTCTCTATCACAGAAGAATGACTTCATAGAATACTGTGTTCTTCAGCTCACTCTCTCTACTCTCGAATCTGTAATGACCCCTTATTGTCTATTGCAGAAACCAACTACACAGTCTGGAATTCAAGACATCCTTTAATTGATCTCACTTTGAGTATTCACACCAGATTCCCACTACTACATACCTTATGAATAATAACAGAACGTTAGCAATGGAAGTGGTGGATTGCATGATGATAAGTTACTCTTTTACAGTGGAAAGAGATCTCAGAGGTCACCTAGCTCAATCCTTTCATTTAATTTTTAATATTTTAAAATAATTTTTAATTTTTTAATTTTATTTTTTAATTATTTCTAGACATAAGGAAGAATTTAATAATCTGGCAGAAAATATGTATGCATAGATACACATATGCATATGTGTGTACACACATATACACACACATCTCTGTTTCTGTCACCAAGAAAACAGTTTCAGGAGAATGTAAGATTTTTTGTTTTACATATGGGGACCTTGAGTTTTAGAAGCTGCCTTGCACAATCTCTCCCCTAAAATAAGAATCACTTAAGAATCTATAAGCCTTTCCCTGAATACCTCCAGTGAAAGGGAGTCCCTTTGCCATGAAGCAACTATATAATTGTAGGGCAACTGTCATTATTATCATGTTTTCCTTCACATGGAGCCAAAATGTGCTGTCTTATAATCTCAGTCCTTCGGTGCTAATTCTACCCTCTGGAGCCATACAGAATAAGTCTGTTTGTTTTCTCAAATGATTCCCCCCCTACTCCATGCCTCCAATATGTGGAAGTAGTCATTATAGCTTTAGGTAGCTTTAGAGGCTAAAAGGACCTCATTTAATAGATGAGCAAACTGAGGCCTATAAATGTTAAGTGACTTGCCCCAGGTCTCACAGATAGGAAACAGCAGAGGTCCTCTGACACTCAGTTCAGCCCTCTGCCCACTGCTCTATTTGTAAAGTGGTTAGCACAGTGGCTGGTCCACTGTAGATGCTTACTTCATCATCCCCTTCATCATTCCCTCCCCTCCAAGAGACGCATTCCCAGTTGACTCATTAATTCCTATGACATGGGTGCCAGATTTCTCACCACCAAGATCATCTTTGTGTGTGTCAATATGCCTCTCAAAATATGAACCTAACACACCCTTATGAGGATATACACTAAATGGTAGCACACAAGGGTGCTAGAAACCTCAGGCATGCATTAGCATGGGTTTGTTTTGTTTCGTAGGGGGAAGGACAGAGAAGCTAAAGTAGAATAAAAGGACAAAAGCACTACTCCATACCAATCATACTACCAAAAAATTATTTCATAGACCTAGAAGAAAATAGTAACAAAATTCATATGGAAGAATAAAAGGTAAAGATTATCAAGGGAATCAATGAAAAAAACTGAAGGAAGATGGCCCAGCAATACCAAATTTCAAACTATATTACAATTTGGCAATCATCAAAAATATCTGGTACTGGCTAAGAAACAGAATGGTAGATCAGCAGAATAGATGATAGATACACGACACCATAAATGACCATAGTAACTGATAAACCCAAATATCCAAGCTTTTGGGGAAGAACTCACTATTTGACAAAAAATGCCTGGGAAAATTGGAAAGCAGTTTGGCATAAACTCGATATAGACCAACATCTCACACTGTGTACTAAGACATGGTCAAAATGGGCACATGATTTTCACATAAAATGTAATATCAAAAGCAAATTAGGGAAGCAGGAAAATTTTACCTATCAGATCTATGGACGAGGGAAGAATTTATGACCAAACAAGAGACAGAGAGCATTACAGGATGGAAAATGGAAAATTTTGATAACATTCAATTAAAAAGGTTTTGCATAAACAAAACCAGTGGAGTCAATTTTTGAAGGAAAGCAGGAAACTCAGGGAGTGGAGAGTTTATGGCAACTTGCTATGCTAAAGGTCTCATTTCTAAAATATATAGGGAAGTGAGTCAAATTTACAAGAATATAAGTCAATTTCCAATTGATAAATGGTCAAAAAATATGAGCAAGCAGTTTTTAGATGAAGAACCTAAAACTATCTACAGTGATATGAAAAAAAATGCTTTAAATCACTATTAATTGAAGAAATGCAAATTAAAACAATGCTGAGGTATCATCTCATACCTATTAGATTGGCTAATATGACAGAAAAGGAAAGTGATAATGTTGGAGGGGATGTGGGAAAAATGAGGAAATTAAGACATTATTGGTGGAGTTGTGAACTCATTCAACCATTTTGGAGAGCAATTTGGATCTATATCCACAGGTTTATAAAACTCTATATCCTTTGACCCAGCAATACTACTACTAGATTTGTATACTAAAGAAATCAAAGAAAAAAACATAATTTGGAACTCAAAAAAAAATCTTTTAAAAATGTTTTTAAATGTTTGCATGTAATTGAGAAATATTTAATGAGATAAATAGCATATATCAGGGGAAAAAAGAAGAAAGAAAAAAGTACTACTCACCGCTGGACCTGGGGGACCAGGAGGACCTTCATTGCCTTTCAATCCAAGGGCTCCCTTCAAGGAAAGAGAATTTCAGTCAAAGGGAACCTTAAACAACCCTTTTGAGGCTCTCTGTCTGCATTATCTAAAATAAGTTCTCAACCTGGCTTCTATGAACCTTTTAAAAATGTATTCTGATGACCATATTTCAATGTAATTGATTTGTTTATAATCAATTATAATCAACATGTATTTTCTTTTATGCATTTAAAAAGTATTATTCAGAAAAGGGGATCTTAGACTTCACCAGACGGCTAAAGGGGTCTAGGACACACAAAAAGGTTAAGAACCCCCTATTAAGTACACCATTTTGCCATTCCAGTTCTTTAACTTACCACTGGTCCAGGGAGACCTCGATCACCAGGAAATCCCCTCAACCCTGGAGGACCATCTTTCCCAGGGATGCCAGCAGGGCCTGGATCACCCTGGAAGGGGGATATCACATCTTGTTTCTTTTTAAGTAACAAATAACTTCTAGTTATTCCTTGTTAGTTTCAGATGAGCATAATAAGCTTTGATGGTACACTTTTTAAAACCCAATGCCACAGTGAGTTTAGATATAGCTAGATGTGATGGATCATCAAATTTCCACTTAAAGATTTTGATTAGGTTAGGAAATAGGACTTTCCACTTTTGTTCCTCTTTTATGTATGGGATCTCTGATTTTAGACTGGATTAGCAAGTAGACATTAGAGGTATTACACATATCTATCTATAGAAATGATTGTGCGATGGACAAAATAACCTTTTGGACCCATGACTTTTATTTTACTCCTTACGTTGAACTTGGTGAAATAAAAGCCACCAATCTCTTACAGTACTTTGACAAGACCTCATTCAAGTCCTGGTATTTTCCAGTATTCTTTATGGGTATCTAAGAGTAGATCCAACAGGCACTTTCTAGGTCAATATCCAAGTCCTCTTCCATATCACATAAAAGCTGTGGTATAGTTAGATAAAATATTATACATTGTAGTACAGACTATAAGCTACCTGAGGACATGGGCTATGTCTTCTCTAGACCTTCTATATCTCCTAGCACCGAAGCAAGTGCTCTGTACATAGTAGATATTTAAAAAATGGTTGCTAAATTTGTTGGGTAAGTCCAAGATCAGATTAGATTAATGCTTCTTCACATAAAAAAACATCCATCCTCTTTATCATTTTTATTGTCTGTTTATAAACAGATCCATTCAAAATGAATCAATCATTTTCTTAAAGGGAACAAGGCAGGAGTGGTTCTTTCAGGAAAGTATTCCTCAGTACAAAGAAATGAACAACACACCTTAGTTCCTTCCTTTCCAGCAAGGCCTGGGAGACCCTGCTCACCTGGAGGGCCAGGTGGGCCAGGATGGCCACGTTCTCCCATTGGACCAGTTTCTCCAGTGGGACCCTGTGAAGATCAGATAATAATCATGTTTTCATGGAAAAAGGGACAGTGAACAGAAAATTTACTTCCCACATCCAATGGTACTACCACTAATCAGTAGGATTAAGGGTCTGTTCCCACTGTTTCAATTTCTCTTCTCCCACCAGTAAAGATTCTGAAAGGAGCATCGCCAAAAGAGATGATCTCAGGAAACCAACATCCTTGACATTACTGAATGGATACATTAACTGCTATCATGTGTCTTTTTATTCTTCCCCCAACAGACTGATACCTTTCATTAAGCAAGGCAAGACTTCTATTACACAGGAACAGAGGAGGAAAATGAATTCAATGAAGTATCATCAAATCCACTATTGTTGAGGAAGAAAACTTGTCATGAATAACCGCTGGAGCTTTTTTTCCCTCCTCCTGCTGTGTGACCAGTACAGATTAATATCTTTTTCAGCATCATGTCTTCATCAGGTGTAAGATTCTAAGAAATATATTGACCTGTAACTCAGTTTAGCTGATATTTATTCTACCTCCTGGCTGAAAATCACTGTTCCCATTGGTTTGCTGAAAATTTCATTGATGAGCATCCAATAAGAAATCCACATATGTTGGAAGGATCAAGAGAGGAGAGAATTGAGAGAGCCATTACTAAATAAAATTTCGAGGGGCTCTCTAATAGGATAAAGTATATTCTTCTTAACTTAGCATTTAAGACCCTCTACAATCTGACTCTAACATACTTTTCTAGGTTTATTTCCCATTACTGTCCAATATGCTCTCCCCATTTCAGCTTGACAAACTAGTCTCCTCATGGACCCCTGAAAACCCTTTGCAGGTACATCTCTTACCTCTATTTCCTCCACCTCAAACACTTCTTGATATATTTTCTCCTATATGAATCCTACTTATTTTCAAAGTCCATCTCAAGTTCATGAAGTCCTCTGGATCACCATAGTTTTTGTTGATTTCATCCTATGCTAATCACATAGATTTACTGTCTATCCCACTCATTGATTGGGTAATTACCATAAACCACCATCTGGTCATGTGTTTGTATCTTGTCACCCTCATCAGACCATAAGCTCACTGAAGGGAGGGCCCATGTCTTTTATTTCTTTTGTATTCTTTCACAAAACTAAACAAAGGCTTCACATATAACCAAATACAAATAAATATTAGTTGACTAGTGGATTTAAACTTACCAATCCCTTTCTTCTCCATGGTAAGTTTTCCTGTCTGTGAAATCATATTTTTTAAGGGATATATGAGGAGTACTAGAGGATTCAAGAAATATTCCAATGTTAATATCTCACCTGGGGGCCAACAACACCTGGGGGACCTGGGGGACCAGTCTTGCCTTGGAAGCCCTGTTAGGAAAGAAGTTCATCACATATGAATATGCAGAACAACTAATATATACATCTCCAAGTGACATCCCATTTCTTATTTGAACATTGACAAACTCCTTCAACATCTAGAGGTCCCAGATTTCACAAGGTGAGCCTCCATTCTTGTTTCATTTTTTGTACTTATTTTCTTGAAGGTAATGAACCTAGATGAATTAGTGGCACTCACTGCTCTCAGTGCACCATGTTTATGTGCTGAGAAACAGTTGAAACCAAAAGTTAATCCTTTTGATCTCATGAAACATTCATTTTCAGAGTAGAAGGTGTCATTTTCCCCCATGTATAGCTGGTGCAGCCAATGTTCTTGGCTGTTTCTCATTAGTGGCTTCGAGATAGTTCTCTCTTTGGTGTTTCTTATGCTCAATAGGTAATTTAACTCACTTGCTATTCTGAGCTGTCTAAGCAAGCAATTGTGACTCCATGCTGCTTCTCAAATTCAGTGGTTTAAATGGCCTATATGACTCTAGATTGAAATGAAATATTCTCTTTCTGGTATGAATAATTTAAGTAGATGCAAAAAATGATGATTTTACATTTAATAATTAGTTTGAAATCTCATAGTCTGTCATTTAGAGCGGAAACCAATCTTTAGGGACGCATTTTACCACTGATGTCTAGAGTATTCTTGTATGTCAAAGAAAAAAGCATAATCCTTTAGCCTTCAAAAGGTGCTATTTGTTTCATATAGGATACCATAGTACCATAACTGTGTCATCAAATCCACTCAGGGAATAGCTATTGGTGAAAAAAGATCATCATGAAAAATGTCAGGAACATTTCTCTACTGTATGACCATAATAGACAAAATTAAATAGGACGATCTTAGAACTGCTAAACCAGCAGTGTGGTACAGTGGGAAGAAAGCTAGATTTGGAGTCAGAAGGCCCTGAGTCTGCATCCTGACTCTACCACTTTATACCTATGTGACCCTGGATAAATCACGTAACTTCTGAGACTCTGTTTTCACATCTTTAAAAGGAGGAAATTAGACAAGATGACTGTTTACCATCAGACCAAAAGCTCACTGAAGGGAAAGTCTATGACTTTTATTTCTTTTGTATTCTCTGAACCTATAATTCTATGAATTATAGAGGGGCTTACATCTCCCAAGAAGTAGAGAAATGCTATTTCTTCAAGATATAGATACCTCACCCCTCCTTCCAAAAGGAAACTTTTCACTGTTCAGCATAGATCAATGAATGAGACACAAAATTGGGACTGGAAATATTCTTAAAACATGAATGCATTTCCATCACCTAGGAACCAAGTAAAGGCAGTATAGGATTTGAGGAAACTCCTGGACCCTACAATCTTTATCTATGTGATATTGGATACTCATGGTGTTGAGAGAGAGAGAGAGAGAGAGAGAGAGAGAAACACATACACACATAGGTATACTCAAAATGATACACTCTGGGTTCCATGATAGTTCACTGGGACTCTGTGTATAGCTGGACACTCTATGTTGCCAAAATCTGCATGCAAAAGCACTGAGCTATTCTTATCACTTACATTTAAAACTGTAAGAAATTTATCCTCTGTTTCTAATGCTGAGCAGGCCACAGTAGCTTTTGGAAGACAGCTCCCCCTTTGACTCCAAGCTGAAAAGTATCCTTTCCCTTCACATTGAGAACTATTTTCAAAGGAATCTTATAAGACTAAAACCTTCAAGGGCATTTGGCCCAACTCCCACATTTTCCAGTTGAAGAATCTGCAGCCCAGAGAAGCAGTAAGTTAATAATAAAATTGAGGCTATTATCACCACACAGCCTTTTTGCACATGCTACTGCTGGCAGGGTCAGCACGGAATGGACAGAAGTCAGAACAGGGCAAACATTGGGGATGGGACAGAAGTACATCTCATGGGTCTGTGTATCCATTTGGGCCTCAGTAACATAAACACCTCTTCGGCAGAAATGTCCTAAATGGGTCTCAAAGATGAGGATAAAATCATGGCCCATGTGAATTACTGCAGGCCTCTCATTTCTTTACCAAGCTCAGCCTTTAAGAGTGTAAACAGGCACAAAAGGAACGCAGCTGGAAAGTGCTTATATTATTTTCTTAGCAAATGACAAGTAGTCTAATTATTTTCCAACTTCCAGGTTAAGTCAGAGGGGGGATAATGCACCAGATGCAAAGTCTTCTACCTTATTACTCCAGCAAGGCATTAGAAAAAAAAATGCAAAGCTCAGAAGAACTGTTTTAATTTGTCCCTATAAACAAAACACCAAATTAATCTCGATCTGTTTGCTACCATGCATCATGCCACATCGTGGTTAAGGAGTAACTAAAAAAGTTAAAAGTTTTATAAAAATAAACCAAAGGGGGGGAAAGGAAGATGAAATATTTTTTTCAAAGCAGATACCAAGAAAATATTAAATATGGCCTTCAAAAAACACATTTTACAAGATGGCATATGTTTGGTGTGGGCATTCTTAAAGTCCATTTGCCACCAGTCAGGAAAGAGATAAGCAAAGAAATGGAGCCAGTTCATCATACCTTCTACATGTTTCATCATTCTCCTTGGTGTCAAATAATGTTTGCATCTGCACAATAACATCTTTTAAAATTGACAAAGTAGTGAGTGGAAAGAGAGAGAGAGACAGAGAGAGAGTACAACAGTATAACAAAGCAGGTGGAAGACAATCCAAATTGAGGGCTAATTATTCAGTAGCCTGGGCCAAACCATCCTCAATGTCTCTGTAGCCTTTCCAAGAGAACAGCTTCAGTGGATATTATATTGGGTTTCGCTCTCAGATTGACCAATCAGAGCCAACTATAGACTGCATGAGTCTTGTGTGGTTGTCCATATTATTGATCTAATGGCTTTCTAAAAACTAAAAACTTTGGGATATTTTGAAGACTACATTAATAAACTCATCACTATGAAATTCTAAAGAATGGAAAAGTTCATTCTGAAGGGCAAAGATAAATATGTGATCCTGAGACACATTCAACATAAGTAGGTATTATTTACACTACAGAAATTACTCCCCATGAAGAGCCTAATTTGAAAGTTTTAATTATTGCCCAGGCTTCTTTACTAGAGAGAAGGCCAACATTATGTAACTAACTGAGAAGGTCAACATTATGTGTAACTATGATTTAATTTGATACATCCAGGTCATTTGTAAAGGCAAGATCAAGTTCAAAGGGATCCTTCTTCCATGAACTCATGCCTTATAAAAATATCTTACTACTTAAGCTAAGAGAGTGGGACCTCTTTAGCTCTCTTCCAATTTAAACATAGTTGTGTACATTCCAATGTAAACACACAAGATATTCTAGACAGAATAGAAACATAGGTCACATGAGTTTGGATAAATGAAATTGTATTACATGTATTTGTGATTTTCTACTAATATCAAAATGGACTTCCACATGGCTTGTAGTTAATCCCTAAGCCTGGTTTAGAAGCAAAGATAGAAAGAATTTTTCTTAGAACACCTTATCTGTCTTCTAGATATCCTATCTTCTCCAGGCTAAATAACTCTTTTCATCTACTTCAATGCTTAAAAAAAGATTGTCCACTTTATCAATGTAGGTATCCAGCAACAGATAGCACTAGTAGTACTCTGTGCTGTCCTAGACTGTGCCATTATACACCCTCTTTCCAATCCCCACTCATAAAAAAGATCACCTGGTGGCCAACATTGTGATGATGTCTTGATGTTTTTCCAAATTTGGCTAGTCTGCCTCTGAATGGCATTCTCTTGCCAGGACTAGTCACAAAACCTTTCTAGATTTCTTCCTGTCAGAGTCTCAGGTAATCTCCATTCCATAATGAGACATCAGAGCAGGCTTTTATTAGAGAATCATAGTTTAACCCAGATTATATATTTTTTTTAAAGTTGAGTGTGTGGCCCTTAAAGGAAGTCATCATTAGCCTCACAGGTCGAGCCACTGATGTGGATCGATTCCCATTGACTTCTTGACACAGCTGGAGACACAGAAGCCTAGAAATAAGCCTCAGGGTAGGAGGATCTCTTTATGTACATAAGCAGCTAGCATGATATAGGTCAGGTTTAATGATTCACCAACATTCCCAGATACTTACAGTTTCACCTCTCTGTCCAGGGTGCCCAGGAAGTCCATCCTTTCCTGGAGGGCCCTGAAGAAGAAAATAGAAGATTTCACTCAAGTTCTACTAAGCCAACACATTGTTAGAGAAATCAAGACCTGAAACATTTTTAATTTATTTTTATATTTTGCAATTCAATAGTTTCCCTGTGGACATTTCAAAGTAATGCATTATAGAAATATTCACTGTTAAGTATTATCTTGGGGATCACTAATGATTAAACCCAACAGAACATGTATTGTTGACAGGAGAAAGAGACTCATATTTCTGTAAAGGACTGTTATCTTAGGAATACTGGGCAAATCAACTAAAAAATCAACAGATGGCAAGACATTGATGTCAGCTTATTAAATTTTCTTTTGGGGGAGTTCACATGCCTTGTCCACAGAAAGTGCTAAATAAATGCTTGTAGGATTGGCTTGAGCCCCTCCCAACATTTATCCACAGAAACCTAGTCAATGATAACACCAAAGTACAGGAACTATAAAAACAACACCCATTTCCATAGCACTTTAAAGTTGGCAACAATTCTGTGAGTAGATAATGAGGGTGTTATTCTCCCTATTTTACAAATGAAGGAAATGAATGCTAACAGACATTGGGAAATTACTTACAGGAGGGCCTTTTGGTCCAGGAAATCCTGTGGGTCCCTGAGGTCCATTAGGTCCCTGTGGATAAAAGATAATTTAAAAGCTGAATTCTAAAGAAGCACTTTTTGCTAGAGGGACAGGGATGTTTCTCATTCACCCTTGAGCCCACCTGGCATCTAACAGTACTGATCGTCACACCCTCCCCCACCATGCCAAATGTCACTTAGCACCTTTTTAGTGAGTACTGGCTCTGTAGCCAGAGGATCTCTTCAAACCCTGCCTCTGACACTTAACTACCTGTATAACCTTGGATAAATCATTTAACTTCCCTGGACCTAATTTTCCATATTTATAAAATCAAAAGGTTCTGCTAGATAGCCTCTGAGGTCCTTTCCAATCCTAAAACTATGATCATATGATACTAGCATGTCCTTAATAAGATTTGATGAATGAATTAAATATCCCTGGAACCAACAAAAAGAAGCATGCACTGGTATTTGGTGTGTGCATTTGTCAGAGAAAGTAGTAATTAGAGATCATGTTCTCTCAAGACTGTTACTATCCTGAATTAGAGAAAGCTGCCAATCATCCTTGATAGGGGCTGCTTCCAGAAGATTTCCCTATGTTCCCCCAAACTGAAAGGGACTGTTTGCTCATCACAGCTCCCTGCCTGACACGCTCTCTCTCTCTCTCTCTCTTATTATTGTTTGTATATTTGTTAATTGTTTAATTATTCTTTGTTCTATTAGATTATAGATTCCTTGAAGGGAGGGGTATATATTCCATCTGTCTTTGTATCTGTATGTGTGTGTGTGTGTGTGTGTGTGTGTGTGTGTGTGTGTGTGTATGTGTGTGTGTGTATGTGAGAAATCTCATTGAGGTTATTACCCTCATTTTACAGATAGGAAAACTGAGGCTGAGAGAGGTGAAGGGGTCTGGTCAGGGCCATACAGCTAATAAATATCTGAAAAAGGATTTAAATTAAGGTCTTCCTGACTCTAAATTCAGTGCTTTGTACACCTCTAGCTGAAAGGCTGAAGCATTTCAAAGTGTTTGCTAAATTCAATAGAGAGGTAGCTAGGTGGTACAGTGGATAGAGAATAGGGGCCTGGAGTAAGGAAGACTTGAGTTCAAATATGACCTCAGACACTTACTAGCTGTGTGAGCCTGGGCAAATCACTTAACCCTGTTTGCCTCAGTTTCCTCATCTATAAAATGAGCTGGAGGAGGAAATGATGAACCACTCCAGTATCTTTGCCAAGAAAACCCCAGACAGGGACAGGACTGAAGTCTGAATAACAACCACAAAACTGAACTGAAAGTAATCATTGAAAAGAGGACCTTAGGTCTTTCCCTCCTCCAGCTACAGAAATACAAGTCCAGCTTTGTATTTATCTAAGAGTGGATGTGATCTAAATCTCATTGCCTCAAGCACTTTGCAAATACTCTGTAGCTAAAGGTATGTTGCCTTATTTCCTACTGGCTGTAATTTTTAGTTTAGAGATTTGTTTTTCTGAAGTTACCAATACCCATCCTTCACTTTCTTCCTTGTAAATCTCAAGAGAAGATCATATTTAGGAAATCTTAGGATATTTTCATCTTTCCTGGGTGGGGAATTGGGTCACTATGAATGGACTTTCTTAGTACTAGGGAAGGAGGCATGTTTGGGGAGATGAATACCACAGTCACAGTATATAAAACATCTTACCCGTTCTCCAGGAGGACCAGATGGACCATCACCACCAGAGTTGCCCTTTAGAGAAAAAGAAGGAAAAAACAGTAATATTTGTTAATTTTTAAGGTCTCTACCCTATGACATTATAAAAGTATAAAAATGTCATCAAGATGTAGTGCTCAACTTCCTTAGGATTTTCTCTGATTTTCTAATAAAAAGACTCATCAATGGCCCAAAAGGCTGTCTATTATCCCCCACTACCACTAAAAACAAATATATTACTGAAATAACAACAGGGCTAGGACATTTGAAGAGGATGACTGATGCCTGCTGGGAGAGAAATGTTGAACTCCAGCAAAGTATTTCTCAAAAATTCATGTCAAGACAAAGCACAGCTGTTTATTTGAATCCTTCCTTCAACATGGTGACAATGTATTCTCCCATAAAGGCTTTATTATAATTATTCCAAAATGGTAGCTGTGAGTAGACTCAGTTTATAGGGTGGATAGTGATACAAGAGAATTGTTTATATGTCATTACTATCCTGTTCCATTATGGTTAGCTGAAAAAATAAAAAGAAAGAAAAAGAAGATAAAAGAAAAAGGAAACCCCAAGCTAATCAGATTTTCTCCACAAAGGTAAATTTTAGAATATCGGTATGAAAAGAACAAGAATCATACAGTTGGCTAAAGCTTATTTTTTAAAAGAAAAAAATGGATTACTGATTTAATTAACTGGCTCTAAAACCATTTTCAGGAGAGACGAGTTGTATGTTATTGGCAGATGCTTACTGATGACAAAAAGATCATTCTTTGTGTTTCTGGCAAAATTTCTCTCCACAGATCTGTAAGTCCTTTACAAATAAATAATGAACCTTCACCATGAGGAACGGGTGATCCCAGCTGTGTTTGGGGATTTATCAAGTGCCTGGATCTAGCATTCCAAAGTTAAACAACTGGGGCGCTACCAAATCACTCAGTGTGTTTGGGCCAACATTTTCCCTGTTCACTATTTAGAAACACATGTGAATAAGTGTTACACGTAGTTCTGTGATAACTTTGATTTAACTTGGTGAAAGGTCATTAAGGGAGGGAGAGAGAGACTCCTTCAGAACCTAAGGTTCCTTCTTTTTAATTTTTTTCCTAAGAGGAGAAAAATGTTCACCCTCATCTGCTAGATGTTTTGGCAGCATCCCAACCTCACTTCAGTGCAAAGCATTGCTTAATGGTGATCCAGGATGAAAATCTTGAAGACATACCTTAGGTCCAGGTTTACCAGTGATCCCTCTTGGACCTCTTTCACCACGTGGGCCCTGGAGGCACAGCAAAGTAGAGAAAATATTAAGTATTCCAGAGACAGTTCCATTCCAACCTAACAGCCCTTCCTCAGTTCCTACTCCTTCTGGTACATGCCATCTCTAATATTTTAAAGATCATCCGAAACAGAAGCCCCCCAAGACAAAACAACAGTTACCGTTGGCCCTCGTTGCCCCCTGGGTCCTGGTTTTCCAGGTGTTCCCTAGGATCAGATGAGAAGAATGATGAGTCACTCATGATATACCACTTGTTATTGTCATGTGCAGTCATTAGCTTTCAGCAAACACTTGTAAAATGCCACAGCCTTTCAGCATTGAAGTTAGGAAAACTTGGCTTCAAACCACCACCACCCGTGGAAGATGGCATCCATATTGTGCTCCCAAGGTGACTAGGTGACCAATATTCCTGTGGCGCTACCTGGGAAAGAATCCCGAACTCTGAGCATCTCTGAGAGCACCATTTCCTCTCACTTGTTTTCAAGAGAAATGCAAACAGGACAAGTCAGGTTACCATAGGCATAACCCATATAGCTGCACAGGCCCTTCTGAGATTCATTTTTCTTATTGCAATCTGAATGAGGTTACACACACACACACACACACACACACACACACACACTCACACACACACACTCACACGCACACACACACACACACTCACACACACACACTCACACACACACACACTCACACGGCAAGGGAAAAGTCATTATTGTAAGAAAAAATGAAAAGAAGCAACTCTTTTCATGCATAATTTACTTGAGCTGCAGTTAAGCATATTAGTCATTAAAATTTCAACAGATTCTCTCGACAAGCAAACTTGCAATTTGGAATATAAATCATATATGAAAGTTATTTTTCTTCTCTTCTAATGGAATTTGGACTTCTCTTCACATTCTCCAAAGCGTGGAGCGTAATGCACTGTATTTGTTTCCCAGCAAAGCCATAAGAATTGGGAAAATAGAGTTTACCTACTGCCTGCTGCCCTAATGGATCATGTTGTCATATAGCAAGTAATGACAGAGCTGGGAGTAAACTCTGACCCCTAGAAGCCCTCCCCTTCCCCCATTCCAGTCTGGTTCTCTTTCTACTGCACCATTAATATTATTTCTTGTAAATGTAGGCTCTAGGGATTGAAAAGTAAAGCTGTTACATTACTTGAGTGAGGATTTTTTTTTTTCAGAAAAATCTCATGTACCTTTAGAGTTTCTCAGTCCATCTTATTACACTTCTGGTTTCTGATGATAAAACCGCAAAAAGGACCAGACTTCATTAAAGGTGACTCACAAAAAATACTCACTGTCATTTAATCATCAATCATTCATTTGCTTTGAAATAAAACCTGAGTTTTAGTGGCCTGTGTTTTGAAAGGAATTTAATAAAAGCATTTATAATGATGAGTTAATTATGTTACTTTTTAACAATGCACTCTGCCTTCATTGCTTTAATTACATGGCAATATCCTTTGGCAACAGAGAACTGTTTGTACAAGAAAATTAATGAAACATCTGCTTTTTCAAATTACAAACTTTACACCTAAGCAAATATCCATGACTGAACAGAGTTTGTTCCTGGCATTTATAAATAGAGACACATCGGTCATGTTTGTGTTTCTGAGAGCAACTCCGGGGAAAAGAGCCAACTATCTTCAAAAAAGAGAATGGGAATTCAGAGGAGCATAGTCAGTCACCTCAGTTTCTGTATCCCTAGCATCTAGCCCAGGGCTTTGCACATGGCAGGTACTTTATAAAGTTTACTGAAATGATTTGAAAATGACATTGCTTGGGCTTTTAACATTGCAGTAAATGTCCAGTTATCACCTGAAGTCAATCAGATCCCAAACTCATGCACACAGGCCTTGGACCAAGCGCAAGAATGAAAACTACAAAACATAACCACAGTTTTGATCTGAGGTTCTCAGGAGGCATTATGTTCAAGGACTTTGTTTTCCTTTCTTTAAAACAATCTGATCACAAGCAGCTCATTGTCCCAGATAGTCGGACCATCGTATAGAATGATCCCTTCAGTCTGTAGCCCTTGACATAAACAAATTGCTTGCTAGACTCCTCCTTGAAGAAGGCATGACCTCTGGCGCAGGTTCATTTCTTACTTCAGTTGGTCCTCTCTAGCATCCTTTGCTTTGTGAAGGGACCCTGGTCCCTTCTGGAAGGCAATTTGGGAAGAGAAGTGGGCTTGGATTCAGAATATTTCAGTTCAAGTTCAGAGGTTGCCAATGAGTAGCCATATGACTTTGAACATGCCCCAAATTTGTTGTGCCCCAGTTTCTTTATTTGTAAAATAGGGACTATCATCCTTGCACTAAGTACCTCATAGGGTCATTGTGGATAAATTGTAGAGTAGGGGCACTGCAGTAAAAATATCAGTGGACTGGGAGTCATGAGACCTGAATTCAAGTCCTCCCTTCGTCATTTACCATCTGTGTGATGTTTGTCAAGTCACTTAATTTTTCTGAACTTCTTTCCCTTTGTAAATTGAATGGGGCAAAGTAGATGGCCTTAAAAGACCTTTTCAGCTCTAAACCTGTGATCTCATCTAAGCATTTTGTAAGTTGCAAAGCAGGAGAGAAGGTGGTTGATGTTGTTATTAGAATTCTACTTAGTTGACTATCAAACTGATCAGGAAAGTTCTCATAACCTTGGACAGGTTTAGGAAGATTTGCTCTGCACAAGACAGGGTAGTGCTCTCCAATTCTCTTTCATTCCAGAGGGGCTTGCTCCCTGGCCCCAGGGAGGCCACTGAGGTGAGCTTATCATTTCGTTGATCCTTGTTTC
>CM053769.1:298514425-298562937 GCA_028658325.1 Potorous gilbertii | reverse complement strand
CCAGTGCAGGAGTCAGGAGGACCTAAGTTCAAATCTCACCTCAGACCCTTGACACTCACTAGCTATGTGACCTTGGGCAAGCCACTTAACCCCAATTGCCTCATCGTGGGGCATCTCCAGTCATCCTGATGAATATCTGGTCATTGGATTCAGATGGCTCTGGAGGAGAAGTGAGGCTGGTGACCTGCACAGCGCTCCCTCCCTCAAAATAAAGTCAAGTGCAAGTCATGTCATTATTTCTCTGATGGCATGGTCTTCTTCAGCAATGAAGGACACACACACACACACACACACACACTCTATGATCTAGTGACACTGACGTCCTTGGTTTTTTTTATACACAACACCCCATCTCCAGACTCCTCTGGGCCTTTCTGGATAATTCTCATTTGGAACTCTCACCCTCATCCTCTCCATTTCCTGACTTCCCTGGTTTCCTTCAAGAATAAGCTCAAATTCCACTTTATGCAAGAAGTACCTCCTTATCCCTGGTAGTATTTAATGCTAATGTCTTCCCTCTAAGTTAGATGGTACAGTTGATAGGTACCAGCCCTGGAATTAGGCATACCTGTGTTCAAATCTTCACCTCTATTTCTCTTCCTGGACATTGGCTCCAAACCATGCAGCTCCTGACCTATCCTACATCCTCTCCTTTCCAGTTTCTCTTTATGTGTCATATTTGCCTTACTAAACTATAAGATACTTGAGGACAGGCACTGCTTGCTTATTTTTATTTGTAGATTTGGTACTTAGTTTCTGGCACATAATAAATGTTCTGTCTGTCATCCATCCATCCATCCATCTATCTATCTATCTTTCTATCTTCTAGCTATATATCTAAATCTTTTTCTTCTCTGTCTTTCTTTCTCCATCTCTCTCTTTGTCTCACTGTCTCTCTCTTAATTTTCTAATCTATAAAAGATTAAAATACTCCTCCCACTTCCCCTATAGTGTCATGACAAGGAAAATATAATAAAACTATGAATTCTTATTACTATTCTTTGAGAGCATACACTATTATACTTGAGTCTTTCATTGGACCTTTGGGTTTCCACAAGTAGGAGAGAAGGAAAAGGAGCCAGACAACTTGCATAAGGACCCCTGCCTCTTCTGACAACAATATAAGATTTCAGGATGGATATAACCTATTCCACCTAGACCCAAATTGTCGACTCTAGAACCCTATGGAACAATCTTATACAATGATAAGAAGTTAAGTGGTAAGCTGTGGTTCATTACCAGTCTTCTGGACCCAGTTGGACAGGATTTGACCTTGAAGGTTTTTCAATGATTATACTCTTCTGGATTCTTTTTGCCCCCACTCAAGTTCTGCTCTGAAAAGGTCAACATTTGACTGATGTCTTTCCCCTGAAGGGTTTTTTAGTTTCCCTACAAGTGCGCAGGTTAACAAAACATTGAAGATCTGTCCTAATAGATTTGATTTAACCTGACAGAAAATGCAAAGTAACCATACCTCAGCTCAGAGACATCAGGAAAACACCATTCCCTTTGTAGTATGCTTTTACCTTTCCACAGGGACTCATGGTCTTCCAAACTTAAAGGACTATGTCTTGAATGGAGCCTCTTTACAAGGGAAAATACCTTGAGGTCTCTGGGGAACCAAACAACTCACTGACTCCAATAGACTTATACCTCTCCAGAGACCTACGCTGTGCATACAACTTAGAGAGCTGCCAAAGTAGTTTTCCCCGCACAGGTGATGGCATTAAGCATTTATTAAGTGACAGGCATTGTGCTAAGTGCTAGGGATGCAAATACAAGAAAAAAGATTGCCTCTGCCTTCGAAGAACTCATACTCAAATAGGATAAGACAAGATACAAAGTGACATGAAAACTGGGAGTGGGGAAAAGGAAAGAGAGGTACTCATGATGGGCTAGGATGTTGAAATCAGGAGAGACAGAAGCAAAGTTGGGAAAGGAATGAAGGATGGGAGGCTTGGGTCCCTCTTCAAAATGGAAGGCCCAGAAAGAACTCATCAGTTACTGAAAGGGGCCACAAGAAGAAAGAAGCTAGCATTTACTAGAGAGTCCAGAGATAGACCTTCTAATGGGCTAACTTTTTCTAAGAAGCTTCAGAATTCATGTGACTAATGGTATTGCTCTAGATGGGGCCAAACAAAATGCCAGATTCAGGTTTTCTCTTCCATGAGGGTGCCCTGTGCCTCATTGCTCTCTGGCCAGCTCTCCTCTTGCTGCTTCCTTGTTCCCTGTCTCACCAGTCTTTCTCTCTGGATGACTTTGAATGTTCTTTCCATTTTTTCATCACTGAAAACTCCTTTTCTTGGGGTAACAAGTATGCGTATGTCAAAGGTGTCAAACATCTTCTTGGACCAGATCAAAATGTAATTCATAATATTTAATGGAATGTTTAATGTATAACAAATATTTTTTAAAATAAATAAAAATTCAAGAAAGCATAAATAACACTACATTTTAAAACTAAGTCAATATGTGGCCTTCAGGAATCCTTATGTACGGATCAGTATCCTTCATTTTCATTTGACACCATTGGTGTAGGTCTTGGCATAAATGGCTCTGTCTCCAACTCCCTATCAGTTGGTTTATTGGGTTTCAGTTTCTTCAGGTACAAAGCCCTAAGGATAGACTCCATAGATGTGCAGGCCTCTTTTCATATAATGAGGTCCATATAATGGAGTCCAACTTTCTCTTTAAAGGTCAAATTCAGGCCAGGTAGTACAGATACGTGAGGTAAGCAGTTAACTTGAACCAATGATGAAACAAAGCCCTCATCAATGGAACGAATAGGATTCAGGCATAATTGCTGGAAGCTAGGTACTATAAGAATTACTATCCCCATTTTTAAAAATTAATTCATTTGTTTTCAGTTTTCAGCAATCACTTCCATAAGTCTTAAATTTCTCCTCCCACTTCTTCCCTCCCTTCCCAAGACAGCATACATTCACATTAAACACATTTTCACTTTAGTTATGTTGCATAGATGAATTAAAATGAAATGAAGAAACCATGAGAAAAACCAAACCAAATCAAAACACAAGAGAAAATAGTCTGCCTCATTCTGCATTCCAATTCCACAGTTCTTTCTTTGCATGTGGATGGCATTTTGCTTCAAGAGTCCTTTAGGAATGTTTTAGATCCTTGCATTGCTGTGAAGGCCTAAGTCTATCAGAAACAGTCCTTGAACACTGTGGCTGTTACTATGTATAGTGTTCTTTTGGTTCTGCTCTTTTCATTCAGCATCAGTTCATATAAGTCTTTCCAGGTTTTTCTGAAGTCTGACTGTTTCTTATAGCACAATAGCATTCCACCACATCCATAAACCACAACTTGTTCAGTCATTCCCCAGCCAATTAGATATTTCCTTGATTTCCAGTTCTTTGCCACCGCAAAGGGAACTGCTACAAATATTTTTGTACATGTGGGACCCCTTCCCATTTTTATGATCTCTTTGGGATACAGTTGTAGAAGAGATATTGCTGGGTCAAAGACTATACATGTTTTTGTAGCCCCTTGGGCACAGTACCAAATTGCTCTCCAGAATGGCCAGATCAGCTCACAACTCCACCAACAATGAACCAACATTACCACCCTCCCACATCTTCTCCAACATTTATCATCTTCCTGTTTTGTCATGTTAACCAATCTGATAGGTGTGATGTGGTACCTCAGAGTTGTTTTGATTTGCATATAGCCTCATTTTTTCAGATGAGAAAACTAAAATTTAGAAAGAGTAGTAAATCTGTCCTGATTGTTGTGTGAATGAGTGATAGTTTACCCAACTCCGTATTTAGTTGTGTCCAATTCTCCATGACCTCATTTGGGGTTTGATCTTCCTGGCAAAGTGGGTTATCATTTGCTTCTCCAGCTTATTTTACAGGTGAGGAATTGAGGCAAACTGACTTGTCCAGGGTCACACAGCTAAGAAATGTCTGAGGTTGGATTTGAACACAGGTCCTCTTGGCTTCATGGCTCCACTAAGCCACCTGGCTGCCCAACCTCCTATATTTAGCTGGCTCTAAATCATTTTCACATCAGAACCTACCTAGCGTAAGTATCTCCCTATAACCCCTGCTGCTGTCTCATTTCTCTCTATCAGAAACAACTCTCTAAACCAGTAATGTCAAATTCAAATAGAAAGGGATCCCTGGGGACTGCTTATTGATTCAGAAAAACTACAGGTTAATATTATCTATGTTGCATTGTATTTTCATTTATTTTGTTAAACATTTCACAATTACATATTAGTTTAGTATCCGCAAAATGTTTTGCAGGGTAAAAATTTGACACCTCTGCTACAGAGCCAGGCCTCCAGAGACCATATATGTTTCTCCACCCCCATTCCTGGAGGAATTAATCTATGCAGATTTATGACTCTACCCAGATGCTGAGCTGTCTTGCTTGGTGAGTGAGTAACTCACCTGACTTATTGTATCTGGCTGTGCTTAGACCATGCTTTATGTACCCTCAAACCACCTAACAGGAAACCAGTGCCTGCCTAACATGGGCAGCTTGTTTTCTGTCCTAGTATCACCCTTCAACTCCATCCTCAGCTTCCATCTCCTGCTCAGGTAATGCTCAATACTACCATTGCTATTGGAAAAAAGTGTAACAAAGGACTGCCTTATGGCTCTAGTCATAATCCCAGTGACTTCCTGCAACCCAATTCTCATCCCTGGCCATTACTCTCCTGTGTGTTTTATTCCCTTTTTAGAATATAACCCACCAAGCTGTACTTCTGACTCTCTGGACTTTGCTGCCATTACTCGACTGCCTTCATATCCTAGAACTAGACTCCTACTCATCAGGAGACAGCTAAGTGGGGCAGCTCATAGAGCTTTGGCTCTGGAGTCAGGAAGACACAAGTTCAAATATAACCTTGGACACTTGTTACACGTTGACCCTGGACAAGTCACTTAATTTCTGTCCGCTTCAGTTTCCTCAACTGTAAAATGGGGATAATAGCAGCACCTACCTCTCAGGGTTGTTGTGGGGATCAAACATTGTATTTATAAAGTGCCTGATACCTCATAGGCACTTGCTTCCTTCCTTCATCATAAAAAAGATCTAGAATTTTGGTCCACGCAGATCACATGTAAGTATGATACCACAATCAATGAGTCTTATGTGGCATTAAAAGCAGTACAAAACATCGAAAAAATAAGGTGACAGTTTTGTTGTAATGTGGTTAGAACACATATGGAGAATAATATTCCGTTCCGGGCACTTCATTTTGGAAGGATATTGGTAAAAAGGTCTCTTCAGATGATCTCTGAAGTCCCTTCCAGCTTTGAGATTCTAGGACTGTATGGAAGCTTTTGTACTCAAGGCCTTATAAGGAGGCCTCAGAAGACAACTCTTGTGGAAGAATGAATGCATGAATGATTCTAACATAGAGACAGGATGGTGTGATGGACAGAGTACTGGGCTTGGAGTTGGGAAAACTTGCATTAAAAACATAAGACTCGTCCAGCACCAAGTGATTCAACTTCCATATGGCTCCGGCAACTCCCCTGGATTTACCTACTAAGTCGCAGACAGGGCATAACCATTATTTGGAGACATAGTTCCCACACCAGGGGCTCCCCATGCTGACAAAATTCCATATTCCTTCAGCATCCTCAGAATTGTTTCCATCCTCACGTAGGTCCTAGGACTGACTTTAGCAAAAATGACAACTGCAGAGCCTACCTAATCTCCCAGGCAGATCGAGATCTGAGGTATTAATGGACAGGAAGGAATGAATAATGGCAGCACTAATCAGGGGACTGGTGCAGTCTCTGAATCATTCCTGCCTTACAGGAGCACATGGTGAGATTTGCACATTTCCCACACAGAGAGTAACAGGGAAGTCAGCACTCCTGCTTAGAGCTGTCATTGGGGGTGGTGAGGAGGGGTAGGGCATGTGTTACCATCTGGCCACCCTGCACTTGTCACAGTAACTCCTTCAGTCCCAGGTAGTCTCAGAAGAAATATTTAAGTCTAGACCAGGGAGAAGGACTTAAAAAAAAACCTTAAGTACTAATGTTTTCACAAAAATACATTATTAATTAAGCACCACATGACAAGTTATCATTTAGTGAGACGTAATTTTTTAGTTGTTCAATGACGGAAGGAAGAAAAAAAGGAAAGCAAAAGGAAGGAAGGAAAGAAGGAAGGAGGGAGAAAGGGAAGAAAGAAAATGGAAAGAAGGAAGGAAAATGGAAAGAAGGAAGAATGGAAGAAAAGTGGAGGGGAGGAGAGAGAGAGGGAGGGAAGGAAAGAAAGAGGAAGGAAAGGAGGGAAAGAGGATTTTCTCATCTGCAGTATTGACAATTTGACATATATCTTCATGGGATCCAAAAAAAAGCAGTCAAAGACAAAGGAAATCAAAGGTTGCCTTTCTTTCAAGACCCAGTTTAGATCTCTCTTCTTAGAAGCAAAATGGTAACTAGACTAGAATGTTGTCCCAGGATGCTGTTATCCCAAGTATAATGTTCCCTTCCCAGAAAAATGCCCTTCTAATGCTTTCTCTTCAAGGTCAATGCCATCCTGAAACCTCACCTGCTTGTTCTCTGAAGCACAGTGTACAATTGCTACCAATGACTTTTTTGAGGGGTGGGATGCAACTGTGTGACATAACTGAGCATGTTACTCCTTTGAGCAACTTTATCCCTACTTCTTTTCAAGTATATTTGCCCCAGGTACAGTTTCAGTAAGTTATAGTTGTGAAGTCTTCCCTGATCGCTCCAATCTCTCCTTTCTCTGAGTTTTTATAATACTTATCATCCATTGCAATCATTGAGAACCCAATGTTGTGTCTTGCACCTTTTTTCATGTATGGGTCTCATCTCTCCAGCTAGGATATGAACTCTTTCAGGACAAGGGCCATGCCTTTCCCTTCTTTTGCATCCTCATGGTGCCTAACTGGACTCATAGTAGGCTTTCAATAAATGCTTATTAAATGAGCAAATGAAATGGGGACCATACTGGATCTACTTTGGATGGGTAATTTGGGTTTTATCTTGCTTTGATCCACTAATGAAGTTAGTTTCTTTTTTATTTTTATTAATACATTTTCTTTTTATATTACATTCCCTTCCTAACATTTCCTCCACATATTGATAGCAAATAATACAACAGAGGAAAACTAATTCAACCAAACTAACCAACACAACAATGGCATTTGACATTGCATGCATTCTTCCACACTCATTATTTTCTTATCTCTGCAATAAAGAGGCAGGAAATCAGTCTCATAGTTTCTCTTTGGGGCTAGGTGGGATTATTAGTTATTGTATTAGTTATTATAATTTCATAGAATTTAGTTTTTGTTTTGGTGGAGTTGATCTTTCCATTTTCATTGCTATTGTTACTGTGTATTTTGTTTTCCTTGTTCTACTTACTTTATTTTGCATCATTCATATGTCTTCCCATGTTTCTCTGAATTAAGAAAAAGTAGAATTTAGTTGGGGGTGAAGATGCCAAGAATACAAATGACAGGCTGACTATGGATATGGTCACATTGGAAGAGGGAATGGCTATCATTTTTTACAGCAAATTAATATCCCATCCCATCCGTGTAACAAAATTTGCTCAGCCATTTCCCAATTGACAGATACTTACTTTGTTTCCAGTTCTGGTCTGCTACAAAACACTCTTCTATGAAAATTTGCATTTGGGACAAGGCAGTAAGTTTCTTGTTGAGCTGAACCTTTTAACTCTTAATTCCAACTTCCTGTTTCATTTTATCTCATCCTATATTACTTCGACCCTTTTGGGAAAGATATGATGGAGTCAGGACTCTTTATGTGCTTTGGGATGTAACAAAATAAATATTCCTGTGAGATTCTTAGACTGTTTTCTTTCAGTTGCTGGAATACAAATATATCTTGATGCCAAGTGATACTATGAGATTGTCAAAGTCCAAGCAGAGTGCCAGGAAGTTACCACAGCTCATTCTGCCAAGAGTGATTGCAAGTGTCAAATGAGAAGGTGAGGGTGAGGATGAGGGCAGTACAGGGGAAAATGGGGGTAGTTTCTACTAAACTCTGAGATTTCTTTATGTTGAAGTGAGAAATGAAGATATTCATCTTGGAATTGGTCCTTATGAAGACAGACCTTCATTGCATAGCTGATGAAGCCTACACATTCTCTCAGTCATCAGTGAAAGGGCAGGGAGTAGAGAGGAATGTTTGATGAAAGGTCAATGAGCGTTAGTCTGGAAAACAAATTTAAACTATCTAAAAGTCATGGAAGTGTATATAACTCTTGATCCAGAGAGAGCACTCCTAGGCATCTGCCTAAAAGAGGTCAAAAACTGAGGGAAAGGCCCAAGATGTACGAAAAGATTTATAGTAACACTTTATGTTGGAGGAAAGGACTGGAAACAAAGTGGGTAGCTGTTAACTGAGGAAGGGCTTGAACAGATTACAGTGTATGTGTGTCATGGAACATTGCATTGTAAAAGTGATGACTGAAGAATTCAGAGAAACTTGGACAGATTTGTGCGACTTGTCCTAGAATGAAATGAGCAGAGCTAGCACAGCAGGCATTAAGTCCGTCAATAAGCATTTTTTAAATGCCTACTAGGTACCAGGAACTCTGCTAAGCACTGGGGACAAAAACAAAAGGCAAAAGTGATGCCCCTTGTAACCCCTCAAAAAAGTCCATCATCTCAGTCCAAAGAGGGGAAACAAGATGCAAACACCTTTGCACAAATAAGACACAGAAGAAGTTGGAGATAATCAGCAGAGGAAAGGCACCAGCATTAAAGGGGATTTGGGAAAGGTTTCCTGTAGACGGTGTGATTTTATTTGGGGGGCCATGTACCCTAAACGCAAGGGGCTCTGAAATACTCTGGTCAACAATACTTACTTAAGAAAATGGAGATGAAGGATGCTTCCCACTTCCTGTGAAGCAATACACTCAAGGAGCAGAATTAGACTTTTATTTTCAGATTAAGCCAATGTATTGATGTATATTTATTTCCCACAAGGAAAGGCTTGAATTCAGGGAGAAGGGGGTGAGTTAGTAGGTTGTGATGTTACAAAAAAGAGAAAGAAATGAGCATCAATAAAACATCAACGATACACTGAAGAAAGCAAAAAGAAATTTACAAGGAGATCCAAAGGCAGAAGATGATTGTATTACTACCTTGTTAAATTTAATATACGTTTTTCAAAAACAAATTATCTAACAGCAGTTCGCAGATTCATATACAATTCTTCTTTATTCTGTCTGTTAAAATGTTTGCTTTTGTTGATGTTTCTTAAACTCATAAAATAAAAACATAACAATAAAAGGTGCAGTGAGGGTGGAGGCAACCCCAGATCCCCTTGGGATTTGGAGAAGGTTGTGAGTGGTTCATATCTCCTAGATACAGCTCTAATTTCGTTCTTCAAGAGAAGCCTTGACTCAAAGGATTCCCCCTTAAGGAATACTTAATATGCAGTGAATGAGAAGTTATTGGGATGCTGTATGTGTGTAGGGATGCAGGAAAGCTGGGGAGTAAGGAGAGTCAATTCAACTCAACTTTTAAAAAATATCTACTGTGCACAAGATTCTGAAATAGGCAAAGGTGATCAAAATATAGTTTCAACATTGACTCTGATCTTGAGGAATTTTACCAAAGGGCAAAAGACAGATATCCAAATGATTATGATGGAAGGAAAATTTAACTAACTGCAAAAGCAGAATGAGCATGGGGTAAATGGGGGCTTGCCTAGCATGCCAATATCCAGGGGGTTCTTCCTCACTGGGGAGGTGTGGAGTGGCGACTGAGCACTTCCTTCTCAGGAGGTTGTACTTTATTCCACGGTCTAGCTCTATCCTTTGCCAGCCTGTCTTGCTCTTGTGAAAGTACTCAGGAGATTAATATGTCTATTTTCTATGAGTTAAACTGCCAGGCAGGTGCATGGGGCACAGAGTAAGCCTATTTGCCAAAAGGAACCAATCAGGAGCCAGAAGTGAGAGGAAGTCTTGCTCATTCCCAGACAACTTTACTGGTGGTTTGCTAGTGGACCCTGTTGAGCTGTGCACCCATAACTGGCCTAAACTAGCTTTGCAGTCAACTGCAAAAACCTCCTGCAAACCCTCCTGTTTCTGTGTCCCACTTGTTCCTGGGAAAGACTATCCATTCCTTTCCCAAATTCTTCCATAACACGCCCTTTTGTGGTTTTCAAGTATAAATTACTCTTGCCTCTTCTAGGTTGTGGGTTCCTTTGTACTTTGTACTGCAGTGCTTCATCACTAGTGTTTGATTTTCCTCTAATAAAACTTTGCTGCCTTCAGCTCAGCTTGGACTCCACTGCATTTTGAGGGGTGTTCCTCTCCCAGTTGACACTCTAGCATAAATGACTCCAAGTCAGCAACATCAGAATCTGGTGACCCTATTCACAGGGCCTATTTTGCCCCTATCCTCTGTTTGGAATGGAGAATGGACTCTCTGGGGTCTGGGTCATCTCCTCTTCCAGTGTGGTTACATCCATGGTCAGACTGTCATTTGCATTTCTGGCATCCTCAATCCCACCTAAATGTGTCCCTCGTGTGAGGATTATTAGTTATGGTTTGTACAGAGAACTGTCAATAAAAGGGCATGAGAGTGCAATGCAACATTTAAGAAAGAAAAGATCACTTTCACTGGGGAAGGGGATATCAGGGAAGGCATCATGGACGAACTGTCACCTGAGTGAGCCTTGAAATAAGGAAAAGATTTAGACAAAGAAAGCTGTTGTTCAGTCGTTTTTTTAGCCATGTCTGACTCTTTTTGACTACATTTGGGGTTTCCTTGGCAGAGAAACTGGAGCGGATTGCCATTTCCTTCTCCAGCTCACGTTACAGATGAGAAAACTAAAGCAAACAGAGTTAAGTGACTTGCTGGCAGATTTGAACTCAGGAAGATGAGTCTTCCTGACTCTGGACCCAGAACCTAACTGTCCTTAGAAAAAAGAAAAAGTAATGAATAATTCATTCTAGGCTTCCTATATTCTAGAAAACTTGGGATACTTCCCCCAAACCCAGAAGAAGAAGACTGTTAAGACACCTGTGGGTACTTTGAAAGGAGACAAGTCTGCGTAGGCAGAGTAGCCAAATCGGAGTTCAGAATCACATAATAACACCTTCTTATACAAAGGGAACAAAGCCTAAGTCTAAGTTGAGTCACCAAGAGTCCAAGTCAGAACCCAGGAATTCTTATAGACAATTGGGCCTAGTCTTAGCCATCATGTCCAGGAACAAGTAAAGTCTGCCTTCACTATCTGAGAATACAAAAGAAAGCAGAGTTTGACCCAAGCACAAAGCCCCTATCCAATAACTGAGGCTAGAGATATGAGTAAGCCAAAGTAATTGTTGAACACAATGTAGAAATACTATGGATTAAGAAAATCCCAAGAGATAAACAGAAGAAAATTTACAAGAAGTCCAAGTAGAGCCTCAGAGAAAAGAATCATCTGGTTAAAAGAACTATAAGATAATCTTGAAGAAACAAAACAAGAAATAGACAGTGTAATGTTAAATGCAATGAGAACCAGGGAAGAAAGAATGAGGAGAAAAATGTATCTCTCAGAACAGAAGGTGGTAAACATTACCCGAGGCTCCATTAGTGTATCTGTTATGGATCTGGACTTTTCTACAACCAGACACCACCATTTTAGCTGGAAGATTTTCATGAACTCTGAAAACAGTCAACAAACTACTCTCTGCATGAATACATATACATCCATTTTGAATTCTTTCTTGTCTCATTCACTTGCCCCTGCTCCCATTACCGACTTTAAATTGCTGTATTTTGTGTATAGCTACATAATAATCCTCTTCCATCTTGTGTTTTAAAACATATATTAATAGATATTATACTAATGTAATAAGGATCCCTCCCCTATCCCCACAGAGTATGAGCAAATATATTCATCCTACTACCAGTGGACCATTGGAGAAGAAGGAAGGGAGTTTCTGCCCATGCATGACTCATCCATTGAGAGTCTGCTAGCTGAATACTGAAATAATATAGTTGATATCACATGGTGTCATGCTGGTAGGAGAAAAGATGGCATACAGCCTGGATGTAGCCCTTTAAAAGGGTAAGAAGGTGTGACTTCCAGGAATAATGGAGTCCAGTCCTTTTCATTGCCAACATAATGGTGGTGGAAGCCACAGCTCCTTATATGGAGCATGAACTCAACTAATTAAGTTTGGACTGGCATCCCTGGTTGCCTTTGGCTCTCTTATCTGTTCCCCTCTTTTAGCCTCGACCTTGTGAGAACCAAAATTATACAGTACTGGCAGCTGCTAGCCTCTCCTTCTTGAGTACCCCAGCAAGGGCACAGATAGTATCTCTGAGCAATGGCAGAAGTAGGCTGGCATCAAGGAGAGAGCTGGCATCAGAGAGGCCACTGGAAAGATACGGCTTGAATGTCTTATTGGACTATGCCAAGAGAAGTGAAATGTAACACTGTTAGTTGGGAGTCTTGCAAAAATGCAAATAGTAACCTCTCAGCTGACTGTCCTACTAATAATAGCTTGAGATATTGAAGCCTGTTTAAATTATTCTGTTAATCCAAATTATGATTTTTCCTATGCTTAACCATTGATTTCTGTGTAGGAAAAAAAAATCACATCATATAGAATTTTTTTTAAAAATTCTTTTATTTTCAATTCATGAAACAAAACAGGTATTTCCATAACATAGTACAATAAAAAAGATTATTGCACATGAAACTGTGAACCTACCTTGTTCAACCTGATATTCCCTCTGAATATACAACATATTTATCTTATAAATTTCTTTTTTTTCATTTTTTCTTCCCTCCCCTACCCTAAATATAGCTATCATTGATCAAAAATATATATATATGTAACTATACACGTATGCATAGGTACATATGTGTGTACATATGTGTATATACACACACAAATACATATATACATGCACACACAAACACATGAGCCGGAGAAAGAAATGGCAAACCATTCCAGTATCTTTGCCAAGAAAATCCCAAATGGGCTCACAAAGAGGTGGACATGTCTGAAAGATCTTTACAACAACACCAATAAATCTACTTGGTCTTTCCTGTGTGGGTAGTTCATTCAAACTCTCTTGAGTGATTATGGATAACACCATAGAAGGTTCTTTCTGCTCTATGGGCTTATGACAATTAGCACAATTAAATTCATGACCAGAAGTGTTTAGAAGACATTTAAAAAGGGGCAGGGGAACAAAAAAAAATCAATAAAGATAAAGGCTGAAACTTAGATGGTCTGAGGAATGGAGGACAAAGGAAATGCACTCCTTGTTTGTTGTCTGTTCATTTGCTTTTTTCTATTAAATGCTAAGCATTTTATGTGAGATGTCATCACTTACTTGATATATTTATGTGGTCATTTGTCTTTGTTTATTGTTAATAAATTTATAATTTTTGAAAAAACTTTACTCAAAAAAGTTGGTGTTCGTGAGTTATTTCCTGAACATAAATGTCAGACAATCAGAGAAAAAGAGAAAGGAAATGGACATAACTGCAGAGAAGACACAGCATGAGTATTGGCTTCGATTTATCTCTCGCAAATGACATAAGCAAACCAACACTGCTAAATAATAACAGCTAATGTTTATGTAGTACTTATTAAGTGCCAGGCACTTTGCTAAACACTTTACAAATATCTCATTTGATCCTCACAGCAGCCCTGGGAGGTAGATGCTGTTATTATGCTCCTTTGAGAGATGAGGAAATGAGACCAACAGAGTTTAAGTGATTTGCCCAGATCGACATACCTAGCAAATGTCTGAGGCTGGATTTGAACTCATGTTTTCATAAGTTCAGGCCTAGCTCTCTATCCACTGTGCCACCTCGATGTGGAGCCAGGAGCTAGGTCTTATAGTTACTATTTATCATTTGCCCAGCAATGCTGAGAGTCTTCTCCTCCAAATTTGATATATGTGTTTTGTTTTGTTTTTCTTATTAAAGGGGCCATCCCTTGGCTCACTTCTTAAAGAAGATTATTCATTGAATGGGTGTTGCCTTACTCAAAGTGAGAATCTGAAATGGCTTTAGCCTCAAAAGATCAAAGTCTCCCACTGCATCATGGGCCATCTCTAGTCATCCTGGTCAACATCTGGCCACTGGAGGAGGAGTCACTAGGGGGCTTTGCACAGCTCTCCCTCCCTCAAATCAAAGCCAATTAAAAGTTTTGTCATCATCTCCCTGATATCATGATTGGTCTTCTTTGAGAACAAAGGACAAACCACAAGGTCTAAACTCTAGGTTATGGTAGGATAAAAAGAATTAAAACTGAATTGAATCTTAATGACCATCAAGTTAAATCCCCTTATTTAACAGATGAGGAAACTAAGACCAGAGAAAAAAAATTTCTCACCTGAAGTCGTACAGGTGGTAAATGCCAGATCCAGGAATCAAATCTGGGTACTCTGACTTCCAATTCAGTACACCTTTCTTTGTGCCAGTTAATGGTATCTAGTGTAGGGTGAGCAGGATGGTGTAGGAGTCCAGGAACCAGGGGGTGACCAAGCTTTTCATACAATGGAACAAATAGAAAAGTCTTAGTGAACGTTTGTCTTAATATCCTTTCAGATCCAGGTGTTTAAATTCATATAAAATCCTTGTTGTGCCCAAGGGTACATGTCCTTGTTGTCTATATTTGAGAATTACCAGAATAGGACCTAAAATAATACCCTTTGTACCTTAAACTTAACTGATTATGTTCAACTTGAAAAGAAACGGAGAATAAGTAAAATCCCTGAATAGGTTTTATTATAGGAGTCACATGTAAACGCAAAATCAATATAAAATGATGTAGTATGAATGTAAAAATGTCATTTTTATTTATTTATGTTACACTTTTTCGATATTTCAATTTTTCCCTGGCCATTTCCAAACCATGTCATCCATACTCTGGTCATCTTTTTCAGCCTCTTTGTGGCTTTTCCACCAGCATTTGGGCTCTGCCCCCAGACCCTGGGCTCTGATAGGTGAACTTGCACCACAGTTTCCCCAGAACAAAGTCACACCACCACTTTCCGGGGATTCCCAACTCAACAACAACAAATCTACTTGGTTTTTCCCTGTGTGCATAGTTCATTTAAACTCTCGTGAGTGAATATGGATGACGTTTGGAAGGTTCTTTACTGCTCTAGGGCTTATGAAAATCAGCACAATTAAATTCATGACCAGGAATGTCTAGAAGACATTAAAAATAAAACACAAGGTGAAGGCAATCAGAACTCAGGTGGTCTTAGGGATGGGACAGAGAGGAAATGCACTGCTTATTTGCTGTCTGTTAATTTGATTCTGTTCTGTTAAATGTCAAGGGTTTCATGTGAGATGTCATTTATTTGGCCATTTATCTCTGTTTATCGTTAATAAATTTATGATTTTTGAAAAAATTTCTCAAAAAATGTTGGTTTTCATTGACTATTGCCTGGACATAAATGCCAAATAATATAAAGGATAAAGAAAGGAAATTGGCATGTTAACCATAGAGAAGACTCACACGCCAAATATTGGCTATAAATACATGAAGGACTAGCACATGGAAAAGGTGATAGACATTTATTTGATGTGCCTGAAAGTTATAAAGAGTCAGATTTCAGCTCAATGAAAGAAAAATTATTCTAATAATCAGCATTGTTTAAAAATGGAATGAGCTATTTGTGTCTTTAGAAGCATTCAAGTTGAATGAATGACTATTAGAGATATGGAGGAGATTGCTATACTCATAGAATATTAGAAGTACTTTTTCATCTCTAAAATCCTACGTCTCTATATTGATATTAAAGTATTTGTACAAACCTTTAAATGTGAATGTCACAGGATCCCTAGGAGGGCCCTCCTTGTAGCCCAGGGGACAGATGGACACCGTGGGATCCTGCCTGGCTCAGCTAGTTTCTTTCCTGGGACTGGTGCCACAGAATGTGGTGTGTGTGGGGAGGGCTCCAGGCCTCCTGGGGAGCTTCAAGGCACAACCAGATTGGCCCGCCCCCACCAGTCTGGTCTCTGGCTCATTAGGAAAGAAGTCAACACATTCTGAGCCCCTACTCCACAGGACATGGTTCTGATTACTTTGGGGAGAAACCAAAAGAATTAGAGAGACAGACCTTGACCCAGGGAAGTTTACAACCCATAACCTAGAGGAGCAAATGTAACACATGCAGAAAAGTTGGAAAGCACTGAAAAAACAAACGAAGGAAAGCAAGTTAATTAATTAGATGCTGTTCTTCTGACATGAAATACTGGTGACTGAAGAATTTAAAATGAGTATTACTCAGAGGGCAATGGAGAGGCACATGGTGGGTGTAGGTGGGCTGTGACACATGACAAATAAGGAGTTATGAAGGAGAACTTGAGTGAAGGATGTCTTTTAAGAATTTTATGGCAGAAAAAGGTAATGGATTGGTCATGTGGCAAAAGTGGGTGAAAGCTGCAGAACAGCCTATATATTCCGCTGCTATCCTTGGGATGTCAGGAGAAAGTTTCCCCTCTCATATTGGCTAGACTACCAGATGGCAAAACTTATGAAAGAATGTGGACAAGAGTTACGTTAGATAGGCAGAGGATGGATGAGTGGACGTCTTTGTTGGAGGGAATGTTCACATTGATGAGATCTCAAATCTGTTTGTCTATTGAAGTAACCCATGTAAACATATAGTTGTGGCAAGCCACTTCTCTCTCGGTCTCAGTTTCCCTGCCTGTAAAATGAATGGGCTGTACTAAACCATTTGTAACTTTCCTTGTGGCTCTGGAATTCTAGGATTCAGTCAGTCAGGTGAAAAGCTTCCATTAAGTTATATGCCAGGCACTGTGCTCAACTCTGTGGATTCAAAGAAAGGTAGAGGGCAATCTTTGCCCTCAAAGATTTTACAATCTAATAGACTGTTTAGTTTTTAAAGAAAATATTTCCTGAGCTCTTATTGGATGCCCAATTCTGGGGTGAGCACTGTGGGAGAGAAAAGAAGGGAAGACACAGCCTATCCTCCAAGAGCTTATCTTCTAGCTGATTTTCTCCTAACTGAAAGAACTGGAAGACAATTCAAGGTAATTTGTGATAAAGGGCTAAATGTCAGGGGTCTAAGTACAGAATCTAAGTATAACCAAAGTTCAGAGGAGGGACATCTTCTCCACTGTTTCCTGCCCAACTCTTCCCATACCCCATCCTTGATGGGCATGGAGGAGTCTTCCATGGTTCTAGGGTCAAAAGACCTGGACTGAAATCTCAGTTTTATGACCTTGGGAAAATTACTTTCATCTCTCCAAGATTCAGATTGGTTATCTTGCATCCCTAGGTAATGGGCCAGTGAGCTGATTAAACTCCTTTCCAGCTCTGTCTATGATCTTATCATCCTTCCTCTAGCCCCAAATCCTGTCTCTGAAACAAATCGGCAGAGAGAAGACAAAAATAAATTTGATCCTGGTTTTTATTCATATCACTTGCCTCAGTCTCCTCACAGAACCTATGCTGGCATGTCAGGTAGTCTAAATGTCACAGACCTTTCTACCCAGGAGGTCTCTTCCACACCCTGTAGACCACAGTATCATGCATACAGTTAGCAGGTCCCTTTAACACTCCCAAGAGCCACTGTAATCTGATTAAAATGTAATTGGGAAATATTTAACAAGTAAATAACAATATTGGATAGATAAAATTAATGTGTGGTTTTCCCAAGTATGGTGAAGTAGCTTCTGGTTCTATTTGAGTTTAACATTGCTGTTGTAGACAGTGCTTGTGGTTGTGGATGGAGGGGCCTGCAGTCTGGAGATATCGCAGTCCATAACTCCACTGACCTAGAACAGCTGTGAAAAGAGACCATAGAAGAACTTGTCCTGTAGGCTGAGTACAAGAGGGTGTTATCCACACTCTCCAAATAGTAAAGCCACCAGAGAGTCTCAGGAGATTAGGTTCCAGTTAGTGTACACCAAAAGGAAAACATTTTCTTTCTTTCTGCCAATTTCTTGAAAATTCTATGATGCAATGATTTCCTTCCCCCTCTCTTCTGCTGCCTGTCCTATGCTTTTCCAGGAATGGGACTGACATAGTGCTACTTACTGTTCTTTGGGTATCTTCTCACTCCAAGCATTAGATGTCAAATATCACAGAGAAATCCAAATTCTTTTACCACATTGTCACAATCTGAGGATGAGAAATGGTGGCGGTTACCATGTGTGCAGGAGACAAAGATGATAGACTGGGAGAGAAAGGGCATGCACCTGTGTTTGCATGCATAAACACGCACTTTTGGAGAGCCTTCCAAAGTGCTTTCCTAACACAAATCTCTGTTAGGCAAATAGTGCAAATATCTTCAGCAGCAGCAGCATCGCCACCATCACTGTTATTTCATTTTCTCATCTTTTCTGAGGAGGTTCAGATAGAAATGGTTGAAGCATAATGTTCTATGGAATATTACACAGATGAATAAAAGAACGACTTTTTATAGCTCAATAAAAGTATAACATAAACTCATCCTTTGTAGGTTTGCAGAAAAACTCCTTGGTACAACTCACAGAGGAGACACAACAACTGGCATTATGTAATAATAATGTAATGGACAACCACTATTTATATAGTGCTTTAAGGTCTGCTGTCAGTGTTGCTCAATCATTTGCAGTTGTGTCTGACTCTTCATGACTCCATTTGGGTTTTCTTGGCAAAGATACTGGAGTGATTTGCCATTTCCTTCTTCAGCTCATTTTACAGATGAGGAAACTGAGGTAAACAAGGTTAAGTGATTTGCCCAGGTAACAGAGCTAGTAAGTGTCTGAGGTCAGATCTGAACTCAGGAAAAGGAGTCTTTCTGACTTCAGGCCAAGCACTCTTTCCACTGTGCCAACTAGCTGCCCTTATGGTTTACAAAGTGCTTTAAAAATATTATAAAATATAAAAACATTATCTCAGTTGAGACACTACAATATTGTGAGGTGGGTGCTATTATCTCCATTTTAGAGATAAGGAAACTGAGATAGGCAGAAGTTAAGTGACTTACCCAGGGTCACACAGCTAAGTGTCTAAGACTAAACTGGAACTCAAGTCTTTCAGATTTCAGTTCCAGTGCACAGACACTTACTAACCATGTGACCTTGGGCAAGTTACTCAACTTCTCTTTGACTCAGTCTCCTCAACTGTAAAATGGGGATAATCAGAGCACTTACCTTAGGGCTGCTGTGAGACTCAAATGGGACAACATGAAGCAATTAGCATAGTGCCCAGTATGTATAGTCATTTAATTCAACATTTGTCCACCATTTCCCCTTCCATCCACTGTGCCACTGTGACACCAGTCTCCTCCCCTACCCATGATTTTCTTGTCTAGGTCTTTGTTTTTTAAAAGCTGTTTGTTCCACATAACTTGAAGCTTATGCCTATTTGGTATGGCCAAAGCTCTTAAAAGTGTTACTTTCAAGTTTTAAGGATAAATGCTCTCTATGCCTATTGAAGGCAACTATTCAGTCTCTGATAATGGTCCAATTCCAGAAAAGTTTATCAGTTGAGCTGTCCTTTTGAGGTCTACATTTATAGCACAAGAACTTGCTGTCTATGAGTCCATGAAAGATAAGAGTTTTTGATGTATAACTCTAGCCATGAGGTCTCATTTTGCTTGATATTTGATAGGTCTCATATTACTAATTTTCTGATATTTCTTTACCTAATCTACATGGCACACTAAGCCTGGACATTTTAAATATACCCTACCTGTAACTTTTGAGGTCAATGATTAGGTTTTGAATTACTATCTTAAAGCCCTCCATTTCAATATACAATTTCTATTTGTATTGATTTTTTTGACACTTTGTCATCTCTATATTGTTGGTTGCGGTCATGTAGACATAAAAGGTCTTTTGATTGCATTCCTGGATCTTAGTCATTTCATGGTCTCCATCTGGAAGTAAGACAACTACAGTTTCATTTGCCAGACTCAATGGTGGGTTCCTACTGTCAGCCTTTACTATGACTTATTGAAGTGACACCTGATTATTCCAAAAAAGATTTCTCAAGGTTTTTTATCTGAATATCTTATATTCTAAGAATAGCCATTGTCTTATATCTCTCCTTCCTTTTATGGTTCAGCCACTTGAGAAAGCTGTCCAAAACTGGTAACTCTGTTTTCTCTCTTCTCTCTTCTTGACTCTTTTCCATCTAGCTTCTGACCTCATCATGCAACTGACACTGCTCTCTCCAAAGTTACTAATGATCTCTTATTTGCCACACCCAATGGGCTTTTTCTCCATTCTCATTCTTCTTGACCTTCCTGAAGCCTTAGATACTGTTGATCAGTCTTCTTCTTGATCCCATCTTCTTCTGTCTAGATTTGCATGACATTGCTTCCCTAGTTGTCCTCCTATATCTCTGACCACTCTTTCTTAGTCTCCTTTCCTTTATCTTCATCTTAGCTTGCCCCAAATGGGCAATACTTCTCCTCAGTGGGGTGTTGGAATAATCCAGGGAGATGATAGTAGCCTTAGGTGCAATTGAGCGATGGTGAATAAAAATAAAGAGGCATAAGGAAAGAAAATAAGAATATTTTGAAAAACCGTTTGGATGTGTTTCATCTATTGTGTAACAGAATTAAAGTCATAGTGATTACATTATTTTCTAAATAAACACACACACTGCAAGTTATAACCAAATCACTGATGAAGTCCCCTGACAGGTCTTAAGAAGCAAGTGTTGGCAGGAAAGGGTGTTGTGCATTGTTGGGAAGTCCAGCATGAATCAGCAGGAATATGTGCATGGAATGACTTGTTTACAATAAGATATTATATGGTTACATAATGAAACATTGTGTCACCAAAATTTCAATACAGGACAAACTCCACAAATTTACAATAAAATATTAAATTTAAAATGTATCATTTCTTTAAAAAACAATATTTTTGAACTGATGCAAATTTCAAAAAAAATAAAGCATTAAAGAAAGCAGATTTCCAGGGGAGGGCACTGAGTAAATTTTTTTTGAAAAGGCGATAGTGGGCCAAATAAGTTTGGGAGCCTCTAATATAGGTCATGTTTTGCTATGTTTAAGTGTCTCTTAAGGTTTCGTTCTGTATCCTCTTCTCTCTCCCATTTTGCTTAATGTTCTAATAAGATACTAAGGAATAAATTAGCATTTCTATGCAGACGATTCTCAGATTTATTTGTCTAGTCCTAACTAGACCTCCAGTATGACATCTCCAACTGCATATTCGACATTTCAGACTGGTTGTCCCATAGTCATCTAAAACTAAACATGTCCAAAACTGAATTCAAAACTGAACTCTCCTCTTCCTCTTCCTAACTTCTCCATTACTGTCAAAGATAACCAGCATTCTCCCAGTTACATACTCTTGAAATCTAGGTGTGTCATCCTTGACTCCTCACTCTCCTTCACCTCTCATATCCAAATAACTCTCAAATTCAGTCATTTCTACCTTCACAGCATCTCTTGTACTTTTCTTTCTCTTCTCTGACATGGCTACTACCCTGGTACACACTCTCACTCTCTTCATGCCTGGACTATTGTTATAGCCTGCTGGTTGATCTCCCATACTCAAGTTTTTCCCCTCTCTAGTCTATCTTCCACTCAACTGTCATACTGATCTTTCTAAAGCATAGGTCTGACCATGTCACACCCTCCCCCTTTGTAAATAAACTCCAGTGGCTCCTCCTATTATCCCTAGGATGAAATATAAAATCATTTGACTTTAAAAGTCCTCACCATTTTTCCAGTAAGATATCCTTTTCTGTCTTCTACCTTGTTTCCTTCCATATACTGTGATTCCATGGCACTGGCTCCTTTACTGTTTCTCCCACCTAACACTCCACATCCCAGTTTCTAGCATTTTCACTGACTGTCCCCCATGCAGGGAACACACTCACTCCTCACCTCTGCCTCTTGACTCCTCTGGCTTCCTTTAAGTCTCAACTAGATTATTACCTTCTAAGGGGCAACTAGGTGGTGCAGTGGATAGAGCACCAGTGAAGGAGTCAGGAGGCCCTGAATTCAAATCTCACCTCAGACACTTGACACTCTCTAGCTGTATGATCTTGGGCAAGTCATTTAACCCCAATTGCCTAATCCTGGATCATCTCCAGTCATCCTGATGAATATCTGGTCACTGGATTCAGGTGACTCTGGAGGAGAAGTGAGGCTGGTGACCTGCACAGCCCTCCCTCACTCAACACAAAGTCAAGTGCAAGTCATTCATTATTTCTCTGAGGGCATAGTCTTCTTTGGCAATGAAGGGCAAACATACACACACACATGCGCACACACACACACACACATTATTACCTTCTACAAAAAGCATTCCTCAGTCCTTAATCTTAGTGCCTTCTTTCTGAAACTATCCTCAATTTATCCTCTCCTTTGTTCATACATAGTCATTGTATGTTGTCTCTTCTATTAGATCCAAGAGCTCTCTTGAGAACAGAGACTATTTTTTGCCATTCTTTGTATCATCAATGCCTGACATATACATAGTAGGAGCTTAATAAATCCTTGTTCACTTAATTCATCTTGATTTATTCAATGCCTATTTTGTACCAGGTTCTAGGCTAGGCACTGAGGATAAGAATATAAAAGATGAAACCATGCCTGCCCTCAAGGAGATTATACCATATAATAGAATAAGTCCCTCTTATAAGAGAGAAGCAGGTTCTTTTTCTTCCTGATCTCAGTCTTTTTTTTTCAAAATTACTAGATATAGTGATCTCTAAGATTATTTCTCATTTCCAAACATTTGAATTTAAAGATCAATAAAGAAATAATAGTTGTAGATAACATTGATCATTCAGTGGGGCTAAAAATCCCTCCAGCTTCCACCTCAACTGAAATTCTGGATTTCATCTTCCTTTTTGAACCAGCATTCTCCCAGTTACATAGTCTTGAAGTCTAGGTGTGTCATTTTTGACTCCTCACTCTCCTTCATCTCTCATATCCAAACTGTTAAGTTCAGTCATTTTTACAGCATCTCTTGTATTTTTCTTTCTCTTCTCTGACATTGCTACTACCCTGCTACACACTCTCACTCTCTTCATGCCTCAACAATACAGTAGAAAAACACTCCAGTGCTCTTTTTATTGCTTCAATTACTGTATGGGTGATGCAAGACACTGGGGCCCTTTCAGTTAATGGACTTTTCCTCTGCTTTCAATACCTTCCAACACTTCCTTCAATAACAGAGTGAAATATAATAGGGAGTAGTTTCCCAAAAATTAGCATCTGAAATCAGACAACTTGGTAAGTGGTCGGACTCTACCACTTACTACCTGTATGACCTTGGAAAAACCACCTCCTTTCTCTGACCCTTCTTCCTCTTCTATAAAATGGAGATGAGGAAAAAGTTTGGATTAGATATTCTCTAGGATTCCTTCTAATTGTCCTTCACTTTATTTTTATATGGTTAGATGGATTCTGTGCATCTTTATGTTATGATATCTATGTAGTGTCATAATGCCAAATCTTTCAATAGACGTAATATTGCACTTAATCACACCAGCCATAAAACTCTTAAGGCCAAACTTTCCACTCATCTCAAGGACTGTGTAAATGGCCGCATAAATTAACCTTTATAAAAATATAGCCAAGAGCCAAGATGGTGGATTAGGGGCAGTCACTCAGCTGAACTCTCCCAACCTTTATCTCCAATGACTTTAAAATAATACCTCAAATCAAGTTTTGAAGCACCAGAATCAACAAAATGTCAGGATGAGACATTTTTCTAGCCTAATAAAACAAGAGGTTGGCATTTGGCAGGAGAAGTCTGTATCACTGGTGGAGGCTTTTCTGGAGCCCACACTGGCTGTGGTGGCAATAGGGGCTTCTGCAGCAGCAGCAGCAGCTTCAGGAGATCTCAGTCCACAGATGGGAAGGATGTCAGACAACTGGTCAGAAAGAGATTACAAGAGACCACTTTGCTGGCACTGGGTACACCTGGCACTGATTGGCAATTCTATCACAGTTCTGGGTCAGAGTTCCAGGGTAGAGAGAACTGATGGTCAGTCACAAGGAAGCCAAGCCTTAATCACAGCTCCAAAGCAAAGAGGAACACTAGCACTTATGGTTGCAAGGAGATCAGGGGGCCTTCCTGGATAAAGACCAGAATACAGAGCAGGAGGGCTGTGACCATACTTCTCCCAGGATCACACCACCTTAGAAGCATCAAAAACTTGCTGACCCCCAGAACTAGTTATGAAATCAGTTTTTCCCACTACAATGGGAATGATAAAGTTTGCAGCTTGGGACAGGGCTTCCCTACCCCCAGGTAAGCAGAGCCCAACTTTAATATAAAGTTCAAAGTTAAGAAATTGTCTGGAAAAAATGAGCAAACTACAACAACAAAAAATAATGTGACCATAAAAAGCTACTATGGTGGCAAAGAAGACAAAGACATAAACTCAAAAGATGATAACAATGAGAGAACAGCTGCCCCACACAAAAAAAGAAAAAAGAAAACCCCTCATAGAAAAATGTTAATTGGATCCAAACTCAATAAGAATTCCTGGAAGAGTTAAAGAGAGATAAGAGTAGCAGAGGAAAAATGGGAAAAGAAATGAGAATGATGCAAGAAAATTATGAAAAGAAAATTAACAGCTCAGTAAAAGACGCACAAAAATATACTGAAGAAAATAACATCTTAAAAACAGAATTAACCTAATGGGAAAAGATGTACAAAAGCTCATTGAAGAAAATTATTACTTAAAAATTAGAATTCAGCAGCTAGAAGCTAATGACTCCAGGAGACTTCAAGAAACAATAAAACACAAACAAAAGAATGAAAAAATAGAAGAAAATATGAACTATCTCACTGAAAAAAACAACTGACCTAGAAAACAGATTAAGGAGAGATAATTTAAGAATTATTAGACTACCAAATGCCATGATCAAAGAAAGAGCCTAGACATCATATTTGAAGAAATCATCAAGGAGAACTGTCCTGATATCTTAAATCCAGAGGTTAAAAGAGAAATGGAAAGAATCTATCCGTCACCTTCTGAATGATATCCCCACATGAAAACTTCCAGGAATAGTATAGTCAAAATCCAGAGCTCCTAGGTCAAAAAGAAAATACTTCAGGCAGCCAGAAAGAAACAAGTCAAATATCAAATAGGACAACACAAGATTTAGTAGCTTCTGTATTAAAGGAATGGAGGGGTCAGAATATGATATTTCAGAACGGCAAGAGAACTAGAATTACAACAAAGAATCATTTGCCCAGAAAACTGAGTACAATCCTTCAGGGGAGAAATGGATATTTAATGAACTGAGAACTTTTAAACAATCCTGATGAAAAGATCAGAGCTGAATAGAAAATTTGACTTTCAAATAAAGATTCAAAAGTAGCATAAAAAAGTAAAAAGAAAAGAGAAATCATAAGGAATTCAATAAGGTTAACCTGTTTGCATTCCTAAATGGGAAAATGATACTTATAACTCCTAAAACTTTTCTCATTATTAAGGCAGTTAGACTGAAAGCACAGATATGAGTTGAATGTGATAGGATGATTATCTAAAAAATAAAATTAAGGGATGAGAATGAAGAACGTGCTGGGAGAAAAAGAAAGGAAGAGGGAGAATGAGGTAAAATATCTGACATAAAAAAGGCCTAAATGCAGAGAAAGGACAGAGGGGAGCATGTGAACCTTAGTCTCTTTGGAATTGGCTCAAAGAGGAAATAACATACACACTCCGGTGGGTATAGAAGTTTATTTTACCATACAGGAAGTTAGGATGGGAAGGGCTAAGAGCAGGGAGGGATTGATAGAAGGGAGGGCAGATTGGGTGAGGTAACAGCCATAAGTAAAACAGTTTTGAGAATGGACAGGGTGGAAGGACAGAGTGTAGGATAAACAAGGGGGAAATAGAATAGAGGGGAATACACAGTTGGCCATCATTACTGTGAAAAAAAAATTACAGCAATTTCTCTGATAAAGATATATAGAAAACTGGGTCAAATTTACAGAAATAAGAGCCATTCCTCAATTGATAAATGGTCAAGGGATATGAATAGACAGTTTTCAGACAAAGTCACTAATGCTATCTTTCACCATGTGAAAAAATGCTCTAAATTATTGATCAGAGAAGTGCAAATTAAAATAACTCTGAGCTACAACCACACACCTAGGAGACTGGTTAATATGATGAAAGAAAAAGAAACGACACATGTTGGAGAGGCCGTGGGAAAACTGAGACACTAAGGTACTATTGGTGAAGTTGAATACTGATCCAGCCATTCTGGAGAACAATTTGGAACTATGCCCAAAGGACTATAAAACCATGCATATACTTTGACCAAGCAATACCACTATTAGGTCTGTATCCTAAAGAGATTTTTTAAAATCTTTTTAAAAAAGAAAATCACCTATATGTATGAAAATATTTATAGCAGTTCTTTAAGTGGTGCCAAAGAATTGGAAATTCAAGGAAAGTATTAATTGTGGAATAGATGAAAAAGTTGAGTATGATTTTGATGAAATACTATTGCGCTATAAGAAATGACAAGGATGTGCTCAGAAAAAAAAACCTGGAAAGACTTATATGAATTGATGCAAAGTTAAATGAGCAAAACCAGGAGAACATTATACATAGTAATAGCAATATTGCATGATAATTTATTGTGAATAGCTTAACTATTCTCAGTCACACAATGATCCAAGACAATTCTGAAGCACTTATAATGAAAGCAGCTGTCCATCTCCAAAGAAAGAACCAGTGGAGCTGATTGAAATTACTTTTCTTTACTTTGTTTTTCTTGTTGTTTTCTATTGCTGTACTTTCTTTCATAGCATGACTTATATGGAAATTTATTTTGCATGACTACACAGTATAACCAATGTCAAATCACTTGCCTTTTCAATGTGGGGGGAGGAAGAGGGTGAGAATTTGGAATTCAAAATTTGAAAAAAGAAGGTAAAAATTGTTTTTACATATTATAGGGAAAAATAAAATTAAAAATAAAAGAAATGATGAAGAGAGTATTTCAGAAAAACATGGCAAGGTCAATAACAACTGATACAAAGTGAAGTGAGCAGAATATTGTACATAGTAACAACAATGTTTCCATGATGATTAGCTGTGAAAGACAGTTAACTCTGATCAATACCATGATCCAGGATATCTCCAAAGGAGATGGTGAAAAAAATGCTAACAACCTCCAGAGAGACCTCTGAGTGCAAGTTGAAGTATGATTTTTTTCACTTTATTTTTCTTGCTTTTTTGAAATATGGATAATATGGTAATATGTTTTGCATGATTTCGCATGTATAATTGATATGTTGTTTGCCTTCTCAATGGATAGGGGATGGGAGGGAGGGAGAGAATATGGAATTCAAAATTTAAAAAGAAAAGAATGTCAAAAATATATAATAAAAATTTTTAAATGCAGCCAAAATACTTGCCACTTTCTTAGTGCTTTCTGCATGATCTTGGGCATGTCAATTAACCTTCAAGTTTCCTCATCTATAAAATAATGGAAGTGGACTAGACAGCTGTTGAGGTCCCTTTCAGCTCAATGATCTTATGACTCCACAGTAGGATGATTTTACTATTGCTTATGATCACCTAGTAGGGTGATTTTACTATTGCTTTACTTCCTAGAATGTCTTCTTTTATCTTTTTTCTCTAAACTACTTCTAGACATTCTTTCAGATTTGTTTAACTCCATGACTCATGCTGATCTCTCCTCCTGACCTTCCATTGTACACAGTTTGCACCCAAAAAATTTTTGGCTCAATTATAGCCTATTCTATCCGATTCTTTAATTTTTGCATATTTGCAACTAGACTCTAATTTCCCAGAGAGCAGAAACTATGTGTTCTTTCAACACCCCCAACTTTTCCACATTCAGCACTGAACACAGAATTGGATGCATAGTAGACATTTAAGAAACACTTTCTTAATTGACAGAAGCAAAGTCCATACTCACCAGATACTCTGCTCCTGGCCTAGATTCTTCCAAACTCAAAAAGAGAATAAGTTAAGAGATCATTTGACAAAATCATTCACAATGTTAGAGCTGGAAGGGAATCTTAAAAATGTCCTGATCCCACTCTCCTTTCACAGATGCAGAAACAGCCTTACATTAATGAAATGATTTACCAAAGTAACACAGTAAATCAGTGACTCAGGACTAGAATGCAGTTCTCTTGGCTTCCATTCTGAGTCTTTCCCACTATAATCCTATGACTTGACTAATCCTTCTAATTTTCAAAGTTTCTCCCGTGACTACCAGTGAAACTTACCAATAGTAATGTGGCCTACAATATTTTCAACTGTGCCAACTACAATGGAGTGAAGAGTTCCACAATGTGTTTTAGGGTCTGAGGGAGACAAGTTTTTACCTTAAACTAGATGCTAAGTAAGCTGTAGATTTGCCCCTTTCCAACCCCTCCCTGGAGTACAGTGCCTGGCACACAGTAAGTATCTAATAAATGCTTATGAACTGATTTATTATTTAAAAGAAACAAATTCATCATGTGTAGCTATACATTTAAAGGGGAGGTTTCATTTCTGAAATTGAAAAAGAAAGCTATCTCTCTAAAGAATTTGTCTTACTTGTCTCTCTTTAATAAAGTTCATTATTTTGGGGAACTCTCAACCTTCTCAGAGTCTGTTGGCACACCAGTGAATGCAGGGAAAGAGGGTATAATCAGGTTCCAACATACTTAAGAAGAGATCCACATCACTTTGGTTAAGGTGGAAACAGGAAACTTGATTTATTGAAAAAAAACTATTACATTTTATTCCTTTGTTACACAGGTTTAAAATATTTAAAAATACCCCTTCCCTGGGCATTACAGTTAAATTATATGACATGTTTACTGGGCTCTGAGGAAATGCACAATACGTCATTTGATAGTATATTTCAAAGGGCTTTATGTATTAGAATCTCTTCCATAGAGGTTTTTTTTTCTTTTCTTCCTTTTAATCAACATCTATTCAAGTCATATATATTAGGGCAAAAAATAAAATTACACAAAAAGAATTTCTGCAAATATAAGAAGTAATTTTATTGCCATATACCGTAGCTAAAGTGGTCTTGGGAGGGGGGAGTAGAGGACATGGGAAAAGTTTGGACTTCATTACAAATTACAATAGTTTGAAGGCATCAACAGGGGGAGAAAAAAATAAAAAAAATTACAAAGAAATTAAAAGGACAAAATTCCTTCGATGAGAAACCATCACAGAATCACATGACCTAGATGAAAGTCACACGGTGTGAATGCAACCATTCTCTATGGCTTTTTTCTCTTGAGAAGATGAATTTGTGAGCTTTTGATTGTCTGCTACCTCTTGGAATATGACTGCTGACTAATCCAGGAGCTAGACTTTTCTTTGGCATGAACAACATCTATTTTTGCTTTATTGGAGGGGATTTGTGTGACCCCCTCAAAGAATCTGCTGCAATTTCCTAAGCTAGTACCATTTCCCAGGTTGGGATGAGTAGGCACGATGGGAGGCACCAAGGCAAAGCACCATAACAGTCCATATCCCAGCCTTCTGCAGCAAACTCAGCTACCATCCCAGTGGAATACCTTGGGGACTCTTGGACTCTCTTCCTTAAAACCAACTCAAGTTTCCCTTTTCACAGATGGAAAGGGCATCATGTGCAGGTAACTTTTCACAGTAAATGATCCCCTTGCCTTCCTGACTCCTGGAGTCCACCTTCACCTGCTTTTCCCAACTCAAACTCAGGCCCCTACCCCACGAGGAGGGACAAGCCACATCCATACATATATGGAGGGAGTGTTTCCACTGCAGAGATCCAAGGAGAGGAATCTGCAGAAGAATGCATCCGTGGCTTTTGCAGATGGAAATTCGAATTGCTTACATGGAAAGAAGGCTGTGTGAAAGCAGGGCTTCTGGCAACCATGCTAGGAATTATGAAGCTAATTGCACATTTCTCTGTCTGAGCTGTTTTTAAGGCAGCCCAGCTTAGACAGCTCACATGATAACTGGACAGTTCCATCTTCATTTCAGTACAATGAACAAACATAAATTAGCACCACAAACATTCAGGAACTGAGTACAATCTGGGATAATTACAACCAGAGAATATGTATGAATAGTCTTTTCCTTTTTTCCAAACCAAGTAAGTACACATAATACTTTCTACATGGGCATGATATGCTACCAATAAGACAATAAGACAAAGGCAGAGAGGGAGTATGGGCATGGGGAGAGGGCTTTCCACATACTGAATGGGTATGAAAATGACATGAATTTATGTTATGGTCCAGGGCATGAGGCACAGGCTATATAGGCAACTGCCAATGCACAGAAAGTAGGGAGAATGCATCATGACTGGGCACCCCCAGTGTTGTATTAAGGAGTTCTTAAGATAGCACCACAAAAGAAATGTTTAAAAAAAGCACCAATTTTCACTTATCATTTATAGAAAACAAGATTTCCCTGCCATATACATTCTCCCATCAGGATCTACAGGAAGAAAAAGGAAATGTTTTTTTTTTCGGAAATAATTGCAAATTAATTTAAACTTGCCTATGAAGGGAAACATGCATAGAAAAGGCAGAATTGGAAATTGGGTTCCTCTTTAGTTGTTGCTTTATTTTTTTCATTTAAAAACTAGAGTTGATGAAATGTCTCAGGGGCAGTGGCACCAACATGAATTTGTTTGTTTGTTTGTTTTGCTTTTGTCGTGGGCAGCCCACTCCAGCATGAATTCTTGCTTACTCGTACACTTTTCCGTTCTGTGGCAATTTCTCAGCTGAGGACTCCCGTTGCCAATTAGTGAAGGAGAGCAAGAATGTCATTCAGACGAGGTGTCCCTGTTTCTAGAGTTTCCCATTGGAATTGTGGTTTCATCTGCATGCATAGCGAGAAGCCAGGAATATTTAACATTTATAATAATCTACAATACAAATATTTACTTACAAACTTACAAAAATATAAGCACCTTTAGAACATGGGAAAGGTATGCAGAGAACGACATTTAGCAATCATCTTTGGGGGGATTTTTTTTAATAAATGGAGGCACTAACAATTGTGGAAATGACCTTTACAAAATTTGCTTCGAAACGTTTTTTGAAGGTCAAGTGAATCACACATTTTCAAGTTTCTTTTGTTATTTCTAAAAACAAAACATGGTCCATAAATACTGATTGGTTGCAAGCTGTAATAAGAAAAGTCTTTGCCCCACTTTTTTTCTTCTTTTGCCATGATATGTTGGAGTGGATGAATTGTGAAGTCCATAGAGAAACTGGAGAAACAAGCATTTGGTGGGATGTACAGTACTTGGCTTTTGATTGGCTGCCTGCCATGGATGATTCATCTAGATCATGTGATTTGGTTCCTGTTAGGGGGAGGGATTGTCTCTTTGCTTCATTCTCTTTCTTGGTTTTAGATTCAACACAGTGAGTGCAATGGCACAGTTGAATTCAGGTGGACTGGAAGGGGCTGGGGTGGATTTAAAAAGGAGACCATTTGCTGTCCAGTATCAGAACGCGCGTGTAACACGCAAAAAACAAAAAAAACAAAAACAAAAATGGTGAAATGAGGTTACGAGGTTGCTCATTTGGAGACTAGTTTTGGGTGGCTCTTAACCCATGAAGCAAGCTGGTCCCACTTCAAATCCAAATTTCTGTGAGGCTTCACCGAAGTCATTAAACATAATATCCACGATAGGCACTTGTTCCACTTTGGGGGAGTTGACTTCAAGAACAGTTTTCTGGTAGCCTTTCTTTGTCTAAAATTACATGGATAGGGAAAAGAGAGAGAGAGACAGAAAGACTGATTAAAAAGAAAAAGCCCAGTCCCGGGAGATTAGTGCAATCATCACATACAGCTGGCTTCCAGTGAAATGTATATGGGGTTACATGCTAACTAGATCATCTTAATGTAGTAGTCAACAAATGGTTGGCTGTTGTGCAGTTATGTCTGACTCTGCGTGACCCCATTTGGGGTTTTCTTGGCAAAGATACTGCAGTGGTTTGTCACTTCCTTCTTTACTTCCTTTTATAGATGAGGAAACTGAGGAAAAAACAAAATTAAGTGACTTGCCCAGGGTCATGCAACTAATAAGTGTCTGAGACTGGATTTGGATTCATGAAGATGAGTCTTCCTGACTCCAGGCCCAGCACTCTATCCACTGTACCACCTAGATATATTAAATAGTTTGCCAGGGAAAATCAAATTTGGACCCCGAGACAAATTCTCTTAAGGATTCATATCACTGTCCATTTATAATAGCAACGGGATAGAATCAAGTGTGGCTACCTGACTTCCCTGTGATCTAGCAGGCTAGAGTCCATTCATGTATGGGAACCACAAAATGTAGGACCATGAAACTGGAGGGGATCTTAGAGAGCACAAGTCTAGCATCCTTACAGTACAGATGGAGAAACAAGACTCACATAGAGGTGAGGTGGCTTGTACCAAGGCCGCACAGAATTAGTTGTAGGGCTGAGATCTAGGTCTTCTGAATTCTAGTCAATATAATAGTATTTCTATTAAATGACCATGATAAATTACTTAACAACTAATATTCATATAGCTTTTGAGGGGTTTTTTTTACAAACATAACCTCATCTGAGTTCCACAATAGCCCTTTGAGGCAAGTACAATCATTAATATTACTCCCCATTTTACAGATTAGGAAACTGAGACTCTGAGAGGTGACTCTGTGACTACATAGTAAGCATCACAAATGGGACGTGAACTCAGGTATTCTTGTTTTCATGTCTAGTGTGTTATCTGCCATGTCACATTGCTTCTTCAAGGTAATAGAAAGGTCAGTGAATCTGGCCTAATTTTAGGCAGACAGAACACGAGTATCTTCTACACTTTGAAATTTCAGGGAAGCTTGGGGGGAAGTATAGTAGACCGAGTGAGTATATCTGGAGGGTCATTTGGGAGGGTAGGGATTATACTAGATGACCTCTTAAGGTCCCTTCCAAGGGAAGGCTGTAGATTTGCTATAGGATTTGCTATGTAAAAATATAGACCGCTATCACTCCCCACCCCCCACCTTCTGAGTCTAAGATAGGGAATGAGAAATTCACAGTGATTCCAATGTAGTCCCTTCACCTCCCCAAGGAAGGGGCAGAAGTTGCCAAACATATATTCGCAATCTCATCAGAATTTATGGGCTGCGTGCCTATGATTACCAAAGTGTTTTGAGAGGACATATTTAAAGTTTGATCGAATCCTCAAGGGCTCTGACTGTTTTACTGGGCTGGCTGGTCACCCCATTATTTCAAAAACATAAATAACTATTATGGTAGCAACAATGTTCCCCCTGGGGCATGCAAAACTGCACAAACAAGTAAATTTATGCGATACAGCTTTTCAGCCCATCACACTCCATGATTTGTTTCTCTCCAAAGGAGTGGGCACATCCCAGCAACTGTGCCCATCAGGGCAATAAGATCAGTGGTTAACACATCCAAATAATGGCCCAGGAATTAGAACCTCAATTCCTTTGGTATTTGCCATTACAATACAAATCAATTCAAGTCTCTTAGGTCACAGTGGGTATTCTAGCCTTATATGTGCCTCCTGCGTTTCTTTGGAAACTCCTAGTCTAAGGAACTAGAGGGGGCCAGGAGGGAGAGGTGGAATTCACCAACATAATAGCTAGTTGGTCAGTCAGGGATGATTTGGCCATCTGTGGTAGGCTAAGGGGCATGGTGGGGGCAGGGACTGGCAGTATCAGAAAATGAAACTAATGAGGGTAGGAAGCTAGATTGTGTATTGCCTAAGTAGAGGACTAAGACCTTAAAATGTCTTCCTCTTAGGTCTGGCCATTACTGGCTAAAAGTGAATATTACATGTTGGGGCTGTTCATATATGAAGCAGAGAAAACCAATGCCTGAGTTTACTGGATCTGAAGGGAGAGACAAGAAGGGAAAAGAATGGACTCATGATAGAAACAGAGTCAGAGGAAGTCAGAGGATCTGTATTCAAATCCCACCCCTGCCTCTTACTATGTCAAATCATTTAACCCCCTTGGGTCTCAGTTTCCTAAAATGTAATACACCGAATTTCTGAATCCCCTTCCAGCTCTGACTCTATGAACCTATGATTGTTTAAATTACACACCAAGCACAAGAGAAACCCTCATTGAATATTATACAGGAGGAGTTTAGGACCAATGATAAACCATCCTACTTTATGCAGTGAGAAGAAAATAAATGGAACTTATTCCCCTGAGAGGAAGGATGGGTTGGGATTATAAACAGATTTGGGGTAAATTCCTGGAAAAGAAGTTTATGGTGAGTCATTATGTAAAGTAATGGTGCTTGGGGACATGTCTAGACTGTAATTAAACATTAAGAAGAGCGACAACAGTCTTGGTCTTCCCCAAATGGAGCCCTTTGAGGCCCTTCCCAGAAACCGGGTCCTCATAGTCTTGTGAGCCTATGGAAGAGCTGATGATAGGAGGGTTAGGTATGGGGAGGACCAGAGACTAGTTCCCATTTTGGGGGTCTTCCTCTCTCCCAACTGACCAATAATTTCTTATCTAATCTAATGACCTTCTCTCAGTCTTCATCCTGACAATCTTCCTGACACCACTGAACACCACTGACCACCTTCTCTCCCAAATACTCTTTTCTCTCTGGGTTTTGGGTCTCCTGGTTCTCTTCCCTTCCATCTGGCCACTACTTTACAGTCTCTCTTCCTGGATCTCCCACTAACTGAGTGTTTCCCAAGGTTCTATGCTATGCACTCTCCTCTTTTCTCTCTACAATTTTTCTTAGTGATCTCTTCAATCCCTAAAGATTCAATGCTCATCACTCTGCTTATGATTCCCGAATCTAAATGTCCAGCCCTAGTTTCCCTTCTAAGCTCCAGGCCCAAATCACCAACAACCTACATTTCAAATTAGATGCCTCACTGACAACTCAAACTCAGCACCTCTCAGACAATTACTAGTTGTGCAATCCTGGTCAAGTCATTAACCTTTCACAACCTGGGTTTCCCAACCTATAACATGGACATAATAGTAGCACCTACCTACTAGGGTTATTGTGAGGATAAAATCAAATAATATAGGGAGACAGCTCTGAAAACCTTAAGGTTCTATGTAAGTATGAGCTATTATTGCTATAATTCCTTGACTCTTCATTTTCATTCACCTAATATATCTAATAAATTGTCAAGTTCTAGTGTTTCTCCACAATACTTGGAGTTTATGTCCCCTACTCTCCACCTACACGACTACCATCTTAGCTTGACCCCTCCATACCTCTTGCCTGGACTACTGCATTGGCCTCTTAATGAGCCTTCCTCTCTCAAGTCTCTCTCTAATCTATTCTCCGCACAGGTGCCAACACAAATTTTTTTTTAAAATACGTCCCCTCCCTCCTGACTCTATAAATTCCAGTAGTTCCAGGATACCTTGCAGATCAAACATGAAGTCATTTTGGCATTTAAAGTTCTTCACAACCTGCCCTCTCTGTCTTTCCAGTTGGCTTATTTATCACTCTGCTTCTCTCATTCCATGGTCCAACCACACCGGCTTACTTGCTGTTTCTCACCAATGATGCTTCACCATCTACCTCTGTGTCTTTGCGATGGCTGACCCGTGTTCAGAATGTTCTCCTCCTTGCATCCATCTTGGAGAATCTCTGCTTCCTTTTAAGCCTCATCTTTAAGCATCACTTTCTTCAGGAGGTCTTTTCTGTTACTCTCACCTTCTACTTCGTTCCTCTCGAGGTCACCTTCAATCTACTCTCTGTACCTTGCGCACATCTATACACATTGTCTCCCCCCTTAAACTGTAAGATCCTTGAGGGTAGAAGCCATTGAAAATGTCTTTCTTTTCTTCCAGTACTACCATCATTTAGCACAGTGCCTAGTTTACAGCATGTGTTTGAGGAGTGTTTATTGATTGATTTCTTCTTTTGAAACTAGTCTTGCTGACCAGCTGCCAGGCTCAGTTGTTTCTACATTGCAGGATGGCAAGGGCTATAAGTGCCTTATAAATTCTGACAGCCTCATACAGCCCTAGGCTGTATCCTAGTCCTACTTAATAGTCCTAGAATTGGCACAAACCTGGTTAGGAAGGCAATGGAATGTGTACAAAGTTGGAAATTCACCAAGGGTATGTGGAGTGAGCTGAAAGGCTACTCAATGTTTTTACTGCTAAGCTATTGGTAGAGAGAAAAAGGTTGGCTTAGGTGAGTTGTAGATAAAGTGCTAGACCTGGAGGATGGAAGATCAGCCTCAGATACGTACTTAGTCATGTGACTTGGACAAGTCACTTAATCTTTCAAACTCAGTTTACTTCTCTGTAGAATAGGAACGGCCACGGCATGCGTATCTTACATTGCAATGCAAGACGCAAATGAGTTAACATGTAAAGAGTTTTGCAAACCTTGGAGCATGATATAAATAATAATTATTTATTATATTTAATTTATTATATTTAATATAATTATTCATTAAAATTAATATGCTATAATATGATATAATTATTTATTGCAATAAATTATAAATAATAATAGCTAACATTTATATGGTGCCCTAAAATTTGCGAAGTGTTGTGCATGTATAACCTCATTTGATTCTGATGTACTATTATTATTCCAATTTTACTGAGGCTTAAGTGACAGGTTGAGTGACTTGCCCAGGGTCACACAACTAGTAAGTACGTGAGTCAGGATTTGAACATGGGTGTCCCTGAATTCAAGTCCAATAATCTTACTTGCTGGGCCACCTAGCTGCTTAAATATTAGTTATTAAATATGAATAAGTCAATATTAATTATCTTAAAAATAACTATTAAAGGTTCTAATCTTTGTTCTAACAAAGTGACCTTGTTTATTTCTTCAATTCCTTATTTTGAATGTCAGGGTAGATCTCCTTCAAACCAATTGTTTTATCACATTTTTCAGTGTAATTATTTCCTTCCTTGTAGATTGGCTCTGCCAGCTTGTCTGTACCCCAGGCTAGACTCAGGAACCTCTGGCAGAGATGAAAGGTATTGAGTCTCTCTAGGCTCAGAGGCCTTGAAAATCAATGGTCTTCTACAGCTTTCAGAATTTAGGGAAGAGGGAAGAATGCTCTTATCTCTTTAAAACAGTGGTAAGAGAATTAAGGACGCCAATCGAATTGTGCTCTTTTGCCCAAACTGCATTGTCTCCTCACATTGAATGAAGAGCACAGCTTTATTGGGGCCTATCTGGAGCTTGCAGCTTCTGGATACTTTCTATCAGGAGTTGGAGTAGCTGTCATATCCTAAGAGTAAGATCCTCTAAACCCCTCTCTAACTATGATATATCTACATTTAGCTATTTCTTTTGGCTAACATAGTCTCCAAGATGCCTCCATTCCATATGTGCTTTCATAACACAAGTCTTACCTTGCAGAGATGAATCAAACCCTAGCACCTATCCACATATGAGCTGATAAGACAAACAGTGTGTTATAGCGGGTACATTGTCATTCAGAGATGCATGAAGAAAAGATCCATTCTTTATCCTTCAGTCAAAATTTTGCAACTTTTTGTACAAAAACCTGGATTTCAATTCTGATCTCTCTCTCATGGGAATGCATGTACCACCCTACAGATATAAAGATATGGTCCCTAAGCCACTGTGAGTAGGACTTCAAGATGTTTCCCCAGCAGTTGGGTTGGAGTGAGTTCTCTAAATCCTGTCCCCTTTTTGACCAAAGGGATGCATGCATATATGTGCATGATAAGTATAAGTCTGTGTGTGTCTATGTACATATAAATATATATACAAACAAATACACTCATCATGCATATATGCAATACACATACCTTCATATACTATGTATGTGTGTGTGTGTGTGTGTGTGTGTATGAAGCAGTGTTGCAGAGTGAGTAGAGAGCTGGCCTTGAAACTAGGAAGACCTGGGCCCAAATCCTGCCTCTGATACTTACAGGCTGTGCAAATTTGGACAAATTACCGGATCTCTCAGTGCCCTAGGTCAGCGGTGTCAGACTCAAATAGAAACAGGGCTACTAAGTCATATATAAGGATTCCTTTGGGCTATATATTGACTTGGAAAGCCACATAATGACATTATCTATGTTTTATTGTATTTTTATTTATTTTGTTAACTATTTGCCAATTCAATTTTAATCTGATTCAGGCTGTGTTTGACACCTCTGTTCCAGGCAATTTATATGATTATAATTTATAGAGATGATATTGACTTGGATTAGCAGAGGGAGATTCCTCAGTTCAGTCCATAGCTAATCCCATAAATCTAAATGTTCATCAACTTGTCCAAATCCTTGATCTTGGCCCCAGTTGTAGGGTGTGCTGATCATGGTGCCAATGAGATACTTACTGCACAGCCATCCATGAGAGCTCTGATGTAAGGATTGTTGTCATAGGACATCTCTTCATCATTAGAGCCCAAGAAGCGAATGGCTTTGTCATAGCTGCCCGTGGTGGCATCCTGCCAAGCGACTGATTGGTAGCAGTTGTAAGTTATGTTCTGACGTGCTGAAGCACTGAGGAGCCTGAGGAACGTCATCTGTACCACTCCGACTGGATTCCCCTCTGAGTCCACGTAGGAGAGCTAAAGGGTATTGGAGACAAGGAGGGACAGGAGAAACTAGACAGTGATATAACAATAACAAATGACTCATAAAATCCTGGCATTTCTATATAGTGCTTTGTGCTTTCCAAATTGCAGTACCATTTTTTTAATATCATTTGAAATACAATGTAAAACCAGAGTTGAACATCTTTGAACCACATTAACACACCTGTAAGCCTTTTTTAAATGGAAACAAAACCATCTGTTTTAGGAATGCACAGGTTCAAAAGGTACTGTCTGATTGTATTTCATCATGGACTGCATCATGCTCCATTCTGACCCCTCAGTGATCTCTTATTCACTTCTTTATTGGATGGTAGATGACCCTGTTTTATCCAAACTTTGTATCCCATTCAGTGCTGAACACAGATAGCGCATTATGCAGAGTAGGGGCTTTATAAATTTTTCTGAACATTGTCCAATAAATGAATGAATTCTCATTGACCAAAGCCTGAACAGTCAAAGCTCAAGGATCATCTTAAGTCTCACGATTGCTACAAAGCTTTCCTTGACCACCTCATCTCTGCATCATCTCTCCTCTGTATGAATTTCTAAGTATTTGATGTCTGTAGTTTGGCTATCTTGCCCTATATTTAGGCTGTTTTGTGTATGTGATTCTCATTTCTCCAATGAGATAAGATTTCAAAGACACTCTTACATTTCCTTTATCCTTTCGAGGGGTCATACTTAAACTTCTGTACCTTTCATAGTCTCTAGATCAGGAATCATGTGGCAACAACAATAACAATTTACATTTTTCTTTAAATTAAGGGTTGCTCTAATTGTCTTTAGATCATACAAAGAGCAGGTAGTTCTGAAAATTTGGCTTAAAGCAACCAGGATGAGGACCTTGGAGAACAAATCTGTCATATTGACATGAGACCTATAGCTTCAATTCAATAGGGAGTCATCCACCCTCAAGGACAGGGTAAGAAATATCTGGGTCCAGGGGCAGATTTTTGAGAAAGGGTCTCCTATTCCACAGCAAATTCTGTCCCACACTAACTAGGATGGATATCAGATAACTGAAAGGCTTGGTGACATCTTCCAAAGTGGGCATGCTGCCTCATAAGGGTGCCATATAACCAGAAGGCTGCATTTCCGTGTTAGAAGAAGGAGAGAGCAGGTGATAGGAACACTGGTAGCTTAGAGTTTTATGGACCATCAATACTGCCAAGTCTCCAACATTCACACCAAAGGGAAGGGAACAACCGAAAGAACATCCCTGAATAATGGTCAATATCAAAAGCATGCCTATTAGGCTGCGGATTATACTGTGGATTTTCCTGTATTTTGGTGATAGATTCATCCTAATTGGGTCTTACTTAGGATCATAGAAAAGTGAATTTGCATTCCTTAAGCCCACTCTAACAACGGGATTGGGAATGTTCCCAGAAGGGTGAAGTTAGCCTGAGGCTTCATATTTTTAAACAACTTTTGAGATCGCAAAATTGTTAATCAACAGCCCTTAGCTTAATAAGGCAAAAATTGCTTCATTTGTGCCACTGGAAAATGAAGGGTAGAAACCAAAACTCAATTTAAAACATGAGAAGATGCTCTGTTTCAATGTCCCTGCCAACAGAACTGGATTGAATATGTTGGAGCCCCATCTGAAGAGTGACACTTGGGCCTTGGTCCCTTTGGCACATTCTGGGGAAACTGCTTGGGGAGTCAAAGAGTGCTGACATCTGGAAATCTCAGTATCCTTCTGATATACGTGGCTCCTCCGTGCAGTCTTTACAACCCCATCTGTATCAAGGAAAATATCTCCAATAGGCAGACTCTGGCCTGTCATTCCATTCTTCACAGATGGATGCATATTTTCCCCATCTACAGTTACAGCTGGGTTGCTTGGCATTGAAAAGGGGCTGGTTTCCTAAATCTCCTAGGAAAAAATAATCCCAGAGCCTGGAGAGACAATAAAAACACTCTCTAAGCTTTCCCTAAAGAATCATGGAACAATGGTCAGGGGAACAAAGGTCATCCTCCTTGACTCCATTAGCAATAGATAGATGGGTGATAAAGCAATTTTCTAATATAAGGTAGTCATCATTTAAACAGCTTATTAATCAAAGACTATTTGTTGATGTCTCCTATATTTGGGGCACCATTCTGGACAGTGGATGAGAAGGGAATACAAGGAAATATGAGATACTTAAGGAATTTGTAATCTAGACATGTAGTAAACATAAAAATACATGAAGAGATATCATGAAACAGGGCAGCGCATAAGTGCCAAATGGCATTTGGTCATCATGTCAAGGAGTTGTGATTTCATGGGTGAAGGAATTCCCTCCACCCATATGGTTGACAACCTGTTGATATAATTTTGTATTTAAATCTTAGTTGTCTGGGAGGCAGAGATGTTCATAGGATCATAGATATAGAGCTTGTTGGGGACTCAGGGGTCATCTGGTCCAATCTCCTCATTTTACAGATGAGGAAACAGGCCCACAAAGGTTAAGTGACTTGCCCAAGGTCACATAGGTAGTAAATTTTAGGGATAGAATTTGAACTCAATGTTCTTTGATTTTAGAACCAGTGTCTTTTCCACTATACAACAATGTTCACAGGAGAGATCAATTCTGCCTAGAGTAATCAAGGAAATTTTTATGAAGGAGCTGGAAACTGAATGGGTTGGGAAGAGCTGGTCAAGACAGATGCCTAATTCATGTTAACAGTTGTTTTCTAATTGGGTTGAAATCCTAAAATGGAGTGAAAGGTAGCTGGTGATTGATTCTGTTGGCTAAATCAGGAGCTGCTTAATTCCTGTGTTGGTGAGATGCTTGAATCCTGATGAGTTAGAAACACAGGTTTCTGAGGCATCTACAAGATGTGACCAAGTCTTTTCCCTCCCTAAACAAAAACTAGACATTAAATAAAGATGGGTCAAATCCAGTGGGGAAAAAAAGATCAAACCAAACCATGGTGTTTGGGGTTGAAAGACTTGAGTTCAAATCCTAGTTCTGGTTTGTGACCTTTAGTAATTCATTTCATTTATGTGGGCCTTGATTTATTCATTAGTAAAATAAGGGATAAATACGATGATCCCTAAGATCCCTTCAAATAATAACATGGGGTGATTTTGTTTCAGACCACAAAACACACAAATATCCTATTATTATTTTACTATTATACTTTCTGAAGATGTGACTATCTCTTATTTAATTTCATGGCATTTCTCCACCCTACAATTACCCAACTTTAAAAGTCAAGATGAATTAAAACTAATTTTTCTTTGACCATGTGTTTTTTTGGGGGGGCAAGATTTAGGGGAGAATTTTGTGACCCTGTAGACATCCTTAGTTGGGGTTGCAGATTCGTTACTAGGAATCATTTCCTTAGACAGCAACACTTCTGCTCCTTCCCTTTATTTGAAAACAAAACAAGTGTTCAGCGGTCTCAGTGGTCCCTACCTGAGTTTATGGCCCTAAATGGTTATGCTAAACCAAGTTCCAGGAATATATAAGAAAAAGAATGATATACAAACCAGAGATCAGGATCCGGCTGGGTGGTCCTTCTGAGAGGGAAATATGACTGACTATGAGAAAGAATGCATGCCAGAGGGAAGAGAACAGAAGAAAATCACTAGGGCACAGAAGGATCTGAAACAGGAAGCTGCTCCTTCAGGGGCAGTCTGTCAACAGGATAGAATTTTCACGAGACACCACCTTCCTTTTTGGGTTGCATCTCTGTATGGGAGGGCCACCACAGCTCAATGGGATGAAGTCCTTTCCCCAGGTGGAGGAACAGAAGCCCCCAGGAAATTTTAGTTCCATGTGCTATGTCTGTGACAGCAAGGATAAACTATAATATCCCACAAGCAGTGGCCCTCATTGAAAATTCATTCAGGCATCTGCAGGTGCTGACGAGGGGGTGAGGGATAATGATTTGGAAGCAACAATAATAGAAGCAGGTATTTTCCTTTGAATTTTTGAGTTTGGTCAGCTGTCTGACTAAAGGTCAAAGAAAGCTTTGGGATATTCTGAGTAATGACTGGGAAATGAATAGCACACCATGGTCTCCTTTAATGGACTTCTACAAGGAGAGGATATTGGCGAACAGTAAAGAGTGTTCTAGGATCTGTGGGAACTTGGATATTGGGGGAACTTCCCCCCCGTAATTCTGTTCACTCCCTCTCAGAGCTATAATGCAGACCACAGTGATTCCCAAAAGTGGAATAAAGTACCCCTGGCTGCATGACCCCCTTTGTAGATAGCAGAAAGGGAGCTTGTCATCCCTGGGTCTGTAGGGATTTAACATCCTCACTCATCCATCCACCTCACTGTCCCCTCATCCCCATCTCACCTCCTCTCAAGTTACTACTATTTATCAAGTGTTAATTCACTTCCAGATCATTCTGTGTTTTGGTGACTGTTTTCAGAGAAGGGTGCAAAGGAGAGAAAGATCAGAAAGAAAGCAAGAGAGAATGAAGACAGGACAAGTCTGCAGTGCAAAGGCACAAAAATAAAATAACAAGAAGCCTCTTATATTGTGGCAAAGGAGAGCCCTGAAGGTGATGGGCGACTGGCTGACATGGTTGGGTCTTTGTTTATTTGCCTTGTTTTGGGCAGAAGGAGAAAGAAACAGAGTATGAGATATTAATTATTAGCCAATGAGGTGCTTGGAGGTTAAGAAATGAGAGACAACCCATGAAGAGCTGACAGATTAAAGGCTGGCTCATAGCCAAGCTCTTGGAGGAATTCTACAGAACTATGACATGAGGGTCAGCTGTGTGCACCCTCAGGAGGAAAGGAATGGGTACCAGGGCCACAGGTACCTATGGTTTCTTTGGGGGTGGAATTGCTAATCTTCATAGCTTGGATTCCTGGGCAAGAAAGCAGTTCTTAAACTGGTTCTGAGGGTGAAGTGGAAAGGTCTGAGGAAGGAACCAGAAGGAGAAAGGTGTAGGCTGTAGACACTATTTCTTGACCTTTCTCTATTCTAGAAACTTTCTCTATTTCCACATTGACAATGGGAGCCAAAGTAGGGGAAAAAACCTATGTGAGAGGCAGTGACTTGGATAACATGGCATTCTGCCTCACATATGAAAGGAAAGTGACCATCTGAACCTCAAAGGCAGAGGTAGACCCATGTGTATAAGGCAGAGAGAATCTCTACCAGGTCTACACCGTCTAGAGGATGGTCTACATTTGTCCAAATCAGTTTTTTTTCTTCTGAGTAAAAACTCATTTGCTGGAGCCCGTGTTTCTTACACATTTCTGAAGCCACACCTAAGGTCATAACATAGTCAGTACTCCCAAATAATTTAAACTATTTATATAGAGCAGAGAGATGAATCCAATCCTATCCATTACTGTTGGAAGCTTCTGTGTCAATGAGAGTTCAAGGAAGAAGAACAGAGGTACTTGGGCACTTGGGCACAGAAATAGGCTGAGAAGATGAGAGGGGAGTTTTGTCAGGAAGGATCCCACTATTGGAAGAGGTCTAGAATGAATTTCATTCTGTCCATAGGCTGGCACTGGACAGAATGAAATCCTCCCACGAAATGTTTGCATTTGATGCACAGGCTGCTTGCTAGAGAGCCCCTGTACTTTGGCAGACTATGAGTCTCGTTCCTTAACGGTGCCCACTCCCAGCTGCCACTCTGGACTCCCTGAGCTCTGATGAAACTAAATTTAAAACCTGCCTCCCACTCCCAGTCCAGATTTAACTTTAGACTGGCGTGGCTTGGGTGGGGATGGGGTGGGGTGGGGAACTAGAGAAAGGTAGGGAGAAGTGTGGCATCTTTTCTCAGAATTCCACCCAAATGCGAAGAAGTTTGGCCAAACCTGTAATGGCAAGTGCCCACCATGGTTTTTAGTCCAACATGCAGAATGCCGTGAGTTTGGCCATGTCCAAAGCAGGCATGGGCCAAGAGGGCCCTGCCGAGGTTAGCCACTTACCATAGAACCTCGCTTGTACTGACTATACCAGGTAGAAGGCTGCTCTTTGGGCCAACGGGCCATTTTACTCTGTAAAATACGAGACGGGGTGGGGTTTAAAGCCAACACTGCAAAGAGGTGAGGGGCTTCCTTACCAGTTTACCACGCTTGAATTCACTGAACCAGGAGCCTGGGTTTTCCTTGGGCCAGGAAGTAATTCTGGCCTAAACACATAGCAAGGGAGATGGAAAGGGAGAGAAACAGAGAATACAAGAGTTAATTCTCCTGCCTCAATGAAAAATTGTCCAACTTTCTTTAAATCAATATCCTCAAAGTTTCCACCAAATATGATCCTTCAAGACCGTATTAGGTTTGGTACTCTCACGACCCTCAGTACTTCCTACCCCTCTGATTGGAGAGCTGGAGAGTGGAATACAGATTTTCTCCCAAAGCCTCCATTTCAAGAGGGCTCACAGAACTGTCAACTCTTCATTTCTTACCTACTGTGTTCCTTGGACCGGACCCCAACATAACTCACTCCTCCACCCCACCCTCTAATTTCTTCAGCTTTCTTTTGTGGGCTTTCTTCTCGAATTAGGTTGTAAGCTCTTTGAGAGGAGAGATTTTCTTTTTTTCTTATTTGTATCCCAGCTGTTAGCACAGTGCCTAGTACATAATAAATGTTTATTGACTATTTCCATACAGAGTCAGCCTCATATATTTTCCTTTACTGCAAGAACTATTTATGAGATAGCAAAATGGCTCTATCCTTGCATTCTGATGTCCACCACCCTCACACCTCACAACTGGCTTATCTTAATTCGAGACAGAACTTAGATGAAGTTCTATCATGAGACAATCATTCTTTTGGCTTAAGATAAATGAAAATGCCACTGAGAGGGCTACATATTAGCCCAATACCAATCATTAATGAGTTATTTAGTGTCTTTTCAACTTGACCAAGACTTACTCAGAGTAGCCCCAAACTGGAAAGACTAGGACTCAGAAGGGGTAAATTAACATGGAGAGAACCACAGCACCAGGAAGGGTAGGTCTGTAATGGTTGCTTTGGACAACGAGAAGGCAGAGTAGGTACATTGCCCAGTACTACCAGGGTGCTGAATAACCAACCTGACCAAAGTTTGTGGAGGATGTATTCCTGATTTAGGGGTTCTTGGATAAAATCCACTAAAACCTCAATGCTTCCCCTATCAGCATTCACGGCTGGTATTAATGCACTCATTTTTAAAGCTTCCTTTGCAATAGTCCCTTCATCGCCTGTGCTTAATGACACCTCTGCTTGGGAAATGGCCAAAAGCATCTATCTGCTTGGGTTATTAAAGCCCTGGTTGCACTGCAATTAAGCTCTTTTCCATCCTAATGCTTCCCCACACCTGGTACAATAACCTCATGGATGTGTGAAGTTCTTCAACAGTGCTCTAAGGACTGGCCTGTCACTCTATTACTGTTCTCTTGATTTTCCTCACTTCACTCCATCAGATTCCTACAAGTCTTCCAAGATTTCTCTAAAACTTTTCATCATTTCTAATGGCAAAATAACGTTTCCTTAAATTTATATATCCTAATTTGTTAAGCTATTCCCTAATCCATGGGCACCACTGCAAGCTTCCAATTCTTTGCTACTATGAAAAGAACTGCTATAAATATTTTGAACATATGGGTCATTTTTCATCTTTCTTTGATCTTTCTGGGCTATGTATAGGCCTATAGCTATCACTAAGACAAAAATTATGCAGAATTTAGTAACTTTTAGGACATGGTTTCAAATTGCTTTCCAGAATGGCTGGACCAATTCACAGCTCCATAATGTTATCATGCCTTTTTCTCCTACATCTCCTCCAACATTTGTCATTTTCCTTTTTTGTCATGTCTGAGGTGGAACCTCAGAGCTGCTTTAATTCACATTTCTTTTATGGTTAGTGACAAACTTTTGCTTCATATCTTCATAACTTGAATTTTCCTTTGAGAACTCTCTGTTCATCTCCTCTCACTATGTATTTATTAGGAAATTTGATTGTTGTTTCAGGAGGCAGTCATTGTTCCTGACAAAGGGATCCTTGGACCAAGAAAGTCAAGTTATCCCTTCTCTCCTAGGAAGCAGGACATGGGTCATCAGTGTGATCTGAGGGGGTCTATTCTATTCTGCCTTTGTACTCCCAGAGCTGAACACTGCACCAGACACATAGTAGGTATTTAATGAATTCTTGTTGATTGATTGGTACTGACATTGGAGGCAGAAAGTCCACAAGGCTAACAGAATGAAGCTGGATTGGTGTCTGCAATGAGCAGTGGGAGGAAGGGAAGAGAAAGACATCCTCTCCTCAGACAGGCATCCGGTCATGATTCATGAAGGGATTCGTGCTCAGAAACAAGCTCCCTCCATGCCCTTCTTGAAGTGTCAATAATTCAAACTCTCACTCCTCTGACCTTGTAGAGCCTCTGAATCCAGACATACTAACAAAACAGCAAAGGAAAGAGTTCCCTGAGAGGAGGGATAGGGGTCTCACTGAAATGAGTCACTTTTCTGCTTCCCTCAAGGTCTCTTACCTTTCTCATCTTTGTTTTGAAAACCATCCAGAATCAAAAGTTAAACTCAGGTAATTTCCATTTAAGATTATTTGCCTTGTCTCAGAAAAAACTGTCTTTAAGACCTCTCTAGGAAAATTGTTTTCTATTCTGGAAAGGCCTGTAATCTCATACTCAATCATTTTCCTTACATTTTATGTTAGTGATACAAATGGATATTTCCTGTGCTCCCTTCACCTTCCCCAGATCTTACCTTGCACTTCCATTTTGGATCATAGGATCCTAAGTCTAGAGCTAGAAGAGACCTCAAAGGATCTCTCATTTTACAGATCTGGAAACTGAAGCTTAGGGAGGGTAAGCGAGTTGCCCAAGGTCACACAAGTAGCAAGGGTCAGAGGTAAGATGTGATGACAGGGCCTCCAACTTCCAAGACAGTATGTTTTTCATTTTACTATATTTCTAGACCATTACAGTCATGTTATCATTGGGCAGTAAAAGACCATCCTCATAAATCCATTTCTATGAGACTGACACTAGATACTTTACCTTTATGACTAAGAGACTCTTCAAAAATTTTGTCATTATGAATTCATTGCCTCCCCAATTTAACCCCCCCCCAAAAGGCAAGAAAATATTCTTGGCCTCTCAGGGAGAGCTGAACTATAAATGGAAGGCATTACTTTACTAGCATATCTTGGTGCTTATGAGAAATATTTCATTCTAATTTATCCACAAAGAGGCTGGTCAGGATGAATAACTGGCAACCAGAGGAAGCTGAAAATAGTGAGATATTTTCTAAGTTAATTTAATTCTTGGAATTGAGCCAAGCTGACAGAACCTGGAACCAGACAAGGCAGGTTGTGAGACTTGGGGTTTTGTGTTTGCCATATGAATTTTCCCACTTGAATCACAGGCTTTCAAAGGTTTGAAATTTCAAAGCAGGGGAAATTTGAACCCAAGGTCCACAAATCTTCTGAACAGACATTACAGTCTAACCAGAGTTCTCCTAATTCTTATGACTAAAGTGAGTGCTATAATACAACCCATTCCCAAAATGATTTAGAGGGGGGATGGATTGTGGCCCAAGAGGAGAATTTGGGTTAAACACTACTCCCTCATCTTAGGACTTATTTCTCAATAATGAAGCTATGAAAGTTGCTTTAAAAGTTAGTATTCATAAGGATATGTATTTGTATATGTATGTACATTATATATAAAATATGTATATACATTATATATAAAAATACATACACATTTATATTTATACACACATATATACAGTATTTCTATATTCTGTATTTACACACATTCTCTCTATACACATGTATGTGCATGTGTGTTTGTATGTATGTATGTATATATAGACATATATATGTATATACATGTGTGCTTGTTTGTATGTGTGTATGTGTATGGCCAAAATGAACCCTTCAAATTTTAGGACAGCTAACTATGAAGTACTGAATCTGATATTCTTTTGAGGCCTATGAAAATCAATTTCACATAATGAAATAGAATTTCATATAATCAATTTCATATTGGGTCAAATAGAGGTCTGGCCAAGAAATATGGAGGTTGGGTTTTAGT
>CM053769.1:298498323-298513925 GCA_028658325.1 Potorous gilbertii | reverse complement strand
AGACAAAAATTCTTCTCCTCTCCATAAATCTGATAAATACACTATTCCTTGCTTCTCCAGTTTATTCATGGTATCAATCTTTATACCTAAATCATGTACCCATCTAGACTTTATTCTTGTGTACGGTGTTAGGCATGGGTAAGCCAATAATTCTTAAACTATCTCTTTTGAATCTATTTCCTGGTCAGTTTTTTTTAAAGTGAGATATTCTACATTTTTTTCTTTCTCGTTATCATTTCTTAAATTTTATATGATATTTTTCTTGATTTCTCATGGAATCATTATTTTCCACTTGCTCCAGTTCTAATTTTTAAAGAATTTCTTCTTCATTGAGCTTTTTTGCCTCTTTTTCCATTTGGTCAATTCTACATTTTGAAGAGTTTTTTCTTCAGTAAATTTCTGTACATCTCTTTTTCCATTTGGTCAATTCTGCTTTTTAAAGCATACTTCTCTTCCTTGGACTTTGTGCATCTTTTATCAATTGACTTATTTTGCTTTTTAAGGTTTTCTTTTCTTCAGGGCTTTTTTTGGTGTGCTTCCTTTACCAAGTTGTTGACTAATTTTTCATGACTTTATTGCATCACCACCATTTCTTATCCAATTTTCCCTGTACCTCTACTATTTGATTTTCAAAAACCTTTTTGAGTATTCCGGGAATTATTTTTGAGTCTGAAACCAATTCACATTTTTCTTTGAGACTTTGGATGTAGAAGTTTTTGGTTTGTTGTCTTCTTCTGAGTTTGTGTTTTGAAGTTTACTGTCACCATAGTATCTTTCTAAGGTCAGAATCTTTGTTTGTTTATTTGTTCATTTTTTCCAGCCTATTTTTTTAACTTTTAGCTTTATATTTTAATTGAACTCTGCTTTTGGAGTAAAGGAAGTATCATCCCAAACTTCAGGTTTTTGGGGTTTATTTTTCTGCATCTCTTTTCACAGTTGGTGTGGGAGCCTGTAAGCTTTCAGTTTATCCCAAGATGGTATGATCTAAGGGAGAAAAGGACCCCTGTAATATTCTGACCAGTTAATCAACCCCCTTAGCATCTATAAGCTAAGAGCCCTGCTGCTGATTCAGTTGCCCCCAAGTCTTGCTGCTAGATTCTCAATGCATGGCCGATATAGGTGCAGCCTGCACTAGATTGTGTTTTACTCTCGCCCAGGTGCGACAGATCTTTACTGCTGACCTTATGAGTTGTCTTAGGCTAGAAATTCTTTTCAACCCATCCTTTCATGGGTTATGCTGCTCCAGAATTTGTTTTGGGGCACTATTTAAAGTTTTGGAGGGGAAATTGGGAAACTTAAGGCAAATGTCTACCTTTTCTCTACCATCTTAGCTTCTTCCCCACCTTGGGTTTTTCCTCCTTTTTTGATGCTTTTTTGAGAGGAAGTTTGTAGAAAAGGCAATGTATTATATGGAATCTCTTTTCCACAGTGGGGTGGATTCCCTAGAGTTTAGACAGAAGCAATATGAGGATCCCTGATATTGGCAACATTCTATGGGACATGTTGTTATACATTTGATGTTACATGGTTTTATTATATGTTAAGGGAGAACTTTTTGTTATTTCAAATTGATATTTGGGTGTTTTATGTAATATTGCTTTTATTAAACTATGTATCAAGCAAGGATAATTGAAATTATGCCCATTGTTTGCTAAAATGCCTAACCTAGGTATAAGAGTCTATGCAGAATCTTCATGGTTCTTGTCCTTCAGGTGCACATTTATGAAGCAAGCATCTACTGTATGCAATTTACCATAACACTTTGAATATTCCTGATTTTATTTTGAGAATTGGTCTTCCTATCTTTCCCAGGCTAGAAGTAAAGGAGCCATTCACAGTCTTAATCAAACTGCTAATTGTCATGGAAGCTTTGATCTGCTTGGGTTATAATCTGGATTGCTTTGTTCCTCTTTAGGCATTTAGACCCTCACTCTCCAGAGTGCTCTCCATATTTGTTCTGGACAAACTATTAACACCTCATTGGTTTAGTCATCAGAACTCCTGAGCTCAAATGATCCACCAGCCTCAGTCTCCTCAGTATCAGGAATTAATGGTGTGAGATACTATGTCAAGTGATCTTAAACATTTTAATCAAATTCAAGCATACATGTATGTTAGAATGTATGTGTGTATATATGTGTATATATATGTATATATATATACACATTCATATTCATATACATATAGTATGTATGCCTCCTTATCCCACCTCTAAGAGTAAAACTCTTGAAGATTAGGAATATAAGTTTTTAAAAAGTTCTATTTTCCAAGCTTTGAGCATTATGCCTTACACATAATAAATGCTTAACAAAAATGTTTTGAATTGAATTGAAATCCAATTTATAACATTGTGCTAGACTTTGGAGGAGAAAAAAGTATAAGAGAAGGTATTCTGTCCTTCCACACTTCGTTGGATATAGTCACAGAAAGCCCAAAATGTAATCACAGGGTGTTAATGAGGTGTTAGACTAACTGATTCCTTTATAAGGTGCAAAGATTGTCTGAGCAAACAAATTACCCTTGCCCATGAGGGTTTTAAACGATAGATAGGGCAGCTAAGTATTATAGCAATTGATGAATGAGATGCCAATAGGGGAGGAAAGAGGATTGCTATCTCCTCTTCTTTTCTCCCTGCCCCTTCCATTAGACCCCTGGCAATCAAAACTTGGACCCTGAGGAGGATTAGATCCTGGGAACCACACCTGGAAACTCTGAAGAGTAAAAAGACTTTTAAGTCTTTTAAGACTTGTGTCTGACATACACACAACCTACAATGTGCACTACAACTGTACTCACTACAACTGTACTGTAAATTTGAACCCATTCTTCCCTTGGATGCTGTATGTTTTGGGGAAGGGTGCACCACAGCATTTAAGGTGGGAATGTTTTGTAACTATTATTCTTGCTTTGCCAGTAGAGGAACCACCTTTGAAAAGAGCCAATTGCAACTGGCTGATTGTTAATAAAAAGAACACAAGTTGAAACCAGCAAATTGCTGTAGTAAGAAGAGCCACCCCGCAAGGTTATCCTAGAAGCAAAGTAGCAGCAAAAGGGGAAGGTTTGGTAGGGGAGGCACTTCAATAGTAAGGGACAGCATGGTGATAACACAAAAGCATCTTCTGAATTGGTCCTTGGTATGCTAACTGCTGCAGAGGTTATCATTGCTATGTATACTGCCTCAGGATGGGAAAACCAAGAACTAATGGAAGAGCTTAGAAAGCATCCCTCATTTTATATATCGGAAAACTGAGAAACAGTGCTGTTAAATCTTGATGACCAACATGGAGCTAGGTCAGGAAAAACTGAAGTTGGAGTCAGGAAGACCTGAATTTAATTTTGTGGTGTGGGTTAGGTGGAAAAATGAAGTGAGTGTAGTTGTTGAATTTAAATATTGCCCTGTATATTTTCAGCAGGTTAAAAACAGTTACCCTATTGTACATAATCATAACTTCAAGTAGTATAAATTCAAATACATATGACTACTTTATAGAATTCATTGTTTGCACTAATCTGGACCGATAATTCCCATTGCTTGAATATTCTGGTCTTTTTGACCAAGATTGCTTGGAGGAAGAACAAGGGAGGTAGCTTGTTTAAGTTGGGTCTTGTCAAGCTTACTCTGCATAGCATCTGAACTTTTTGTTCCTCCATGCCTAGCCTATCCAGAAGTATGCAGGCCCTAAGGGAAACTTATTCATGCTAATTAGAGTATAAATTTGTAGCTTAAAGACCCAAACAGTCAATATAAAATAAGAGCATCCTTGCCTTCACAATCCTTATACTAAGAAAACCTTGGGCAAAGGGTGAAAGGGACATTGATAAAAGGAGGGGTAAATTTCACAGAGAATAGAACCATAAATTTAGAACAAGGAAGAATATTAGTGACCATTTAGTACAACTCCCTCATTTTCCTGATTAGAAAACTGAGACCCAAAGGGGTCATATGACTTGCCCAAAGTCATATGAATAAGTGGCATGATCAGGATTCTAATCCATATTGTCTGGCTCCAAATGCAGCCCAGTTCCACTGTGACACACCACTTCCTGTTTTGGATAAGATTCAGTACCTAGTCTCAAAACAAACCTGTTAGGGGGGTGAAGCCATGATGGTGGAGTAACAGCAAGAACTTTCTAGAACACTCCACCCAAATCCAGTCAAATACCTGAAAAAAATGGTTCTAAATAAATTCTGGAGCTGCAGATCCCACAGAATGATGGAGTTAAGCAAATCTCCAGCTCAAGACAGCCTGGAAGGTCACTGAGAAGTATCTATCACACCATTCTTAGGGCAAGGTGCAGTCCAGCAGGGGCTGAGCTGGTACAGATGGAACCTGAGTAGGTTTGGGGGGAGGGACTGAATGTTGGGTACCTGTGGCAGTTTCCATACTTCACTATCCCAAAATGTAGAGGACAAATTGGAAGGTCAGTGGAAAAAGCCTGTGGGACTAGTGTGGGAGAGTGGAGTGGTACAGCTCCATCCCAAGGGTGGCAGACAGAGTGGGGAGGGGGAGGAGGAACTTGCAGCAGCCATAGCAGCATCAAAGACAGCAGCAACAACTGTTTCTGGAGCTCTGAGCCCACAGATTGTGGGGGAATTGAATAACTAACAGTACACACCCCCCCCATCCACTGGCAGCCGAGATCCACCTTGACAAAGAGCCCAAAAGTCAAGTAAATAGTTGAGGAAAAGAGCAAAAACCAGAAAAAGAATCAGACTATAGAATTTTACTTTGGTGACAAGGAGGACCAAAATATACAAACAGAAGTCAACAAAGTCAAAGCTCCTCCATCCAAAGCCTCCAAGAAAAATATGAATTGGTCTCATGGAAAAGCAAAAATTGAGAAGAGAAATGAGAGTGATGCAAGAAAATCATGAAAAAAATGAGTCACTTGCTTGTTAAAGGAGACTCCCCCCCAAAATGCTGAAGAAAATAACACTTTAAAAAGTAGATTAACCCAAATGGAAAAAGAGATTTAAAAAGCCAATGAGGAGAAGAATGACCTGAAAAGAATTGGACAGATGGAAAAGTAAGTCCAAAAGCTTACTGAAGAAAATAATTCCTTAAAGATTAGAATGGAGCATATGGAAGCTAATGACTTTATGAAAAATCAAGAAATTATAAAACAAAACCAGAGGAATGAAAAAATACCAGACAATGTGAAATATTTCATTGGAAAAACAACTGACCTAGAAAGGTGAGACAATTTAAAAATTATGGGACTACCTGAAAACCATGATCAAGAAAAGAGCCTCGACATCATCTTTCAAGAAATTATCAAGAAAACTGCTCTGATATTCGAGAAGCAGAGGGCAAAAGAAATATTGAATGAATCCACCAATTGCCTCCTGAAAGAGACCCCAAAAGGAAAATTCCTAGGAATATTGTAGCCAAATTTCAGAACTCCCAGGTCAAGAAGAAAATATTGCAAGCAGCCAGAAAGAAATAATTCAATATTGTGGAAATATAATCAGGATAACACATGATCTATCAATTTCTATATTAAAGGATTGCAGGGCTTGGAATATGATATTCCAAAAGTAAAAGGAGCTTGAATTAAAACCAAGACTCACCTACCCAGCAAAACTGAGTGTAATACTTCAGGGGGGGACATGGTCATTTAATGAAATAGAGGACTTTCAAGCATTCCTAATGAGAAGACCAGAGCTGAACAGAAAATTTGACTTTCAAACACAAGAATCAAGAAAACCTTGAAATGATAAACAGGAAAATGAAATGATAAGGGACTTTAAAGTTGAACTGTTTGCATTACTACATGGAGAGATAATATTTCTAACTCTTGAGACTTTTCTCAGTATTTGGGTAGTTGGAAGGATTATATTCATAGACAGAGGGCACAGGGTGAGTTGAATAGAAAGGGATGGTATCTAAAAAAATAAGGAGTAAGAGAGGAATATATTGGGAGGAGAAAGGAAAAATAGAATGGAGTAATAATCTCTCAGATAAAAGGCAAGAAAAGACTTTTTCAGTGGAGGGAGAAAGGGTGGATGTGAAAGGAAAAAAGTGAACCTTATTCTCATCATATTTGGCTTAAGGAGGGAGCAATATGCACACTCAATTTGCTATGAAAATCTATCTTACCCTATAGGAAATTAGGAGAGAAGCAGGGTGGGGAATGATAGAAAGGAGGGCAAATGGGAGGAGGGGTAATTAGAAGTAAACACTTTTGAGGAAGGACAAGGTCAAAATAGAGAATAGAATAAATGGGGGTAGAATAGGATGGAGGGAAATATATTTAGTCTTTCACATCATGACTTTGCATAACTATACATGTATAACATATATTGAATCGTCTTCCTTCTCAGTGGGGATGGGTGGAGAGGGAGGAAGGGAGAGAAGTTGGAACTCAAAGTTTTAAAAACAAGTGTTAAAAATTGTTTTTACATGCAACTGGGAAATAAGATATACAGGCAATGGGGTATAGAAATCTATCTTATCCTACAAGAAAATAGAGAGGATGGGAATAAAAGAAGGGAGGGGTGTGATAGAAGGGGTGGCAGATTGGGGGAAGGCATAATCAGAATACAATTTCTTGGGGTGGGTGGAGGGGAGAGATGGAAAGAAAATTTGGAACTCAAATCTTGTGGAAGTGAATGTTGATAACTAAAAATAAATGAATACATTTTCAAAAAGAAAAAAAAACTGTTTTAAAAAAACTGTTCTGTAGTCAGAAGAGCCCAGAATAATTGTTGTGTGTTGGGGTAGCATCTATCCCTAAACAATTCTGGAAGGCTCACTAACAAGTTTTTCTTCTTCTAGATTTCAATAAATTTTGGCTTGTAAAGTTATCTCCCAATTTCAACCCTACTTCCTTTCTGTTTTCCAGTTACTCCATTGCTGGGTGAACCATCAGAGCTAATTTCTTGTCTCTTCCACTGGGCCTCCCAGCTGGAACCAATTACCTTTGACCCCCTCCTTCAGGAATGGGACGGTAGTTCTCTTTAAAGACTCCAATGGGATCAGCTGGGAGTAAAGCAAGTGGCCTCCAAGGTTCCTACAAGCTCTGAGATTCTGTTCTGCTAAGTTTTATCTGAAAGTTGTCTATTTCCTCCCTAAGGCCAGACCTTAATCACAATTCTGAAGCCTGCAGGAGAAGGAAAGATGGCCTCTTTGACTGCCAGGCTGCTGTTTAAAGATTGACTCTCTCTCTTCTCCCTTAGTCTCTGCACAGCTCTGCTCACCTTCCCCTCCACCTCCCCTATACCCCCAAGGACAAAAAGACCAAAGGAAGAAAAAAATAAATACTAGCCAGTTTTATTCCTCCCCTCAAGCTATGCTCATTCAGGACTGTTGTTTCAGGTTTTTGTGAAATCAGGGTTCCTAGAGACTGTAGGAGACCTTGCTGAGATGCTTGTGTGCAGCACTGCACAATTGGTTGAGTGATGTTCCCCTTCTTGAGATAGAAAGGCTGAGGAAAAGTACTATAGATTCTGACAGAACTGGTTGTTCTTAACTCCGTGCTGAGTGCAGGGATCCTGGTTGGAGAAAGTAAATTCCCAGCATTCTCAAAATCTGCTCAAAAGACTAGCTCTCAAGGATAAAAGTCCTCCTCTATGGGTGTGTCTCATTGTCTGCTGGAAGGACGCATGGAAGGAAGCATGAAAGGAAGATAAACTTGCCAAGTTGGTTGGTTGTTGCTCTACTTTCTCCAAGAGGACCAAAATGACATCACCATGATAAAGTTAAGTTTCAAAGTGTGGCTGATCAGACCCATAGGAACTTGGAATGCTCTACCATAGATTGGGCATAGATAGTCTGTGTGGACATTTGAGGTGGATACTCCAAATTTGCACATCTTACGTTTCCTTTGTGCTGTTTCAATTCTGCTTTGCTCACAGAGCACAGGACCTTTTCTGATATGGGCATGCCATGCTGAGTGTTCCTGTGCCAGTGTCTCCCATCTTGCATAGTCAAATCCAAAGTTCTTGAGAGAGACCTTGAGAGAGTCCTTGTATTGTTTCTTCTGACCACCTGCCCCATGTGAGTTCTCCATGAAATAGTCTTTTTGGCAAGCATACATTTTGCATTTGAACAACATGGCTTAGCCCATCGGAGTTGTGCTCTCTGAAGCATAGTTTGAATGCTTGGCAGTGTAGTTGGAGCAAGGACCTCAGTGTCTAGTACCTTATCCTGCCAGGTGATCTTCAGAATTTTCCTAAGACAATTCAGATGGAAGTGATTCGGTTTCCTGGCATGGCACTGGTAGACTGTCCATGCTTCACAGGCATACAACAACAAGGTCAGCACAACGACTCTACAGAACTTCAGTTTGGTAGTCAGTTGGATAGTTCTTCTCTCCCATACTTTTCTTCAGAGCCTCCCAAACACTGAGTTAGCTCTGGCAATGTGTGCATCCCTGAAAAGTACATTGCCAAAGTAAGTGATCTTAGCCACAGCATTCAGAACTTCTCCATTGGTTGTAACCAATGGTTTCACATATGGGTGGTGTGGTGGTGGCTGATGGGGCACCTGTGTTTTCTTGGTATTAATTATTAGGCCAAAATTAGCATAGGTTGAAGAGAATTGATCCATTTTTTGTTGCATCTCAGGTTCAGAGGCTGCATTGCGTGTACAATCATCTGCAAACAGAAAATCATGCACCAACACTCCCTCCACTTTAGTCTTGGCTTGTAGCCTTTTCAAATTGAAGAATTTACCACTGATATGGTAGCTGATCTTGATGCTGTTTTCATCCTCACTGAAAGTATTTGACTACATGACTGAAAATATCATGCTAAAAAGCATGGGAGCAAGCACACAGCCCTGTTTCACTCCATTAGTTACTGGGAAGGCATGAGAGAAACCAGGCAAACATGCCATCATGAAATTGATGCACAATATTAATGAACTTCTCTTGGCAGCTAAATTTTGACATAATTTTCCATAAGCCATCACCACTAACAGTGTCAAAGACCTTGGTCAAATCTACAAATGTTGTGTACAAACCTCTGTTCTACTTCTGGCATTTCTCCTGGAGTTGTTGGGCAACAAACACCATATCGACTGTTCCTCAGCCTTTTCTGAAGACAGACTGGCTCTCAGATATTTGACCATCTTTAGATGAAGTATCAGCCTATTAAGGAAGACTCTAGCAAAAATCTTGCTAGCAATGACTGAGAGAGACCCCTCTGTGGTTGTCACAAGACAATATATTTCCTTCACCTTTATAGAAATGGACAATGGTGGCATCCTTAAACTCCTGGGGGATAACCTCCTCTTGCCATATAACCTGGAAAATTTCCCTGGAAAATGGTCCCTCTACCTTATATATCTTAGCTGAAATAGAATCACTACCAAGTGCTTTGCCACATGAAAGGAGCCTAATGGCCCTCAAAACCTCTTCTTCAGTTGGAAGTTCACCTAAGAAGGGATTGACTTCAACCTGAGGTAAACGGTCAGTGGCCTCAGCATTGATTGATGATGGTCTGTTGAGAACACTATGGAAGTGTTCAGCTCATCTCTCTAGGATCATGTCCTTATCACTAATCAATGTGGCTCCATCAACACTGAATAGTTGTGATGCACCATAGATTTTTGGTCCATAGATAGCTTTCAGGGAATTAAAAAAGAATTTTGAATTATGACTATCCGCATAAAACTGAATTTCATCTGCCTTCTTACTGAGTCAGGAATCCTGCATCTCTCTAAGCTTTGCTTGTACTTTACTTTTGATGGAATTAAATCCTGTCTTATAGATGGATGAACTATCCTCCTGGTAAATCCTGTGGAGTTCTCATTTTTCATTTATCAGCTTCTGAATTTCCCATTATTTTCATCAAACCAGTCTTGGTGTTTGCAAGTGTTCTGATCCAGATTAGCGAATGCAGTGCTGTACACCAAATCTCTGAAAGCTGCCCACTCCTTTTCTGCTCTACTGTTGCCAACCATGTGTTAGCTTGACTTTCCCTCCAAGTTAGCAATAAACTGTTCAAGCTCAGAGAAGAACTCTAATTTGTTGACATTAATTCTTCTGGTAGTCATTTTGCCTTGGGCGTGGTACTTTTGATGAATGCAAATATTTAGCTTAGAAAGGATAAGATTATGATCAGTCCAGCACTCTGTACCACACATTGTCTTCGTCACTCATATCTTGTCTGTCTCTTCTCCTTACAATCGCATAGTCTATTAGATGCCAATGTTTTCTGTTAGGGTGGATCAATGAAATTTTATTGTGTTTAGGTAAATGTAAGACAGTGTTGGTGATGAGAAGTCATGTGATGCCCAAGTCTTCAGCAGTAAATGACCATTGCTTTTGCTGTTTCCAATTCCATTTCTCCCTAGGACTCCCTGCCAAGTCTGGTAGTCTGAGCCTACTCTGGCATAGAAGTCACCCAGAATTATAAGCTTGTGCTCTTTTGGCACATTGATGATAAGGATCTCTATGTCCTCATAAAATTTTTCTTTGACCTCATCAGGGTTTGTCATGGTGAAAGCATGGGCACTAATGCTGGTGGCATGATGTTTTCCTGCAAGTGACAATTGTATTGTCATGAGCCTGTCATTCACGGCTTTTGGCAGGCATACCCAGCTTGCTGACTAGATCAGATTTTATTGCCAGCTTCATGGCACTCCCCTTCACTTCAGCAACTCCAGAAAAATATGTATCCAGCTCTGAGTTCTGTAAGCTGCCCTTCGTTTACCAGGCTTGTTTCACTCAGGGCTGCTAATTGAATGCAATATCTGTTGAGTTCTCTTGCAACAAGAGCAGTTCATCTTTCAAGTCTACTGGATTTTGTGTTGTCTATAAGTGTGTGCACATTCCATGTGCATGCTGATGGTGGCACATATTTGAAAATGTTTTTGTACATTTTATATGTTGATTTTATACATTGTTTTTCTACATTTTGTGTGTGTGTGTGTCTCAACCACATAGTGGGATTCCTTGCCTGCGAAAGTAATCAGCTCAGGGTAGGTAAGCAGACAATGTTTAGGGCACCTTTTCTAGCCTTCTTCCTCACACCAGGAGGTGAGCAGTGTGATCCTTAAAAGACTACTCAGCCACCTGGGAGCTTCTGAGTCCCACTGCTGCTTCCAGTGAGAAACAGCCTTATGGCCTGGGTTGCCTGTGTGCAGGGTTGTGACTACAGCTCCCAGTGTATCCTCACCTTCATCACTTGCCTGTCACCATAGGATTTTGAGGTATAACAGTAAAATGGTGTGGATGATGTCTTCTGAGTTACGTGTAAATTGGATTTAAGTGAGGCAGAGTTGCACGAGTCATCAGCCTCACTCTCTCCTCCAGAGTCATCATAGTCTAGTGGCAGGACAGAGTCAACATGACTGGCAATGGCTCAGGCTGCAGTGGATGACCTTGATGTCTTTGGTGTCTAACTAAGCTCTAAGCACTCCACATTGTCCGCTTCACCTGCCTTCATGGCCATTGGAACAAATTGTTCTCATTTGCCCATTCCACCAGAGGAAATCTTCACATGTTAACTCACTAATGGGTCTGAGACCCCTTGGTTAACCTTAACCTGGTTTGACCCATCTGCTGAAAGGATTTACTGGGGTGTGCCATTGCGCATGCTGCAACTTTTTGGAGCCACAGGTGAGAATTGGGTGGAACAGGTGGACACCAAAGGTGGAAAAAGCCAGCCATCACACCAAAAGTACTGGTCCTCTCTGAACACACCCTATAACCCAACTTGCCAAGTAGATACATCTTGGAACTCCTTCCATTCTTCTGCCTCTGCCCTAAATAATGTGTTCCTCATGCTGTCTCCAGACTTTTCAGAGCAGCAAGGCAACTGGGCCATTCTTTCCCCCTCAGCATCCCTAAATCCCCATTCTATTTTCCTTCCATCATCACAATGTGTCTGTCTCCTGACTCTCAGCCCTCCCAGCCTAGGTGATAAGAAATCTGGTTACATTCTTAAGCATGCTAATGGGGTTAATGCTAGGTAACTCCTAGACGTTATATCTGGAGCGTTTTAGAGACAGCAATTTAAACCAGAGAAGCAACTGCAAAAGTATGAATTTCCACCCTGTGGTGTAGCTATTTGGGGGATAGTGGAGACTCTTCAATAAACCTCCATTAAACTTTGCTTAGGACTACCACTCTCATTTGTCTTTGTTTCTCTCACCTTTTTTCTCTCTAAGAAAGATAAACACCACAGCTGACTCTATGCCCTGCTGTAAATCTAAAGTTAATGTGTTTCTATTGAACGTTTTGGTCCAAGGGGAAGAGTCCATGATATGCAGAAGGTTAAGTAGAATTTTATTTCACCTAGAAAACAAAACAAAACAAAATAAAAATCAGATTGTGTGTGTTGGGGAGGGGACTTGCATGGTGAAGGGGGTAATTGGAGGAAGTCATCTACTCTCCCATCATTTTTCAGCCTGTGTCTCCTCTCTCACCTTTCCCTAGGGCTGCTTTTCTACTCAGCCATTATGGATGATAGAAAAATTGTTAATAACAAGAGAAACATCACTTGTTACCTGCCACTCCCTCTAAACAATCCTAGTAATGTCAGAATTCTAGTAATGTCCTTGTATTCCTATTCTTGAAGGCATTTACTCTCAATTAAGTTGTGCTAAGTCCCTACTCTGGGATCTGCCAGTAAACAAAATCAGCTGCCAAAGTGGCTTCTGATGTTCTTGTGTCCCTCATTGAGGTTTATGGTGAGTTAGATCATAAAGGGTAAAAAACAAACAAAAAACCCCCCAGAATTAAATAGATCTCCTTGCCTGGACTGCTGAGATTGACTGGTAGTGTCGGGATCAGGCCTCATTAGCTAAATTACATCCTCCTTTTCTCCTTTTGGAGAAGTATAAGAACCTTTCCTGTGAGTGTCCTCGTGGAATATCTCCCAGGTGGCAGATTTGATATCCAGTTATCTCAATTAACCATGCTTTATTCCTTCACTTATGTTTGGTTTATTTTAGGAGATGACATTAAATGGTGTCAACATTGGTAGAATTCAACGGAGACTATGTTTTCCACGGTCCAGGGAGTGGGCTTCTGGATGCTCTGGTAGCAGTAGGGTGGCTTGTGCCTCAACCCCCCTCCCTTGGGACCAGTAAGTACTTAATAGTACTTGAACCTGAATTTGAGAATTGGTAAAGATCCATGGGCAATTCAGGGTCCACTTTATCTGGCCCCGTCGTGAGGCAGTTTGGATGCTTGCAAGTTCTAGGAGATGATCCTCAAAAGTCACTGGTCATGGTAAAGGATCCTATGCTAAGGATAAAGTTAATTTTTTAAAGATGTCTCTTAATAAGACAGGGCCCCAAACCAAACACCCCGAATAGGTCTCCTTTGATCAATGATTAGAAGACATTAAGAGGGAAAGAGAATTCTAGGCCTTTATCCCTCTCAGAAAATATTAAAGAATTCAAAATTGAAAAAAAGAGGCTGAATCTATGGGATTAAGCTAATTGGAATCTCAAAAGAAAGAAAATCCCAGAATTTGACCTAAAAAAGAACTTTCTTGCTTACACCTTAAATTATTTCTTAAAGAAGCTTCAGGCATTTGTCAGTCTGTGCGGAATGTTAAGTGTGGGGTTTCTATTTATGTATGTGTGAGTAAAGAGATGCTAGTAACCTAAACTGAGAGAGAATCCTATCAGCCCTATGTTTGCTGATATATGCTTTTGTGTGCATTTTCAAATGCTTGTTTCAGCAGAGAGCCTGGCAGGATGAAAGTTTAAATTCAAGCACTTCTGTGTTCTTTTTTGTCACATCATCTGTATTTAAAGTCAAATTACCCTTTTCTCAAAGCCACTATCAAATACATTTCAATGTTTTCCATTCATCCACTAAGTTGTCCATGAGTTTGTGAGTGGCCTATGTAAATGTCATTGCTCACACCCTTGTTAACCACTCTGAGAAATTCTAAGTTTTCAAAAGGATCTTTCCTTTTCCTTTCCTTTCCTGAACTGGTCAAATTTGGGAATGTAAAGATTGGGTTAACATTCTTCAGAATTATTTTAGGGGAGATATGAATACCCCCTCCCCAGAAGAAAACAGTTCATGGTTTTACAGCAGGAAGAGAAAAGGTAATCTTACTGACAAGAGAAAAGTAAGCTTGTAGGAAATATTAGAAATTTAATTGTACAGTATGGAGTTTTGCAAATTAAAGTTAGATAGGAAACAATTTAGGAATAACTTTTGGACACTTGCTAGCTGTGTGACCTTGAGCAATCACTTAACCATAATTGCCATGCCTTCCTCTCTGCAAAAAAAAAACAAAAGAGGAATAACTTTTGGATTTTTCTGTGTTTTGAACTTAGAAATTATGATGTGCATTATATGGCTCCTGCTTATTTTTTTATAACAGATATATTATTTTATAACTAAAAAGAAAGGAGACTTCCAGAGGTAATACCCTCTCTCCCACCCCTTTCTTGTGTCCTGTATCTTTATTTTTAATCTCAGTTGAGACTAATTGATAACCTCCCATTCATCCTAAACCTCGTGGCCTATTGGGAGGGAATTTTGGTTATATTTAAGTTGAAATGAAAAATGTAAGCCTAGGTTAGACAAAGGGAAGAAGATTTTAGCAAATCTAGGCTTAAAATTTTATTAGATGATGCAAACCTTTCTTACCTTCTGATCTCTCCACCTAGAGAATTAAGAAAGTTTCAAGAAACAGTACAAGAGGAGGGTAAGAATTGTAATCATTTTTACAGTTGGCTATACAAAAGTGATAAACTATATGCAAGGCCAAAACCCCTTTAGTCTATCCACTTAAACATATTTTTTAAAATGTTAAAAAGTATTTCAAAAATATTTCTGAAATGGATACCCTCCTTGGTATAGTATGTCTATTGAGACAGGAGAAAGGAGAGACAGGAATTGGAGAAAGATCAGACCCTACGACCCCAGTCCCAGCCTTTAGTCAGGTGTTCCATTCAACAATTTTAGATGTGAATAATTACTCCAGGCTCAATTAAATCCCCAAACTAAAGTTTGTTGATTATGTTCAATTTAAATCTAGGGAACTGTCATGGAGGCCAATGACAGTCGTCTTGACTTAAGTTGTGTTCCTGGACTCTGATGACTCTGGAAGGGAAAGTGGGGCTGATGACTTTGCACAGCTCTGCCTCACTTAAATCCAATTCATTCACAAGTCATCACCCCGCTAAAGTCATTGGTCCTATTGGAGAATGACAAAAAACAATAAGATACCAGGAAAACATGTTTAAAATTGCAAAATAAATTTTTACCCTTTAAGGTACACTTTATAGTGGCCCATACTTCAGAATTTCAGCAATTATTGTTTATAATATATGTTGCCATCATAAAAGCCATTTGTATAAAAAGTGTTGGTAAGAATTAAAAAGTACAATTCTCTAGACACATGAATTACAAAGCATTAACTCTCCAGATTCTGAAAAGTTAGGAATAAGTAAACAGAAAAGAGAAGAAAGAATGATTTAATTTGGAAAATTGCTTTGAGTTGATTTCTGTAGACAATGTAACAATATCAGTTGTTAATATGGTTGGGAGAGCCCAGAACCCCACTCCTGTGCTTCAACAGATCTCCTAAATGTTTTTTTGTTTTTTTTTTTAATAAATTTATTTAACTTTTTACATTCATTTTCACAAGATTTTGGGTTCCAAAATTTTCTCCCCATTTG
>CM053769.1:298467380-298497823 GCA_028658325.1 Potorous gilbertii | reverse complement strand
GTTCCCTTAGGGGGTTTATACAGAGATTGTTTGTAGTGGAGCTGGGGTGGAACTCCAGCCAGCTCTGGGAGTCTCTGGCTGAGCTGCCTCTGCCTGTGGCCGAGCTGCCTCAGCCTCTGCCGCAGCGGCCGCTTCCCAGGGGGTCCGAGTCCCGGAGATACCCTGCTCCCCTCTCAGCCCGTCTCTCTCACTGACCTGTGTGTCTGTGGGTGGAGGGACCTTCGCAGCTGCCCGGAGCTTCAGGTCCCTGACGCCTGCTGGGCTCTGCTTGCTCCTCTCAGTGCCGCGTGGCCAGGGCAGGGGAGGGGAGCCCTCGGCAGGACAGGACTCCGCTCCGTCTGGGGTACCTTTGCGGTCGGTTTTTCAGGGCTCTCTGCAATGGAAATCTCCTTCACTGTGTTGCTGCGCAGCTTCCACTGTTCCAGAATTTGTCCGGAGTTCTTTTTACAGGAATTCTATGGGCTGTGGATTCGGAGTTAGCAAATGTGAGTCTTTCTACTCTGCCATCTTGGCTCCGCCCCTCTCCTAAATGTTTTTGCAGTTACAAAAAAAAAATTCTGAATGGATTTTTAAAAAAGAATTTGTCCCCTAAACGTCTTCCTATTTGGGATAGGAATAGACAGGAGAGGTTTCTATCTCCTTTTAGAAGAATGAGAGAAATATGGAACTCCTTGATCTCCTAGAGAACACCTGAATAGTAAAAATCAGGCAAAAGTATAATTGTGATTAAGAAAATGAATGAATGAAGGAAATCACCTGGGCTGAAATGAACTATAGAGCTTGGGAAAGTAAGGTTTAGCAAAATGTGCTAAAATTAAGAAGAAGATGTTCAGTAGCATGAGTACAGTCAGGAATATGGTTAAAGTGTACAAATTTGAGCAAGTAAAGTTGCATAATATATTGAATAATGGGTTTTTGAGAAAGAAAGAAAGAAAAAAGAAAGAAAGGAAGGAAGGAAGAAAGAGAAAGAAAGAAAGAAAGAGAAAGAAAGAAAGAAAGAAAGAAAGAGAAAGAAAGAAAGAAAGGCTTAAGGGCAAATGTGGAAGGTAAATAAGTGGATTTTCAAGCCATATGAGAAATGTATAAAAAGTGAAAAGAAGGTTTAAGTACATTGAGAGGGTTTGAGGAAGTTTGTTTAAGAAAGAAGATTGAGAGCTATAGTAATGAAAAATTTGCAGCTTGATTTGAAAGCCAATAAAGTTATAGTGAACTAGAAGAAATATAGTAAGTAATGGGTTTTTAATTGAGGAAAATTATTGTCACTTTTAAAATCTTTGGCAGAGGATTACCTGGAAACCGTGAACTCCATAATATGAAATGCTTATAATAAATAGCCCTTGAATAATATATGATACTAAATAATTGACATTATAAATTTGAAATTCTGTATGATACCATTTGGAAAATAGATCCAGGTATAATTAAATTTATTTTGGTCAGGTTTTAAGTGAAATGTGTCTCCCCTAGAAATTTATAATCCTATTTGGAATTAAGACAAATTGGGAAAATGGATGGATCATGATACTTGTTAGCTATATAGTTTTTAGCCAAGTTACCTCAGTCATTAAATTTGTAATGTATATAAAGAAAATGTCTAACATTAATTTGAGAATTCATTTTATTAGAAATATTCTTAGTAAAATGAATTCTCCTTTGATTCATCTGGGTTATAAATTTAATCATTAAATTAAATTTTATTTGTTAAATAATTCTCAAATTAAATTTAATTGTTAAAAGACTGGTGTAAATATGTTAATAAATAACTCTTTAGAAATACGGGAGATAGTAAAAATGACTTTGTGTGAAGTTGTTATAACAAAGAGCACTTAAAATGTCCTCATCTGTAAAAGACAGTCCTAAAATATTACTAAATTTGCTAACAGTTTCAGGAACACCCAGCACTGACCTGTTGTGTGACAACTGAATAGGGTGTCAAAAATTTCTTAAATAAACTAATTAACTAATTTATTTGTTTTCAGTTTTCAAAAATCACTTCCATAAATCTTACATTTTCTTCCCCTCCCTCTTCTCTCCCTCCCCGAGATGGTATGCAATCTTGTATGAGTTCTAGACATACATTTTTATTAAACACATTTTCACATTAGTCATGTTTCATAGAAGAATTAAAATGAATGGGAGAAAGCATGAGAAAAAACAAAACAATATGCAAGAGAAAATAGCCTGCTTCATTATGTGTTCAGATTCCATAGTTCTTTCTCTGGATGTGGATTGGTATTTTACCTCAAGAATTCTTTGGGGATGTTTTAGGTCCTTGCATTGCTGTGAAAGGTTAAGTCTATCAGAAATAGTCCTCACACACTGTGGCTGTCCCTGTGTATAAGGTTCTCCTGGTTCTGCTCATTACATTCAGCATCAGTTCATATAAGTCTTGCCAGGTTTTTCTTCTGAAGTCTGAATGTTCATCATTTCTTATAGTATTCCCTTACATTCATATACCACAACTTGTTCAGCCATTCCCCAATTGATGGGCCTTCCCTCAATTTCCAGTCCTTGGCCACTACAAAAAGAGCTGCAATAAATATTTTGTACATGTGGGACCTTTCCCCATTTTTATGATCTCTTTGGGATACAGTCCTAGAAGCGATATTTCTGGGTCAAAGGGTATGCATATTTTTATTCTCTGGAATGGTTAGATCTGCTCACAGCTCCACCAAAATATGTTCGTGTTCCAATTCTCCCACATCTTCTCCAACATTTATCATCTTCCTGTTTTGTCATGTTAGTTAGTCTGATAGGAGTGATGTGGTACCTCAGAGTTGTTTCCATTTGCGTCTTTAATTGAGATTTAGAGCATTTTTTCATATGACTACAGATAGCTTCAATTTCTTCCTCTGAAAACTGCCTGTTCATATCCTCTGACCATTTATCAATTGAGGAATGACTTCTAGTCTTGTAAATTTGACTCAGTTCTCTATATATTTCAAAAATGAAACCTTTATCATAGATGCTAGTTATAAAAATTCTTTCCCAATTTTCTGCTTCCCTCCTAATCTGGGTTGAATCAGGTTTGTTTGGGCAAAAACTTTTCAATTTAATGTAATCAGAATTATCTATTTTTACATTCATAATGTTCTCTATCTCTTGTTTAGTCATAAATTTCTCCATTCTCCATAAATCTGACAGATACACTATCTCTTGCTCCCCTAATTTGTTTATAGTATTAGCCTTTATACCTAGATCATGTATCCATTTGGACTTTATTCTTGTATGCGGTGTCAAGCATTGGTCTATGCCCAGTTTCCACCACACTATTATTCAATTTTCCTAGCAGTTTTTATCAAACAGTGAGTTCTTATCCCAGAAACTTCGGTCCTTGGATTTATCAAACAGTAGACTGCTATATTCATTGACTACTGTGTCTTGAGTACCCCCTGTATTTCTCAGCCAGTACCAAGTGGTTTTGATGATTGCTGCTTTATAATACAATTCGAGATCTGATATGGGTAGGTCACCTTCCCTAGCACATCTTTTCATTAATTCCCTTGATATTCTAGACCTTTTGTTTTTCAGATGAATTTAGATATTATTTTTCCTAGCTCTAGAAAATAATTTTCTAGTAGTTTTATTGGTATGGCACTGAATAAATAAATTAATTTAGGTAGAATTGTCATTTTTATCATATTAACTCAACCTACCCACAAGCAGCTGATGTTTTTCCAGTTACTTAGATCTGACTTTATTTGTGTGACAAGTGTTTTGTTATTGTGTTCAGATGGTCCCCTGGGTTTGTTTTGGTAGGAAGACTAGGGTGTCAATATTTTTAAGACTTCAAGATTTGGCCCCGTCAGATCTCAAATATGGGTTTGAGTTCAAGTGTAGTAATTTGGTTTTAGTTGAGAACTATAAATTACCAAAGGAAAAAATTCAATCCGTACAATTATACCACACTGCACTAAGAATTTCTTCAGCTTTGACTTTAGCCTTCTACAAGTAAGATTAGATAAGCATCTTGTAGGCACATCTACCTACCTTTCAATATGGTATTGATTATTGTGATCTGTGACTCTTATATAGGACCTTAAATGTTTCCTTGTATTGTTCAAATTGAGAATGATTAAATTAGCTCTTTCTGTGAAAACTCTTTGAAGTTTCTTCCTGGGGAAAACAAGTCAAGCCCTTCAAGCATTAGATCAAATTCCTTAGGTCTTTTTTGCCTGAGCCAAAAAAACCCAGTCCTCCAACTAGAACTTATAATATTTAGCCCAGCACACTTTAACAGGTGTCTATTCATAATGGTAAAGTGAAATTAAATACATGCCTATATTGTGAAACTTGGTAATAGCATCATAATTAGAAAAATAGATTCTCTTGTAATGTGGATACTATTGTAAGTTCAGAGTTAAGAGTATTTTATTTTATTTGGATTGCAATAATGGGTAGCAAAATTTTCTTCACTGTGTTATCCAATGAGATGTTTGACCTGGTTATAATTTTGTTTCAATAATACTGATAACATGAAATGAATTCTATAATACTTAAACATAAAAATTACCAAGGTGTAAATACATAGCATACCTAATTAGAATGTGGAAGTTTATAGATAAGTTTCTGTAAGTTCCACTGAAATTTGTTCAGAATGGTTTTCTGTGTAATTTAGAGATGTATTCAACTGAATTGAGATAACTTAACTAGAAATTAACTAGAAAATTGTTTATGCTTCAAACTCATAATCTTATTTATAATGTTGTGCAGGTATGCTGTTAGAAACACCATTTTTTCCTTATCTGGATGTTGCTACATTATGAGCTGAATTGTTGAAGAAAAATAAAATGTTTGAAAACTTATGGTTCTAAAGTACTTGCCTGTAGTAAAGAGGAATTTTCATCTAAAATTATCTGGCTATCATTTCTCAGATATATACATAAATGACTCAAATTTATATGACTATATGTCATTCCCCAGTTGATAAATGATCAAAGGATATTAATTGGCAGTTTTCAGATGAAGAAATCAACACTATCAATGGTCATATAAAAAATACTTAAATCACTATTGATTAGAGAAATGTAAATTAAAACAACTCTGAGATACCTCCTCACACTTACCAGATTGACATATTTGACAGAAAAGGAAAATGATGAACGTTGAAGATGTGGGAAAATTGGGGCATGAATGTACTGTTGGTGGAGTTGGGAACTGATCCAACCATTCTGGAGAGCAACTTGCAATAGCCCAAAGGCAATCAAAGTGTGCATCCCCTGTGATCCAACAATATTACCACTAAGTCTATATTCCAAAGATATCATAAAAAGGGGAAAAGAACCCACCTGTACAAAACTATTTATAGAAGCTCTTTTTTATATTTAGATTTATATAAATTTTTATATATAATATATATAAATATTTATATTTATATAAAAATATTTATAGCAGCAAAGAATTAGAAATTGAGGGGATGTCCATAAATTGGGGAATGGCTGAATGAGTTGTGATATATGAATATAATAGAACACTATTGTGCTATAAGAAATGACAAGTAGGCAGATTTCGGAAAAACTTGGGAAGACTTACTTGAAGTGATACAAAGTGATGTGAGCAGAACCAGAAGAACGTTGTTCACAGTAACAGCAACATTGTGGGACGATCAGTTATGATTGACTTACTCTTCTCATCAATACAATGATCCAAGACAATTCCAAGATATTTATGACGGAAAAATGCTACCCACCTCCAGAGAAAGAACAGATAGAGTCTGAATGAAAATTGAAGTATACTGTTTTCACTTACTTTGTTTTTTTAATAGTTTTTTTCCTTTGCTGTTTTTTTCCCTTTGCAACATGACTAATATTGTACATGATTGCATATATATATAACCTGTATCAAATTGCTTACTGTCTTAGGGAAGAGGAAAAAAAGGAAAGAAGAAGAAAATTTGGAACTCAAAATTTTATTTTAAAAAGAATGTTGAAATTGTTGTATAATTGGAAAAATAAAATAATATTTAAAAGAAAAATTATAAAATTATTTGGTTATCACTTATGAAAATTACAAGATTATTGGTCAAGTTATTAGGAATTATTGAGATATGGCCAGTTTAATTGGGTATGTTTTTGACTTTGTTTCACTTAGAAACCTGAATTCCTTCCCCCACTGCAGACATGTCTTGATTAGTGATAATTGGTAATAAATATGGTAGTATAGTGTATGACTTGAATTGTGAAGTTATATATGGAATGGTCTCTACTGAAGTTACATTTTAACCAACATAATCCTAAATTCCAATCTTGAAGTTTTATTTTTGCTTTAAGGACTGAATAAGAAAAAGATAACTGTCAATCTGGTACTTTACAACGATATCCACTATGTGAACTTAAAGCTATCATATATGACTTTATTAGTCTAGTAACTGCCTTTTTATATGAGGATGAATTTTAGTTTGTTTTTGGAAGGGAGAAATACTAGTACAAAGAAATGTTCAATAAAATTCTTTTGTGTGATTTTTAGAAGGCCTGATAAATTTTGTTCGATGATTTATTGCAACAACTGAAGAGTTTTTTGTGTCCGATTGTGTCCAATCCTACTGTCACATGTGAGACATTGCTATTTGAAGTGAAATCTTTTTGGAACCCTGCCTCTTCCACTTGTAGCAAATCTCTCTAACCAGGGCAATATATGTGAGTTTTTTTTAATTTTGTTTTGATTATGATGAATCTCTTACTGTTTTCAATCTGAGACTATAGACTTCTCCTGACATGTGATCCTTAATAATTGAATCCACCCAGAGCTGTGATTATTGGAACTTGCTGTTTAAGGTTAGAACTTACAGGATTGTGATTGACATTATCCTGAGTCTGATTCCTGGTTTAATCATCAAGAAATACTACTGAGTCAATGATCCATGATGCCAGTAATCCTACAGGAGTGATATTTATGAACTGAAAGTGGTGTTCTCATGGAGAAGGTTGACTGAGGCAGGATTATCCTGACTTGACTTCCCCAATATGACATTTCCTCTTGAATGGAAAGTACCCTACCTGACTGCCTTTAAGCCTATCTATGACATTTTTTCAGTATAGCTGGCTACCTGCGTGAGCCTTGTTTAGTATTAATATGAAGTTAAGGAAGAATTTTTCCTTTATTAAACCTATGTCCTTATTTTCCTTTTATGGCAAATTTCTATAACCATAGTAGGTTACCAGTATGAACACAATATTAGATCCTTATCTAATAAGCTAATACAAGAACACATCTGAGCTACTGTAATAAGATTCAGGTTTAGAAAAGCTGAACTATTTAACCTGGAATCTTAGTCCTTTATTTATTCTAAACAACTAAGTAAATGAATACTCGGACTTTTTATCTCTCTGTTAGTAGTTATATTTAATTGTGTATAAAATTAGGTCCTTAAATAATGTCAAAATTACATAAGAATAAAGAGTATTTATGTAACAGCATATGGGACCAAGCTATATCCTATTAATTAATAAGACTAAGCCATAAACATCTTCTGTTTTGTTTTGAAGAATTTTAGTGCAATCACTTTCCTTAGAGAGTAATTTATGGAATATCTTGTGTTACCTAAATGGGAAAAGTCAATTTTATCTGGCTTTATTATTTAATTTGGATTACCACCTGGGTATTCAGTATATCTTGAGGTACAGACATGTTTTGTTACAAACAATTTATTTGATATACACTATTTTGAAGTTGATTACTCAATGTATTTATACATCTCATCCCAGAACCTTTTGTAACAACTGAAGTTAATCGGGAAACTTTTAAATGAATTCAGTTGTGTATTAGAGGTCAACTTCTTATTATAAAATGTTCTGTTGTTAATTCCTTAGCAAAATCTCATCTTCCTGAGGGAAGAATGAATAGCTAAAAGTACATAACTAGAGTAAATAAAAATTTTCTGATTTTTTAAATTTGTATTTGAATTTCCTAACTATATCAACTAACATTTTACCAACTGACTTTGCTAACTTATATTACATAGGTAATAAACAGAAGTTTTTTCCCTTTCTGGAACTTGAATCTGAGGCAGCTAAAGAAAGATGAACACCAGAAGTTAACTGATGATTGAATCTATGGCAATTTAAAAGACATCATTTAGCCTTAATGTAAGTAACTATTTTGGCAGATACATTCATAACTAAAAAGGCTCATTGTGAGTCAGATCCTCATAGATTGTTTTAGATTCTCTCTTCAGCCTGTTGCTGGCAGTGTCCAAATATCTGATTTAGATAAGGATAAGAGCAGCAAGGATTGTGGAAAAATGTAAATTATTTGGTCTAGAGGTTCCTAATTTGATATATTAGAAATAGAAGGTTTTAAGCTAGCTCTCACCACAAGATTTGAATTGTGTTAAGATATATTCTGCAAGAGATTTTTGTAGAAATAGGGATCCCTGCAAGTGATCCAAACATGGGAAGCAGACCTGCTGGAAGAAGCTGTTCTGAAACCCCAGATAATCCAGAGTGCCTAAGAGGAAAGATTTCACGAGGACCAGGGGATTGCATTAGGAGATGTTCTATGTAATGGACAAAGCTAATCCTTCCCTTTTCACTTCTTCCCTACGTGCCTCTGTTCTGTGTAAACCTGCTCATCTCCTACGGATTTCCCCCCAAAGCTCTTGTCTTTGTATCAGATCAAACTCTCTCCCCTTTTATATAAACTATTTATTAAATATTTATTATACTAATTAGTGATTATTAGAAGCCATTACCTTCTTAGAGAATCAGAGGGGGAACGATGAAAAAATTTTAATGGCAGATAAATTGTTAACATCAAATTAATATCACCTATTACCTTCCACTCCCTCTGAACAATCCTAATAATGTCAGAAGTATAGTAATATCCTTGCAGTCCCACTCTTGGAGGCATTAACTCTCAATTTTTGTGTTCATCCTTTGTTTCTGAAGAAGTTCATGCCATCAGAGAAAAGATGACATGACTTGCACTTGACTTTTTTTTGAGTTAAGGAAGGGTGGGCAAGCTCACCAGTCTCACTTTCTCCTCCTGAGCCATCTGAATCCAGTGACCAGATATTCATCAGGTGATTGGAGATGGTCCAGGATGCAATAGTCTATCAGAAAGCTATGATGAAGAAAAGAGCCTGAACAATATCTTCCAAGAAATCATCAAAGAAAACTGCCCAGAAGTCCTAGATCCAGAGGGCAAAATAGTCATCGAAAGAATTTACTGCTCACTTCCCAAATGATTCCAAACTAAAAACACTAAGGAATATTATTGCCAAATTCCAGAACTATCAAATGAAGGAGAAAATACTGCAGGCAGCCAGATATTCCTCAAATATTGAGGAACTATAATCAGGATCACAGAGGACTTTGCAGCTTCTACATTAAAAGATTGAAGGAATTGGAATATGATATGCCATAAGGCAAAGGAGCTGGGACTACAACCAAGGATCAATTATCCAGCAAAGCTGAGCATAGTATTTCAGGCAAGGAGATGGACATTCAATGAAATAAGGGATTTCCAGACCTTCCTGATGCTCAATAGAAAATTCAATCTTCAAACACAAGTCTGAAGAGAGATGTAAAAAGGCAAACAGGGGAAAAAACGTGTTATTCAACATGGGCAAACTGTTTACATGCTTATAAGGGAAGATAACACTTGCTAATCTTGAGAATTGTATGTTTATTATGCTATATAAAAGGAATATACATAGATAGAGGGAACAGGTATAAAGTAAATGATGCAATGATAAAAATGTGATTTAAAGGTGCAAAGTGATTGTAACAGAAAATGTGAAAAGGAGGAGGAAGAAAATGGTAAATTGCATCCCAGGAAGAGGCACAAAAATATATTACAGTAGAGGGAAAGAGGCAAGGGAAATGAGCATTGTTTGAAGATTTACTCTCATCTGATTTGGTTCAAGGAGGGAACAACAAACTCAGTTAAGTATAGAAATCTAACTAGCTCTATAAGTGGTAGGAAGGGAAGGGGAAAAGAAAAGGAAGGTGAGGCTAAAGGGGAGGGAAGAAGTAGTAAGGGTTAAAGGAAGTAAAAGGGAGGGAGGCAGAAAGAAGGAAGGAAAGACTGAGGGAGGTAGAGGTCAAAAATTAAACCTCTATTGTGGAGGAGAAGAGAGAAGGGGGAGAAACAGAAATGGGGGGAAAGAGGATGGAGGGAAAGACAGTAATCATAGCTATGAATGTGAATGGGATGAACTCTCCCATAAAACAGAGATGGGTAGCAGAATGGATTAAAAACCAGAGTCCAACAATATGTTGTTGACAAGAAACCCATTTGAAACAGAGTGATACATACAGGGTTGGGTAAATATACCATCTAGCACTGTTCCCATCTACCAATCTATTCACTTGGACAAGTGAGAAAATAAAGGTAGCATGCATGACTTGTTCATAGTGAGTTCATGTTGCTTCCTGGTAGTTACCACTTTTCTTTCTGATGGTTCACATTCAAATAATTCTCTATGGCTAATGAAGCACCCTCCTAAGCAATCAGCTTAAAAATCCATTCTAGAATTTTACATGAGATCCATGTCAAACTTATCAGTCTAAGGTCTGCATATTCTACATTCTTTATTTTTAAAAATAAAAACATTTCCCTGTCTCCTACCTTCTGAGACCTTTTCCATCTTCATAATTCTTCAAAGGTCAGAAATTCCAAGCTAATCTCTTTGAGTTCTTTCAGTGGTTTACAACTTGTTTTATCCAGACCAGGAGATCTGAATTAACGTTGAATTGCCAGATACCCTTTTCCTATGTCCTACATCTTTGGCTCCAATTCCTCCTTAACAATGATTGTTCCATTTTCCCCAATTTCTCCTTGGGAGGAGAAACAGAAGTGAAATAGCAATTAAATGGCCCTGTTTTTTCTACCATCCATGAGCATTCCTTAATTTAAGCAAATCTAACAGTTCCACATAGATGAAGTCTGATGTCACCTGAGTGGCCTAGAAGGCAACATTGGTCCTGTCTCTGAAGAGTGCATCAGAATTATTTCTCATGCTTTGGTAGTATAGAAGTCAGTGGCCGTCATGTCTTCCTTTCAGATTTCACCTCTGTTTCTGCCTATCTTCTTTACCATGAGGATCCTGAAGCAGATATTAATATATGCTTTCATAATGATCCTTCTAGCTCAGAAATACTTGGAGGCAATAGGAAGAGACCCTATTGAGCAGGACAAAGGGAGAATGCTGGCAAGAGGCATGGGGAAAAACATAAATAACCAAAATTGCCTGCAGGTCGCTCAGGGTGACTAGGTTGAAATTCCCAAGACTCTGGCAGAACACAATCTTCGCACAGAGTCCATTTTAAATTTCCCAAGGACAATAACACCAGGCAAAGAGTCTGTCAGCCACCTGAAGATAGATAGCCATTGTTTGCAAGGTAATAGTTTGCGTCCTATAAATCAGAATTTCTTTCTCATTGGGCAGATAATGCCACTTAGAGGTTTTCTGTGCCTAAAGGACAGGAGAAGTTTGCCCAATGACTTCAGCCTGCCCTCCCAATAATTTTGAGTAACATATAAGAGGGAGTCTATGTTCCCAAATCTACTTTCACGTTTTTATTTTTTTCATCTTCTCCATAAAGATATCATGGAAACTTTATCCAAGGCCTTGCTGAAGCCAACACAGACCATCTAGCATTAATCTCATGTTTGTTTTGGTTTTGGTTCATTTCTTTTACTCATTTCTGACTCTCTGTGACCCCATTTAGGGCTTTTTTGGCAAAGATACTGGAGTGATTTGCCATTTCTTCTCCAGCTTGTTTTTTCAGATAAGGAAACAGGCAATCAAAGTTAAGCGACTTGCCCAGTTAATTGGCCTAACTAGTTAAGAATCTGAGGTCAAATTTGAACTCAGGAAGAGGAGATTTCTTGACTATAGGCCAGGCACAGTAGGCTCTATGGTACCACCAAACTGCTCTATTTGCCTCATCTGTCAGTCTATTTACTAACTTGGACACAAAAGGATGCAAAGTGAACACATTTGACTAAATTAAGGCATTGTGCTACAGTGGAGAGAAAGCTGGTCTTAGATTCAGGAAGACCTGAACGCAAGTTCCACTTCCAGCATTTACCCATTGTGAATCTCAGAGCAAGTCACTTAAACTCTCAGTAGCCCTCTAAGATAACTCCAGGCCTGAGAGGTGCTCATTTTCACTGGAATAGAAAGTCCCTCCCTGGAGCTCCCAATATCATTAAAGTCATAAGTCTGGTCCAAAAAAAACCTTTGAATTCAATCAATCAACATTCATTAAGCACCTTCAACATGCCAGGCTGAAGAGCTCAAAATACTTTTAGGAAAAAATACAGTTCCTGAACTTTTCTTTCAGTTATATCATTATAAGAACATCAATTTCCACCTTTCTTAAGATCCCAGGAAAAAACAGTAAAGGATCTGCATAGTCAAGGAGTGAGGAGCTGGCAGGGCAGCAGCCTTGTTAATTGCTTTTACTTAACTTTTCTTTAAGAAAAAAGGAGGGTTCTATGAGATTAGGAAATATATGTGGTATAAAAATGTCATCATTAAAAATCTTCATTTACTGTGAATTAAAAAGGCCTTTAAAGTACAGGAAAATGAAGGGTAGTCAGATGTGGCACAGTAGATGGAACACATTTATTTCATGTCAGTTCCATATAACCAAGAATTTACTTGATCTAATTTTTTATAAAAGGTATCCAATAGTTTGTTACCTACTGCTTTACAATATAATTTAGGCTCTGGAAGTTCTGTATCTCTTTCATGCCTTCTTCCTTCCATTTTTTTCCATTTATCTTCAAGATATTTTTATCCCTCCATATGAATTTTGTTAGCATTTTATCTAAATCTGTAAAATGTCCCTTTGGCAATTTGATGAGTAGAATGCTAACTCTCTAAACTGAAGGAGTATTTTCATTTTTATTATATTAGCATGACCTAGCCATGAATACTGAATATTCCTCCAGTTTTTTGAGTTTTCTCAATTTCTTTAAGGGTAACTTTGTGGCATGGTAGATTGAGTGCTGGGCCTGAAGTCAGAGTGACTCGTCTTCCTGAGTTCAAATCCAGCCTCATAAACTTACTGCCTTTAACCCTGGGCAAGTCATGTAACCCTGTTTGCCTTAATTCCCTATCAGTAAAAGGAACCGGAGAAGGAAATGGCAAACCATTCCAGGATCTTTGCCAAGAAAACCCCAAATAGAGTTACAAAGAGTCAGACACAACTAAAATGACTGAGCAACAATAACCAGAAAATAAACACTGGCTCAGGAGTTAGAAGGCTTGGGTTCAAATTTTACTTCTGATGCATATTCAGCATGTAACCTTGGGCGAGTCACTTAGCCTTCCTTGCACTCAGTTTCCTAATCTGTAAAACGGGAGCATTCTACTAGATGGATTATGAGGGTCACTTCTTGATCTCTTCTTGTTGCTTTGTCCTTTGTTCTCAAAGAGGACCATGACATCAAGGAGGTGATGCCATGACTTGCAAGGGAATTGGATTTAAGTGAGGAAGGTCTGTGCAAGGTCATAAGCCTTACTTTCTCCTCTGGAGTCATTTGGGTCCAATGGCAAGATAGAGATCAGGACTGAAGATGGCTCCACTTTAGATCTCTAATCCTACTACATAAGCCCTTTGAAGTCAGATATTGTTTCATTTTGTGTTTGCATCCACAGCACCTCATGCATAGAAGGCACCAATATATTCTTTTTGAATCACTTACTAGAACTGAGTTTTTATTTTTGCTGTTATCATTCTTATAAGTCTAAGTTTTCCAAAGGCAGAGATTGTCATTTTTCATTTTTGTGTCTCCAACCCTTCACACATCAAACTGCATGTAGCAGGTACTTAAAAATGTTTGATTGAATGGAATTTAAGTGAGAGTGGGGGGAGGGGGAAAAGTTTGTGCCTAAATCAACCTTTCCTCACATCTCTGCCAATGGCCCAGCATGGTTTTTATTTAGCACCCAATTTAAACATGGTAACCTACCCTCCTTTGTTTGCCAACATTAAGCTGGGACTGTCATCTGGAAGAGACAGCATAGGAGGAAAGTCACTAACAGAGTACTTAATGAATGTATTATCTGCCCTAAGAATCTGTTTGGGTATTCAGTGTGCAAATATATTTACTCTGAATAAAAGAATAGAATGATATGCAGGAAATTTGTACATTGTGGTGGATTTAGTTTTTAAACTTGCATTAGGAGAGGATTAACCTTGCTGAAGGGCATAGCAGTGTGGGCAGAACGCATAAAATTAAGTTGATGTAGGAGTCACTACAGGAGGAAGCATGGAGCTGAATTAAATATCTATTGTATAGAAATATTTTTTTTCCTCTTGATGCTTTTCAAGGTTCTCCTTGGGTTCTCTCTTTGTTCAGCATCCTGTGAGAACCCTAACCATATCTGAGCTAAAGGTTCTATGTCTTGCCTTTCATTCTGTATTTCAACACTTCTGGACTCCAACTATGAGAGAAGGATAAGAATGAAAGAATTTTAGAAGGTCCAGTCTTCAACATGTAATGAGAAGTTGTTCCACTATATGGATAGAGCTCAACAAGGGGCATGGGAGTGGGTCATGATAGTGCAGATTCTATCATCCAGGTATTAAAGCTGTAGGGATGATGCTGATAACAATAGCAATAAAAGATATGCCTTTAGTGCTTTAAGTACATCATCTCATTTGAATCTCAGGACCCACCCTTTTATATAGTTCACGAAACTGGCATATAATGTGCCTAGAAAGTACCCTAACACAATTACAAAATACTCTCTACAGAAATACAGACCTAAGTAATTGCAGAAACATTCATTGCTCATGAGTAGACCACGTCAATATAATACAAATATCAATACTACTTAAGTTAATTCACTTACTTGGGACTGTAGCAATTAAACTACCAAATATTACTCTACAAAGATAGAAAAAAATTAAATTAATCTGAAAGAAGAAATAGCCAAAAATCTCAAGGGAAATAATGAAAAAAGTGGGAAGGGAGACCAATAATATCAGATCTCAAACCATACTACAAAGTAGCAATCATCAAAATGATTTGACTTTAGTTTAAAAAAGGAACAACAGAATAGTTAGTGGAACAGACACAAATAAATATAGTAACACAATGTTCAATAATCCAATGATCCAAAATATTAGGGCATCTACGTGGCACAGTGCTGGTCCTGGAGTTAGAAGTTAGAATCTGGATTCAGATCCAGTCTCAAACACTTAATAGATGTGTGACACTAGGCAAGTCACTTAATTCTGTTTGTCTCAGTTTCCTTATCAGTAAAATGAGTTGAAGAAGGAAATGGCAAACCCCTCCAGTATCTTTGCCAGGAAAACTTGAAATAGGGTCATGAAGAATTGAATGTGACTGAAAAATAACAATTACAAAAGTACATACTATTCAACAAACAATTTCTGGGGGCAATAACTGGCAATGTTTGGCAAAAATTGGAGTTAGACTCATATCTCATGCCATAAACCAAGATAAATTTCAAATGAATGTAGCACTTATGTGAAATGGATAAACTAGAGAAGCAAAGAAGGAAATGTCTGTTGTAACTATGGAAAAGCAAGATTTAATGAATAAGCAGTGCATAAAAAAGTTCATGGAAGAGAAAAGAAACAATTCAGATTATACAATATTAAAAATTTTTGCACCAAAAAAACCTCAATGCAATTAAAATTACAAAGGGAACACTTAACTGAGAAGAAAGCAAATTTTGCTGATAAGGTTCTCATATCCAAGATAAATAAGGAAATAATTCAAATATATAATAACAAGAGCCATCCCCTAAAAGATAAATGGTCAAAAGATAAAGATAAACAGTTCTTATAGGAAGAAATCTAAGTTATCAAAAAACACCTAAAAATGTTCCATCATTAATTGAAGATATGAAAATTGAAACAACCTGGACATTCTACCTCACATTTATATTGGCTAGGTCACTGAAACTGGGGAATGACATTTGTTCAAGGAGTCCAGCAAAACAGAAAAACTAATGCAACTATAGGTGGAAATTTGAATGGTTTAACTATTCTGGAAAGCAATTTGTAACTATCCCCAGAAAGTCATTAAGATGTACAAACCCTAATTTATACCACTCTTAGGCCCCAAATAGATTAAAGAAAGAGGAAAATGACCCATGCATACAAAAATGTTTATAGTAATTCTTTTTATCATGGAAAATAACTAGAAATGGAAAAAAAACTGGAAAATGGCTGAACAAATTATGCCACATAGAGGCAATGGAACAAGAAAGAAATATGGAAGTCATTCGCAGAATGTAGCAGATCATGTTTGTGTGTCTGTGGGTTTTAGTGTATTATGTTTTGATTTGTTATATGATTTCTTCCACTTATGTCAGTGTGACTACATAACATCACTATAGTGAAAATATGCTCAATAGGAAAGCATATGTCGAACCTATACAGAATTGTATGCTGTCATGGGGAGGGAGGGGGGTAGGGGGGGAAGGTGTGGGGGTATAAAATCTTAATTTTAAGGAAGTGATTGTAGAACATTTATAAATAAATAAAATAAAAATTAAAAAAAAAAGAAACAAATGATGAAAGAGATGGTTTCAGAAAAATCTGGGAAGACTTGTATGAACTGATGGAGAGTGAAATGAACAGAAGGTAAAGAACAATTTATGCCGTAAGAACAACATTGTAAAGAAAAGCAACTTTGAAAGATTTTAAAATTCTGATCAACGTAGTGGCCAGTAAAGACTACAGAGGTCCAATGACAAAGCATGCTACTTATTTATTAATAGAAAGTTAATGGATTGTATGTGGAGAACGAAGAAAGCATTTTCAAATAGTCCAATATTTAAAAAAGGAATATACTTCTGAAAAATGACATAAGAATCACAGCCTAAAAATGTGTTTATTTGAAAATTCATCTAGGCTCCTTTGCAGAGAAGGTGATGTCCTACATTGATAGAGGGAATTTTCTCATCAGGGACTTCCCAGTCCCTACACTTTACATATAGTGATGTATAAATATATTCACAAAATAGTCATAAGGTAATTTTGAAGAGAAGAATGAATCTTGAGGGGAATTTTATTTATATTTATTTGTTTTTTTCTCAATCACATGTAAACAAAAATTTTTAGCATTCACTTTTTAAAATTTTAGTTCCAAGCTCTCTCCCTCTCTCCCTTCCCCGCCTCTCCCCTTTATGAGAAGGCAAACAATTTTATATAGATTACACATGGACAGTCATGCAAAACATGTCCCTATTAACGATGTTGTAAAAGAGAACACTGACCAAAAAAAGAAGAATAAATTAAAAATAATATATGTTTCAATCAGCATTTGTATACCATCATTTCTTTCTCTGCAGATAAATAACATTTTTCACCATAAGTCCTTCAGAATCATCCTGGATCTTTCTTTGTATTGCTGAGAATAACTAAGTCATTCACAGTTGATCACTGTACAATATTGCCGTTACTGCGTTAGAATGTTGTCTTGGTTGTGCTCATTTCACTCTGCATTGGTTCCTGTTAAGTCTTTGCAGGTTTTTCTGAGAGCATTCTGCTCACCACTTTTTATAGCACAATAGTCTTCTGTTACAACCAAATAGCACAACTTGTTGAACCATCCTCCAATTGATAGACATTCCCTCAATTTCCAATTCTTTGCCTCCACAAAAAAAAGAGCTGCAATAAATATTTTTCCTTTTCCTTTCCTTTTTCTTTAATCTTTTTTGGGATGAAGATCTAAAAGTTGTATTATCTCATTTTATTCTCAGGGTAACCTTGGGAGGTAAGTGCTGTGGTTTTGTGGATGAGGTACCTCGCCCAGGGTCATGTACCTGGGAAAAGTCTGGGAAAGAGGCAGAATGTGAACTCAGATCTTTCTAACTCCAAGCCTAGCCCTCTCTATTCACTGTATTGCTTTGCCTCTGGTACTGATCTGAGGCTGAGAAATCAGACTGGGACTGATCCTGTTCTTCTAACACTTGGATAATTCTCATCTTGGCTCTCCCAGTGTAGTCTCTGAAGAGTGAGCCATTTTGGGCTGCATAGAACTAACCACAGTGTAGCCAGAGATTAATATATTATGACCAGGGACAGAATCTGAAAGCAGTTGTCCAAGTAGATGGTTCAGTCTCTTGCATCATTCCCTTTTCTCAGTTATTTATTCCATGTCTGCAAACTGTATTCTTCACCTCAGCTTATCAGGAATGAATTATTACATAACACAGTATGTTATGGTGGAAAGATAGCTGAACTGGGAATCAGGAAACAAGTTCAAATGTGGGTTCAGATAATAGCTGTGTGACCTAGAACAGATTTTTTTGCCTTTCTCACATCTGTAAAATGGAGCTGATACCACCTACTCCTTTGGGACCATTGTGAGGAAAGCACATTTTAAACATTAAGTGTTATAGAATGTTAATGACAACAGGAGTTTAGGAGAGACATTGTATGACTTTTCAGTATAGGCCATTTCCCCAGGTGGGTCAGAAGTTGATGCAAAGTGGCTAGGCTCCAGTGAGCCTCTTTTCTCAGAGGGAAAAAGGGAAACAAAGGAGCTGGTGTTAGGATGACGATTTCGAACCTTCCTTCAGACACTTAATAGTTGCGTGACCCTACATAAATCACTTAAGCCCTCTGTACCTCAATTTTCCTATCTGTAAAATGGAGTTAATAATAACACCTACATGTGCTATAGAAATGCTAGTTATTATTAATTACCATCTTTGTCATTGATATTATTGCGGATAACACCACAAATTCAGCCCCTGACACCAAAGAAATGCCACCAGTCCTTCTGTTTATCCTTATATCCCTAGTCATGTTGGTGTAATCAGTACCTAGAGTTGGCTTAGCCTAAAGTGGAGCTCTAGCACTTGGTACATTTGTCTACATCAGCATAAAAGTACTTGGACCCTAAATACCTGGGATGATCCAGAACTAGTCTGTATCTAGGCAGAACTGACCTCCTAGAAGCAATAAAGTATACAACTTCATTATCCAAGGCCAGACTGAGATTGGGACCCAAGGGTAGTGGTGGGGGGCAGTCTCATTTCTCCTTGTAATTGTCTTACATGATGTTTCACCCGCAGTTCGTATGTTATCAATAGACTCTACAGTTTCGAGTGTGGGGCTGTATCTCTATCCCCTTAAATCTCAGACTTGACTGGTGGGGAAGTATGTTTTTCACATAGGAGAGTCAGGATATGTTTTGTCAAGAAGGTTGAGTAGGTGCTGAGATTTCCCCCCTTAAATCATTTATCTTCATTTCTGATGCTTTTATCTGTAGTTTATCTTAGGTTATCTATGCTGATGGAACAGAGCTAAGAGGCGTCGGTCCCAAAGTTATTTGGCTTTCCGTGGTGAGCTTATTTGTACTGATATTCAAAAATGGCCACGTCTGCTGCTCTAGGGAGTCATAATACTTGAGAAATAATGAATGTACGTTGGGAAGAGGTGCCTCGAGAGAATCTGGGAAACTGTATTGCTTCTCCATTTTTCTCTGTCACCTTTTCTCACAATTATAGAAATTTCCAGGGTTCCAGGGATGGGAACCTATGGTATTGCCACAGGTTCCCTACCCCTGTACTAGACTAAAACATACGCTGCCTATTGGTCTCTCTACCTTTTGATTGGCTTATCTCTGTCTCTCTTTTCCCCCCTTTCCTTCCATTCCTCCAGCCTCTATCCTGTTTCCCCACTCTTATATAATCCTTTATACCTCTCATGAGACTAAAACATTTAGTAGAGTAACAAGAAATTTTTTAAAACTAAATTATAATGCTGGAGAAGATGCGTGAAAATTGGAATGCTAATATATTGTTGGTGGAGTTATAAACTAATCCAACCCTTTTGGAGAGCAGTTCTGCTCAAAGTGCCATAAAAATGTGCATACCCTTTGACTCAGCAATACCATTTCTAGGTCTGTATCTCTAAGAGATCATACAAATGGGAAAAAGGACCCACATATAAAAAAGCAACTGATTTTGTGATGGCAAAGAATTGGAAATTGAGGGTATGCCCATTAATTGGGGAATGACTGAATAAGTTGTGGCATATGAATGCAATGGAATATTATTGTTTCATGAGAAATGATGAGCAAGTGGATTTCAGATAAATCTGGAAATACTTGTATGAACTGACTGGAGTGAAGTGAGCAGAACCAGGAGAACATTGTACACAGTAATAGCAACATTGTGCAAAGACCTGCTTTGATAGACAGCTCTTCTCAGCAATGCAAGGATCTAAGACAATTCCAAAAGACTCATGATGGAAGATACTGTCCACATCCAGAGAAAGAACTATAGAGATTGAAGCATACTATTGGTTCTTTGCTGTTTGTCTCTTCTTTCATTGGTTCTAATTCTTTTTCACAACATGACTAATGTGCAAATAGGTTTCATATGAATGTGTTTGTAGAGCCTCTGTCAGATTGCATGCTGTCTTGGGAAGGGGGGAGGAGAGAAAAGGAGAAAATTTCAGACTCAAAATCTTATGGAAGTGAATGTTGGAAACTAAAAATAAATTTTAATAAAAAACTAAATTATATTCAAGTCTGCAAATGCTTAGTACATTCTGACAATGTCTGAGTCAATTCAGTCCAAGAAAATCACAGATTCCAAGCATCCAAAGGTAGAAGGGACTTTAGAGATCATTTTATCAAGCTTCCTCATTTATATAGATGAGAGCACCCCTCTCGCCAGAAAGGTTAGATGACCTGCCCAGCGAAACACAGATTTAAACTCAGAGTCTCTCACTCCAAATTCAGCATTCCAAGGTAGGTGCTCTTTCCACTGGGCCATCCCACCAGACAGAAAGTAGCTAAGTCAGGATTCTAATCCAGGCCTTCTAATGCTATCTATTGATATACTACACTGAGTGAACAGGATAAGGGACAAACATGTTTGAGACCCAGGAGGCTTCCATTCATGATGCTCAGTGTTTGGACTGGGATAGATGGGAAGACTGTGGAACCATGATGGACTGAGCATTCTTCTATTGAACACAATTTGGCTGAACCCCAGATTCCCCATGGATGATCATGTGAGTTCTTTGTTTCCGTTATTTGCCATTTACCAAGAAGGCAGCTCCTGTACTGAGTTTAGCAGCATCATCCTTCAAGATGTCCTAGAAATGAAGTGAATGCTAAACACCGCTCTATATGCTAAATGCCCCCTGAACATTTGGGGACCGAAGGCTCCATCATTGAAATATGTCCCTCAAATTGCAGTTCAGCACCAAGTGGAGTTAAGAGCCTCCATTATCCCCAGCCCTTATGGTTTTTATATTCTCAGTTAATCGGTTTTCCATCAGTGTTTTGCGGTTACATTTATTATGTACATTATAGCCTGTTCACCTACTCACATTAGGAAGAATAACTTTACAGCAGCTCCATCTCACTATGGCTGACTCCAGTATGGCGCCGACTCCTAGAAATCATGGTGGCCAGTCCCTGAAAGCCAATTTCCAATTATACCTTCATCTCTTTAAGGATAAGGTAGATAGACAATTTGTGGTGGTGACTGCATCCAACTGGCATGGCTGTCACTTCAGACCTTTGTTGCCACTCTCTAAACCTTACTTGATCATTGTTTAGGCTCTAATGGCTCAGTGAGTGTAAATAGCAATTGTTTTTGTTTTATCAAAACTGTGAGGATCTTCCCCTCCCGGATTGATTTTTTTTTTTGAACTAAGTAAAAGAGGTCATTTTTTTGTCTCATTTCTTACCTAGCCTTAAACAGTGAATGGACTGTTGCCCCAGTCAACCTGAGACCTGAGAAAAACATTAACTTAAAAAGACCAAGGTCTCCCACTGCTTCCAGGACCAACTGTAGTCATTCTGATCTACTTCTTGTCACTGGACCCATATGGCTTCAGAGGAGAGAGTGAGGCTCGTGACTTTTTACAACTTTCCCTTGGAAGGGGTCCAGAGTCGATAAAGTTAGGGAATGCCTGCCCTAGAACACCTCAAAAGGAAAGAGGAACCATGGAACCAGGACTTTGGAGACAACCTAGAATGGCCATAGTAAGAAAGAGAGGTTAGTTGTATGAATTTTCTAAGAAGGAATAAGTCCAGTTTAACAAACATTTATTAAACACATGTGGTGTGCAGAACACTGTGCTATGTACTAGAAGAGCAAGTTTAGATAAGACATAGTACTTGCTCTAATGGAACAACCCTTCCATGTAGGCATGTGGAGACAAAGTTCTAGGTTTCCTGCTCACTTCCAGTGTGATTTCAGGGAAATCACTTGGCCTCTTGGGACTTCAGAGCTAAAGTCACTTTGTACCTTAAAGTCTGTCCCATTTTCATCTCTTTGCCCCCACCCCAAGTTACAATTCATCTGTATTCCCCATGTGTCCTGGGAACAAGGTCTATGAGAAAGGATAGAACAGGAAAGGTTTACTTTTCTTTCCCGCTAATCATGTTTACAAAGCCACTAAGAGATTTAAATTTAAAGTGAGCAGAGCTCTTTAGGTCTTGCTTTTTGGGGTGATTCTTCTGCATCACAGTGGTGATGGCTTGTAGGGAAGAGCCCATCTGCATCCAAGATGGATGTTTCTCTTCAATGCAGTGTGTTTTTTTCCTCTGGAAATAAAAAGAAATTTTCCTTAGCCATAGGTGGACGTTAAAAGAGACTAAGTTTGGCGAGAAATTTGTGCCTCTGTGACCCAAAGTCTGGTCATTTCTCCTGAGAGCAAAAAGAAAATCATTCTGTTAGCAATGGGTAATTAAGTCACCACATGGTTATGGAACGTGCATTATATGATGATTAATCCTCAGTGAGGCCAAGATATTTTTCATCTTCAGAGCTTTTCTTAGTCATTCATTAATCTTCCCTGACCCCTGGGAGAGAGGGAGGAAGGCACATTCTTCCTTTATGCTTCTGGGGAAACTGAGTCAAGTCACATTTGTGAGGGCTGAACCCAGCATGCCAGGGAGCCTGGCTCTAGACCCCTCAAGCTGCCGATTTCATTAGTATCTGTCTTTGCTCTAGGAAGCCATTCTAGCATTGCCTCCAGGTACTCTTGTGCATGCAGCATCTATTTGGATCCTTGATCCTTGCCTGCATGTTTATACCAAAATCAATAAAAATGTTATTTTAAATAAAAATAAAGCCACCCAACACTGCTGGGCACTGAGCTGCCTGCCACTGATTGACTGCCTGATTTATTCTTTGTAGGCTAGAAAACTTTCTCAGTTCTCTACCACCCGTGGAGTTCTCAGTGCTTGTTGGGTTTTTTCCCCCTTTTTCAAGCAGTTAAAAGAAACGTACTGTTTTGCCTTCAAATTCCTTTTCCTTCCAATAGGGGCAAACTGCTATAAATACAGCACATCCTGTTTTGCATTCAAATTGTTGTGAAAGTTTGAGGCTGTATATAATATTCTCTCAGTGCTCAGACAGAAGTATTATTATTTTTCCCCAGCTCTTGGAACAGGTGATAAATTAAACATTTTTTTTCCTGCAGCAACTGCTGACATACAATATGGAGCTGATTACTTGGCACCTGTGATTTAGACTTAAAGGTGACCCCCACAAATGGGGGGAAATAATGAAGGGAACAGGATTAGAATTTAGTTGGGGGAGGGAGGGTGGGAGTGGGGAAGAGGAGACACTCAAAACATCTAGCAAATCAGGGAAATTCAGCATTTTCTCAACCCAGGGCTCACCTTTATTTAGTCATTCCATCTCAGGTAGATGCTGCCTGACTTTACTGGGCTAGATCGAACTTCACATGTCACTCATTGGTTTATGTAGAAGCATCCTAGGGTCATCAACAGAGGTTTATTTGCTGAATGTGGTTCCAGAGCACAAGTTTTTGGATGCTGCCTTTGCTATTGACTACCTGTGTGACCTTGGATAAGTCATTCTATTCTCTCTGAGTTTTCTCATCAATAAAATGAGTAGATGATCTCTATAGTTTGTAATAGCTCTAGAATATCATTCCTGTAAATTGAAGAAACTCTAGTTTGAAAGTTGAAACACTAGGAATTTTGGTCCTTATACTGCCACCATCTACTTGTGGCACTTTAGATAAATTTTGCCCCTCTCCAAGCCTCAGTTTCCCCACATGCAAAACTATTTCTAAGATTTCATCCAGCTCTCAAAGTTTAATTTCAAAGTGATGTGTCTCATAGTTACTCTGATCAAGACAGTAATCCAGGACAATTCCAAAGAAGCCAAGATGAAAAATACTATCCATCTCCAGAGACAGAAAAAATTGAAGCATACTTTTAAAACGTTCTTTTTCTTCAGTTTGTGTGTGTGTGTATGTGTGTGTGTGTGTTTTCTTTCTCAATGTGGTTAATATAGAAATGTTTTGCATGACTTCACATGTATAGTTAATATATTTCTTGACTTGTCAAGAGGTAGGAGAAGGACAGGATAGAGTGAGAGAATTTGAAACTCAAAAATTTTTATCCTTCCTTTTTTTGGGGGTGAAGAGGTAGAGGGGAAGCAATTTCAATTAAGTGACTTGCTCCAGAGTCACTACAAAAGTAGTGAGTATCTGATGCCATATTTGATCACAGGTCCTCCTTACTTCAGGCTGGTGTTCTATCCACCGAGCTACCGAACTTGCCCCTGAAACTCAATTTAAAATGATGAATGTTAAAAAAAAAAAATTTAAAAAATGTAATTGGGGATATGTTTAACAAAACAAAACTTTATTACTTTAGAAAAAGCAATGGTTTTGCTTTCAGCACAGCAGTGAATGAGGAAAGGGGTAAGGATCAGGGGGAGTAACCGTTTGCAGCGCAGGTCCAAAGGAGTAAAAGTATAGGGTGGGAGATAAGGTGTCAGCTTAGAACAACTCATGACTTCTTCTGCTGCTGAATTCCACTTTCTGCCCCTGTTTGTCATGCACTGGGAAGTGGTAAATGCCATCATCTATCCCCTATTCAGAGAACAGAAATTGTTCAGAGATTATTCAGAGAAGGAAAGACAACTTAGAGCTGAATGCAACCTTTGCTGTCTTTCGTCCTAGCCCTTCATTTTTTATAGAACAAGAAAATAAGTCCCAGGGGGTTTGGGTGACCTGCCCAAAGTCAGACAGATAATAAAGAGCAGAGTAGACTTTTGAACTCAAGTCCTCTGATGACAAATCCAACTTTTTCCCTTTTGCTGGGCTCCCTCATGTCCCTACAGACTCACAGCTTCCAGAAGCATGGAGTTTCTTACTAACTCAAAAATTCTTCAATTGCTTGGTGGCTATATGGTGCCCCTCACCTGCCTTCATGAGAGTCTAAAAGGGGGGGTGTTTCTGGGGAAGGAGAGGGGGTGACAGAAAGGAGTCTTTTCAAATAAGCCTTTAAAATAACAGAATAGAGAGAGGTTGGGAAGAGCTTTTGGGGCTTCAAGACCACAGAGGGAGGTATGATGAGCCAGCCACACTGAGCTTTCCTTGTACCTTCTCCTTGAACCCTGAGTCTGACAGCAGGCTGAGGGACTGCAGCCTCAGGATGAATTGCTGAGCACTGACTTACAAGTGGAGGAGTCAATGTCACACCAAGTCTGGGCTTTCTGCCTCAAGTCTTGAGTGCCTTCTGGATTTCTCTAATAAAAAGAATCAATCTTCTGTTACAACAAACCTTTTTTTTGGTGTCAGGTAGGCCCAAGGGCCTGCATCCCTCTCCCTCCCCATCCTCTTCCCCCCTCCTCCTCCCTCCTCCCATTCTTCCTGCTCTTCCTCCCCCAAGTCATGCACTATCTGCATTTTAGGGGTTAAGTGTATGGAAGGAGGGAATGAGAGGGGTTGGCAGAGAATCTACACTCAGATGCTACCACTCCTTGAGGCTGTTCCAGGGATTTTGTCTTTCTGCTCACACGCATTTTATTCTGTTTGCATTGCAGAGTCCCTGCTTGCTAATAGGATTGAGCAAGAAAAGCAGTTAAAAAAGAAGAAGAAGAAATTTGCATCCTAGCAGATAGAGCATGGGTGAAATGTGTAATCCCACTTTACCAAGAGCCTTATTAAGCTCAAGATGTTTTATTACAAAAGCACATTCATGTATCTCCCACTTTGCCTTTTGGATTGAGACTGGTTCTTTTGAAAGGTTTATTCTTTCCTCCTTTTCTTTTCTTTTGTCTGCTTTCCTGAAGAGACAGATTTCTGTAATAGCCTTATATTCTTCCAAATGGCTTTACCTTTGGTGAATTGGAATACTATTGATAAATGACATTTCCTTCAAGATCTCTGTCCAGAATATGAACTTTCAGGGCTTCCCCTCCACCCCCATCTCAATTACCTACAGTTTAATGCTGTGTCACTAGAGTTATGTTCCTTCAGTTATGCCCTTTGTTAAATTTTCTTAAAATAGGAATCCACTGTGGAGGGATTAATTCCCTAGCATCTCTGAATGAAGGCCTTTAATTGATTCTGGTGGCTCCTTGGCCCTGGGGAAAGAACACTAGAATGGGAGAAAAGAAATGTAGGTCCTAGCCTTGGGTCTGCTACCAGTTTGGGCAAATCCCAGAATCTCATATCAGTCTCTTTGGACCGCTGTTTCCTCATCTGTAAAATGGGTATAATATCTAGTCTGCCGAATTCATAGGGCTGTTATGAGGGTCAAAAGGCATATAAAGAGTGAAATTTTGGTGGGAAAAACAATCTGAGTCTTAAAGAGCAAGCCTAGGGACTTACAGTGGGAATGTAGAACTGAATGTGCATAGGGAGAGAACAGAAAAAGAAAAGAGGGGAGATTACCAAAAACTCAATCAATTTACATCCCAATTTTGTTTTGTTTCTGCCCTGCCCTTTAGTAGAGTATCTCAAATGGAAGGGACCTTAGAGGTCATCCAGACCAACTCAGTATGAGATACCCTCTACTCTGTCCTCAGTAGGTAATCAAACTGCTTTTGCTTTGGCATTTTCAGTTAAAAGGGAACTCACTATTCTTCAAGGTATCCCAATACAGTTCTGACTACTGGGAAATTCATATTGACTCCCAAACCTTCCTTTCTTTCTAGTCCTTTCACATTACTTTTGCCTCTTGGAGGTACACCCAATATGTCAGTCAACAAACATTGAAGTACTAAGTACTACTCCTAGCCAGAATGGTAGCTAGGTGGTACAGTGGCTAGAGCAATGGGTCTGGAGTCAGGAGACCTAGGTTCAAATCCAGCTCCAGTCACTTAAACATGTTTGTCTCAGTTTCCTCATCTATAAAATGAGCTGGAGAAGGAAATGGCAAACCACTCCAGTATCTCTGCCAAGAAAACCTCAGATGGGGTCATGAAGAATCAGACACAGCTGAAATGACAGAACAACAATAACAAGTCCTGGTCAGGCACTGTGATATGAAAGTAAAATTGTCCCCAGCCTCAAGGAACTCACATTGTAACAATGGAGACAACATGTCCATATATAGCTATATTCAACATGCATACAAAGTAGATTCAAGGTAACTTTAGAAGCTAAGTAAGGCACTGGAAATTAGGGAGATGAAGAAAGGCCATGATGCTTGAACCAAAACTTGAAGGAAAATTGGGTTGAAACTTGACAGGGTTTCCAGAGCTGGAGATGAGGAAAGATGGCATTCCAGACCAAGGAGGAGCAGTGGATAGAGCACCAGTGCAGGAATCAAGAGGACCTGAGTTCAAATCTCACCTCACACACTTGATACTCGCTAGCTGGAAGTCACTTAACCCCAACTGCCTCATCCTGGGTCATCTCCAGTCATCCTGATGAATATCCGGTCACTGGATTCAAAGGGCTTTGGAGGAGAAGTGAGGCTGGTGACCTGCACAGTCCTCCCTCACTCAAAACAAAGCCAAGTCCAAGTCATTATTTTTCTGATAGCATGGTCTTCTTTGGCAAAGAAGGATGAACACACACAGCCAGTGCAAAAGCAAGGCAATGGGCAATCTGGAGTCATATGTAAGGAATAGCAAATGAGTCAGTATGACTTGGATTGTAGAGTATATGGAGGGGAGTAATGTCTAGATACATAACCTAGATAGGTAAGAAAAGACCAGGTAGCAAAGAATTTACAATTCCAAACAGAGGAATTTATATTGGATCCTGGAGGTAATAGGGAACCACTGGAGCTTGCTGATTATGAAAGTGCCATGGGCAAATTTTCAGCAGTTTTAAGATCATGATGATTTGAATGATGAGTTCCTTCCATCCCCCCAGGTCTTCTCACTTTTAGGTTTACTACCCAAGGACAGTTCTTTTAGCTCTGCCTTACCTTTCTTCCTTCCTTCTCTCAAACTAGAGCACGAAGACAAAACCTTGGCCATTAGTGATGCCCGACAGGACCTTGGCCAGCCTGTCCTGGCACTTGGTCATAGTGAGACATCATCATGTCACCGCTTCACATCTGCCCTAATTTTGTCAGTCTGCTGGCATCTTTAGCATCTCTAATTTACAAGATTCTTAATGAGACTCCTGAACCATAGACAAGCACTGGACCAGAGTCTGAAACTGCTGACAACCATAGAATCCATAATGTAGCTACTTTTTATTAGGTACTTCCTAAAAGAGTCTGGCAGAGAGGAGTCTGGGGGAAAGAATGTGTGGTGGTAGCTGATAGCTCTAATTGTGAATTTTGAGGAGTTAGTCATGTATGCATTTCTTCATCTGCTTGTTTCCTCTCCGTGACAGAACTGTCACTGCTCTCCTCATTTCTCAAATCTAACTTTCCAAAACCTGGCTGCTTGGAGGTAGAATTACCTTTGCAGGCCTGCATTAATCAATGTGAAGCCTTCTTTAGTTGCTCCATCTGGGACTGATGTCGGAGAAGAGGATGCTCTTCTGAAAGCCTTTTCTCTTCTCTCTTCTATCCAGAATGCTGATCCTTCAGACAGGAATTATAGACAAGATTCCTCAGGCAGCACCTTTGAACTCAATCTTGAGGTCTGTCTCTAGTGTTGGTCATTATTTAGGACTAAACTTTCTCTGCCAGCTGCTTATGATTCGGGACCAAAACCGTGGAACAGAAATGACTAATAGCTAGCATTTATGTGGCATTTTAAGGTTTGCAAAACACTCTACAAAATATCTCATTTTATTCTCACAATTACACTAAGTGGTAGGTGCTGTTATTATCATACTCAGTTTACATATGAAGCAACTGAGGTAGAGGTTAAGTGACTTATTTAGAGTCACATAGCTAGTGAACACCTGACAATGAATTTAAACTCAAGGTTTGTGAACTCTAAGCCTAGCACTCTATCTACTTTACCATCTAACAGCTTAGATAGTATTTTGCTTAATAAATATAAAGTATTAAATGCTTCGAGTTCTCCCTCGAAAGTTTATCCAGCAGACCTGTGCTGACAATAGATGGAACGACTTGGGCTATTTCACAGACTTGTCAGACTTGAGAAAAGGTAACTTGTACATCCATACTTACTTCAAGATCTGGATCATCAATAAAGCCCTTGAAGTCAGGGGCTATTTTTTGTCACTGTCTTTGTATCATCGAAGTTTAGCACAGTATCTGGAACATAGGAAGTATTTAAATGCTGGTCAAAGGAATGAGTGTGTACTCCCTTCACAACGCAGACTACAGCCCATCTGTGACATGGTAGATAGTCTCAGAAAAACTGCTGTGGTTAAAAAAAGTGTCCAATTTGGTGAGAAGCATCTCCAAACATGTTTAGGCTATAAAAAAACAGATCTTTCATCGGTTGTAAGGTTAATATTTTAAGGTTTTCTACTCAGAATCTCTAGTCCCTTCAAGATTGAATTCAAACATCTCATTCTACTAGAAATCTTTCCTGATTCCCCCAGTTGCTAATGCTCTCCCTTATCCTATCATCTTTCATCTTGTATCTTTTGTATATACTGATATATGTGCATGGCATGGAGTCTCCCCTGATAGAACATAGGAGCATTTATTGTTGAATTAGTCTTTATCGACTCAGCATCTAGTATAGAGCCAGGAACATAACAGATACTTAATAAATACTTACTGACTTATTGATCAGTACTAGCTTGGTATGACCTATCATAGCTTACGCTAGAGTAAAGGAGTCCTAGAACCCCCAGGGTCACCTCCATGCCAAGATGGACTTCAGTGGACAGATCCTAGATGAGTTCTAAAAATTATATCCCTTGCGTGTCACCACTCTTTGGAGTCTTTCAGCATTTACTACAACACTTGTCACCTGATTTTTCACAAAAGAGATAATTGTAGGCTATGGTGAGTACGGTAGTTTTTTTTCTCCTGCCTTTGAAATATAAATATATATAAAAAGTAATACTAAGTGTCCCGCATTTCATTTCCCTTCATGTTGGGTTTGGCAGCCTTGCCTTGATCTCTTTACAATTACCCAGGCTCAATTACCCTGAATCATACCTGAACAGCCTCACTTCCCTCAACTGCCAAAGTGATTATGTTAAATGTTATTCCTTTTGGTTTCTTATGACTTCTGGGATATAAAGATAATATATGTAGTGCTCCATTTGTATGTAACCCTCCCCTCCCCTCCCCTCCCCTTCCCTCCCCTCCCCTTCCCTTCCCTCCCCTTCCCTTCCCTCCCCTCCCCTCCCCTCCCCTCCCCTCCC